>CM041551.1:545000-877603 GCA_023238725.1 Scortum barcoo
TTGTAAGTGTACTTTTTTGTTAACTTTTTTCACACTCTTAAGTGTGACCTTAATTTCTATGTATGCTATATATTTTGTAACATGTTAGATTATACCTCTGCACATGGTTTTGTGCTGTTTTACTATCTCAAAGTCTACAGAGGAGACTTGACATGAAAATCAACTAATTACTAATTTCCTGGTGATAATGAATTGTTTTTATTGATTCATTTCATGCTATTAAAATAATCATTTAGGAAGACCATTTCTTTGAGATAACATGAGCAGTGTATCACCGTTATGCAAATGTTCCCTGTGATTCTCAATGTTTAATGATAAGGCTGTCAATATTCTACATTTTCTTTTGTCAACAAATTGCATGAAAAGACAAAACAACAACAGTGTGTTCATTCATCTCACAATATTTCCTCCCCTGTCTGTGGCACTCAGTTCAAACCTATTGGTTCCTGTTGAAAATGTAAATCTTATCAAATGACTCACAAATATATAGTTTAATTTAGTAAAATAGCTTAGTAATTTCCAAAAAGAGCAAACATTTAACAAATGTTACTCAAAGATATTGGTAATTTGCTAAAAATAAACTAATAAAGTCAATAAATGTATTAAAGGAACACTGGCAGATGTGTTTTGTAATAGTCTTTGTACATTAATGGAGCTCTTTGGCACAGAGGAATGAGATGTCAGACTTTGGATACACATACAATACATGTTAGTATGTTATATCCATTGGTAGTTTGTTGGCAATAAGAAAAACGTATATCCAGGCTGATTCTTTACATTGTGTATTGGATTACTTTTGTAGATTCATACTAAAAAAAAAAAAAAACTTTTGCATGTTTTCTTCATTTCTTATCCTTGAAAAACTAAACAAGCATACAAAAAACAGTTGGCATGAATACTATAAAGGTTCTGTAGCCAAAGTCACTTGTACAACTTTACTGAAGAAATTAAGTCATAGTCACAGGCGTATACATGTTTGTTATGTGTGACTGGGTCATTCCAGATAGCCTTGGTGAACAACTTCCTGAAGTTGGGTCTGAACGAGCTGAAGCTGAGGTTCCGTGAAAGGCTCACAAAAAACTTGTATGACCAGTACCTGCAGTAAGTAATACAGCATTACTAAATCTGCTTTCCCATCATTTGTGATTTTCATTATTTAAGTCATCACCAAATAATAATTCAATATTAAGTAGTTTAAGGACAGTAGGCTCTGGTGTTAAATCATAATCATTTGGGTTTACTTTGTGTGTCCCAGTGGTCCAGTGTCTTTCTTTGAGAGTGCATGCATGGTGAGGTACCATCAAAAATCTGTCAAGTACATAAACAATACCAATAACCTCATTTAGACCAAAAATCCAGAAAGATTCACAGCCAAATGTAATTTTGCAGCAAACTCCAACATATTGACTTATTTTGTGAGTGGGGAAAAGAAGAAGCATTCTAAATTTCCCCACTGTGTTATGAATAAAGGTTGTGTTCTTCTTAAACCATAACCTCGTGTTTTTTGCAGATGCTACTGAATGGCAACTGATTTTTTTTTTTGCTGTTCAGTCACAAGTAGCAGCATGCATTTGTATGTTTCCTGGGTTTTCTGAGTGTTCACCGTACATTCTCACTCTTCAGAGGTTTCACTTATTACAAAATGGGAAACCTGGACAACCGGATAGCCAATGCAGATCAGCTACTGACACAGGATGTGGAGAAATTCTGCAACAGTGTGGTGGATCTCTACTCAAACCTCAGTAAGGTAGGCAACTGTGTTGGCACTCTGTAATGGTCAACAATCCTATGTCATATACAGTGAAAAAGAAATTTACCTTTAATAGAGTGTTGTGCAAGTCTTGAAATGATTTTCAGTAGCATCACAGCTGAAGTATTGTGTGCCACTGTATATACTCTAGGTATTCAGATGGTTTTGTATTGAAAATGTTAAAATGACCATGTGACCATGTGACCTCCAATTACAAATTACAGTCCCAGACACAACAGACTATACAACCCATACGTCTGTGAGTCTATTGTGTTTGCTGTTGGGTTGAAAAATACTATTGTATTATTGGTGCAGGGAAAATAGAACAACTACTAGAGTTACCCAGTAGTTTTTGCTTGCCCAGGGTCACTTCTACCAGTTCTCTCCCTAAGATGTTCTATTTGTAAGATCTGTCCGTTCTCTGTCTGTCCTGCAGCCTCTGCTGGATATTGGTCTGTACATCTTCAAGCTGACAAGTGCCATTGGTGCTCAGGTAAGCAGGATACTTTCTGTATATATTTAATCAATTCTGTGGAATATCAATTCTACCTACTTAGAAATTAATAGAAAAATATAGTGGTGTCTGTCTCCAATATTTTGGTTTTTATGCATATGGTTAATGCAAAACATGGAATAAAGATTTTTCCTTATTGTATTTTAATAACAAAAGTGGAAAGTTGTTTTGTCTTGTCCAGCAGAGGTTATTCATGGTTTGTTATGAAGTTATGGTTTCTCTCTGAAAGGGTCTGTGTGTATCCCTGTGCAGTTATCCGCATGTATTGAAGTATTTTGACAATGAAACATTAAACTGTGCACAAAACAAATTTGAGCACCACTTGGTCTGCAAGTCACTTGTTCAGAACACACATGCACAGCTATGTGCGCATTGGTATACGTTCCACCACAAACAGACACCAACCAAGCCCTGGAAAAGCTATATGGCAATTTCAACAAGTTTGACACTTAATGGCCGGAGGTTGCTTGTATTTCAGCAATGCCAACCTGAGGAGAGTCCTGCTAACAAATCAGCTGGCAGTTCTAACACACTTGACCATGCTTACAGTCCCTACAGGCAAATCTGATCTTGCCTCATCACAGCTGCTGACACATAGATGATGTCAACCAGACAGTGCTGGTCTGGCCAATTAGACTCTGTCACTGCTTAAGCACTACAGAGTGGTACCAGTTCTGGAACAAGAGCAAAAACACATACAGACTCTCTAAATATAAACATGTGGGTGCTGGGCCACCATGTGGCACTTGAGCAGCCTTGGCATTGATTCTATAAGTCCTGAACTCTACTGCAGGGATGGAGCACCATTCTTCCAATGTGGTGTTTTAATGATGGTGATGGAGAGTGCTGTCTTACACCACAGTCCAAAATCTCACATAGGTGTTCAATTGGGTTGAGATGTGCTGACTGTGAAGGCCATGGTATATGATTGAGATTATTTTCATCCTCATTAAACCATTCATTGACACCACAATTGCTCAAGGATACCAAACACCTCTTAAGAATAAATGGCATATCCATGCACACATGACATCATCCACAGAGTAAGAACTAATAGAGTGATACCCCATCTTATAAATGGTAATCGTGTACAGCATCTGATACAGAAGGACATTCTCCCTTTATGATCAATTAAACATGACACCGTTAGTTCCTTTGTTTCTTTGTTGTTAGGCTTTTTCTTTGACCCAGAGGTCAGGTGAACTGTAAAATCGGGAAAAGTTCACTCATTTCTCAATGAAAGACATGACTTGGATGTACTGTTTAATGGTAAACTTTAGTGGCATCTTCTATAAATATTAGAAATTTCAGCATGCATTTTGTCTTTATTTCAACAAGGTTTGTCCTCGTTCGTCGCCCGGATTGGCGTTACCGGGGCCCCACCCTGCCTGGTGGCCGGGTCTTTGCCCACGGGACCCACGCCGGGCTCAGCCCGAAATGGCGACGTGGGCCCACCTTCCAGTAGGCTCCCCACCCGCAGGAAGGTGCAATGTAGGTTTGGGTAGCAGTCGTGGCAGGGGGCCTCGACGACCCTAATCCCTGGACCAAAACTCTGGCTATAGGGACATGGAATGTCACCACGCTGGGGGGGTGGGGGGGACTGGGGGGGAAGGAGCCTGAGCTCGTGCGGGAGGTTGAAAGAGGTACCGGCTAGAGATAGTCAGGCTCACCTCCACGCATAGCTTGGGCTCTGGAACCCAGCTCCTTGAGAGGGGCTGGACCCTCCACTACTCTGGAGTTGCCCGGGTGAGCGGGCGGCGAGCTGGTGTGGGCTTGATTATAGCTCCCAAGCTTCCCTGCGCCTTCGGGTTGGGGATAGGTCTCTTGCTGTTGTTTGGGCCTACTGGGCACCATGTTTGAGCATAAGGGTGCACGTGGCACCAGGACACCCTAGCCTGGAAGTCGATGATTGACTTTGTTGTTCATCTAATCTCTGGCCGTATGTCTTGGACATTCGGGTAAAGAGAGGGGCTGAGCTGTCAACCGATCACCACCTGGTGGTGAGTTGGATCCAACCTGGCAGACCCAAACGTATTGTGAGGGTCTGTTGGAAACCTCTGGCCGAGCCCTCTGTCAGGGAGGTCTTCAACTCCCACCTCCGGAAGAGCTTCTCACAGATTCCGAGGGAGGCTGGGGACATTGAGTCCGAGTGGACCATGTTCTCTGCCTCCATTGTCGACGCTGGCAGTTCGAAGTTGTGGACGCAAGGTCTCTGATGCCTGTCGTGGCGGCAACCCCTGAACCTGGTGGTGGACACCGGAAGTAAGGGATGCCGTCAGGCTGAAGAAGGAGTCCTATCGGACCATGTTGGCCTGTGGGACTCCTGACGCAGTTGACAGGTACCGGCAGGCCAAGCAAGCTGCAGCCCGGACGGTCCTGGAGGCAAAAACAGGCGGATTGGTGCAGCGTCTGCAGTTATCGGTGCGAAGTTGAGTCGAAAGGCTAAGAAGCTCTCAATTTACCGGTCAATCTACGCCCCACCCTCACCTATGGTCATGAACTTTGGGTAATGACCGAAAAGACAAGATCAGCGGATACAAGCGGCCGAATGAGTTTCCTCTCTCCCCAGAGGGTGCTGGGCGCTCCCTTAGAGATAGGGTGAGAAGCTCGGTCACTCAGCGGGAGCTTGGAGTAGAGCCGCTGCTCCTTCACATTGAGAGGAGTCAGCTGAGGTGGCTTGGGCATCTGTTTTGGATGCCCCCTGGATGCCTCCCTAGGAGGTGTTCTAGGCATGTCCCACCGGGAGGAGGCCCTGGGAAGACCCAGGACACGCTGGCCTGGGAACGCCTCGGGGTCCCCCTGGAAGAGCTGGGGTGAGGAAGTGTCTGGGGTGAGGGAAGTCTGGGCATCTCTGCTCAGACTGCTGCTTCCGCAACCCGGTCCCGGATCAAGCAAATGAAGATGGATGGATGGATGGATGGATGGATGGATCTCGCGTGCCCTGAGTTTAAACAGGATAGAATTGTGTATTTTACTAACTAACTTTATTGTGTCCTGCTCCTACCTAGGGCCCAGCCATCATGATGGCCTACCTCCTTATCTCAGGTTTGTTTCTGACCAGACTGAGGAGGCCCATAGGCAAGATGACAGTCATTGAGCAGCGCTACGAGGGAGAGTACCGCTATGTGAACTCCCGCCTCATCACCAATAGGTAAACATGCCAGCAGGTGATCAAACTCTATTACTGTACATCTATTTACCACAACACTACATTGATATATTTTCTTTTTCTTTAGTGAGGAGATTGCCTTCTACAATGGGAACTTGAGGGAAAAACAGACCATTCATGCCACGTTCAAGAAACTGGTGAGTAACAATGTAGCAGTGTTTCCCATAAGGTCACAATGTGTGTTATTAGAGTTCTCAATGGTATCCTATCCAATGGTATAGCATCCTGTTACTACAGCCAGGTAAGAGGTCCAACCAGTGGAGGTAAGCTAAAACAAGATGTCCAGGGGAAGTTAAGTCGCTCTGTAAATGTCACTGTAAGAGCAGTTCCGTGTCAGTCATTTAGCAGGTCCAAGGTGCAGGGAAAATCCTCTGCCTGTTAAGCAATTACTGAAAGGCAGTAACATGCAGCTACATTTGATGCATTTATTGACTTTGACAACAGGTGAAAACATTATGTATGTAAGTATAATAAATATAAATACATTTAATATGTTCAATAGTAGCTGTACCCACAAATGAGTTTTACAGAGAAATATCAAGTTAATTTTCCTCTTTTATTTTGAAATGAAAAGATATTCAATAGAACAAGAAAACTTTAAATTGGGACAGATATTTAGAGAGGTTGCCTCGATGCCATCTACACAAGGGAAACATATTTATTTTTTCTTTTAGGTGGACCACTTGCATAACTTCATCTTCTT
The DNA here is from genome assembly GCA_023238725.1 of Scortum barcoo. Taxonomy (NCBI): domain Eukaryota; kingdom Metazoa; phylum Chordata; class Actinopteri; order Centrarchiformes; family Terapontidae; genus Scortum; species Scortum barcoo. Next base: position 551,137 of record CM041551.1, read on the forward strand.
TCGCTTCTCCATGGGATTTGTGGACAGCATAATTGCCAAGTGTGAGTAAACATATTTCTTACTTTAAATGACAATATTTAGGTCATGTCCCTGAAATTATAAATTCATTCTACTTGCTGTACCAAATGTAAGTGGTAAGAAAAAAACATCACTTTCATTTACAGTAAAGCATATTAAGCCTGTTTTTGATAGACAATCAGGACACAATCATAAGCAAACAAAAACGGAAAGATAAACAACATCCATCAGCAATAAATTCTTTGTTCTTTGATTCTTTGTTCCTTACGTGTCCACTTGCTGTTCCTCTGCAGACCTTGCCACTGTGGTGGGCTACCTGGTGGTGAGCCGGCCATTCCTGAACCTCTCATACCCCCGACACCTGCAGAGTTCACACTCTGAGCTACTGGAGGTCAGAAAAAGCACACACACAGAGACATACACAGTGTCACCTATGTAAGATCATGTAGATTAAGCTACTTTATTACATGGTTACAAGTGGCACATTAAAACTTTGAACTTGAAAATTAAAACTTGACTTTTATGTATATTTAGGTTAATTTGTAAATATATAGAAAGCTGGTCTTGTATGTTAATGCAGCATAAACCTTTTCAACCAGTCAGCACATTTAACTGTTTAAGCACAAAGCAAGATCAAAGATTTTAACATCTTTCTTTGTGCTATTCCCAAATATATTGACAACTGTCTGATGTTAAACTGATGGTGGTCAGAATATTGTGACATATTGCTCAACCCTGGTAGAAAACACATATAATAGAGTATTGCTTTGGTGAAAATGCTTTGCAGTAATCATTTTGGGAGTATGAGGTTTAACTGATGTAACTGGACCTGTGTGGCCTTTAGGACTATTACCAGAGTGGAAGGATGCTCCTGAGAATGTCCCAGGCCCTGGGCAGGATTGTACTGGCTGGCCGAGAGATGACTCGCCTCTCAGGGTGAGTTTTATATAAAAGTACTAAAAAGGTGAACCTAAGAAATGTAAAATGTTATTTAGATAATCATAGCCCAGAGTGTCCTGATGGTATTTCCTGTTTTAGGAGTAGCCAGTTCAATAGAACAAATAAAATAAATAGTATGTTTCTTTTGAGGTTTTTGAAGAGTTCACTCTAAATTGATGTTGATGTTGATGATGATTTTTAGCTCTGAGATGTAACCGTCTGATTCTCATTCTTGATTTGTGTAGCATTTTTATTAAATTTTATTTAATGTTTTTGTTTGTCGTATGACTCAGGTGCATTCCTATACCTTAGCTACACCAGCAGTAATTCACAATACAAAGAAACTCAAAGCCATTACTCCTCAAACCTCAGTAATGCCTTAATTGGGAGAATACTGGCAGTTACTCCAAATTTGAGGTCTTCAGTATCTTGAGAGGTTGAAACTTGTTTTAGTGTAATGTGCAACTTTATTAACCCAGATGAAGCTCACAGCTGATTCAGATCAGATCACAGTCACACAAAAGCAATGTGCCTTAGTATTTTGGTACGTAAACATAAAGAGAAAGAAAGAGGGGATGCAAGTACTTAAAGTCTGGAATCAGAAATATGAAATAGAAAAAAATCACAATAAAAGAAAAATTAACCTAAATGTGCAATTAATGTTGTAACTACAAAGAGCTGTACAGTGTTTGAAACCAGGATGAAGCATTATACAAAATATTTACCAAGGAATGTACATGTAAATCTTCACAGAATAAAATCTATAAAATATATTTTATTTTACAGAAAAAATAGTCCAAAAGATGTGGATTAAAGTAACTCACTGAGTCAAATGTAGAGACTTTACACGAATGTAGCATGCAGCGTTGGTGGGGTTGTGTTGGGTTGGGTTGGGTTAATAAATAGTACTACTAACAAATGAAGTAATGAGTAATGAATGAAGATAGTCCTAGGGCAGTTCCTCATTTAGCATCATAGTGAACTGAAGGTAGAAGCTCTCACTCATCCTCTCAGAAGGGAGAAAACAAACACCTGACAGCCACGATGGCTGTAGCAATCCCTCATGGATGGAGCGCAGCATTGTCGGCGAAGGTCTTGGCTTGCTTGTGAGTCCTGATCAGCTACTTGATAGTGAAGACCTGCTGGTAGCTTTCATACTTCTGCTTCTTTCCTGCTTCTCTGTACCAGCATGAAGAGGAAATAGAATCACATTATTGCCCAGTCCTCTGCACCCGGCAAGTTGATGTCCATGGCAAGAAACACAATGTTCTCCCACTGGTTGAGTGGCGCTGCTTGGTATTCCAGGATGTAGCCAAATTCAGAGGAACAAACAACAGTACATTTCCTGACATCCCGTTAGAAACTCCCCTTGTTGCAGACACTTAAGGTGGTATAATCAGCTCATTCAGCACTTGAATGTCCTCTTAGTGGGAATATGCAATTAGTGAGTGCTTCAAGTGACTCGCAGTTTTTCTGCCGATGGCCTGAGCATCATTTGACTTATGCTGTGATAGTAGTCCCTCACTCACAATAAGTGGCTTGTGCCCAAAGCATCCCAAACCATCGCTTTTATTACATTTCTGGCACTGTCTCTAAAATGACATGGATTTAGCTCTTGCTCAGTTTGTAGGCATCTAACATCTCTGTTCTGTAGCGATGGACTCTTCTGTGTGTGAGCCATGCAACGGCTTAGCCTGCAGCACTGCTTTTTGCTGTAAGTAAAGCTTCATTTTGTCCACTGTGCCTTCAGACTTAGTAATGACATTGTACACATATCTGAGCTCCAGATGTCAGTTGTTAACTTAATCTGGAAAGCATTCCAAAATTCATTTGAACAAACGCATGTACTTATTTGGATGAAATACCAGTTTGGCAATGTGTAGCGAGGCTCCAAATGTTTGATTGTCAAAAACCCACATTTTCAACAGCAGAAGGGGTTGGTCATCCAGCACAGTGAACTCAGCTACTTTTTCTGTTATCAGCTTTGCTTTGTTGCTGAATTTATCAAGCTTCTAAATTATCCAGCAGTGTTTATAGTTGCTGCCCACTATTCTTCTTGGAACTCAGTGTGGCATATTACTTTCCATGATGCTTCTACAAGTGTTTAATCAAGTCAAGCTCGGAAGGGTGATGAGTATCGGATCTGCGCATGCCTAGTCATAGTTATCATTGTCCAACATTATTCATGTGAGATTTGACTAAAAATGAAAATGAGAGATTTGCATAAATTCAGCAGAGCTAAATAAGTGCAATGAGTTGACTGAAGCAATTCCCATCCTGTATGAAGGTGCCACAATCACGTCTTGTGAGGTAAAAAAACAGACAATGAAGTCTGTGTTTCCCCACCAGTGGCTGAAGTTCAGTTGTGTGTTAAAAAGAAATATTCACAGTAATAGTGTGCATAGTCCACACCAGTGGAAATGCACAAGCGCATTGGGAAATTTTCCCTCTCCTCTGGAGTTTAGGGAATATATCAGTGAGGGAAGCTTTGACAAAAATGTCCAATAATTCCTTGGATAAAGCGATTGGAAATAAATCTGCTGGAGTTTCCTGATGATCATGATCTAGTGAGAGAACGCCTGGTACTACAACAAAACACTAAATCATCAAAGAAAAGAAGACAGAACAGTGCCCTCCAAGGCAGCCGTTTTGGAGTCAAGAAACTTGAAATGGGTTGGTCTCACAATAAAGTTGTTGTGTATTGTATTGTTTCTTGAGATTATTTTCCTTATACATGTTGCTTGGAAGGAGGTAAAGTGTGCCAGAAATGTCTATACTGTCAGTCAATATGTCTCAGATCTAATGGAACCAGCAGTGACCATCGAGTTCAGCCATGGTGACTCATTGATTAGTTGGTTCATCATGCTACTTTCAGCACTGGTGATTCACACAGATCCAAACAGAGGGAGAACACCACACCAGTGCTGCCAGGAGCATGATGGACCAACTAATCAATGAGTGTATATGGACCTGTTCTAATGAAATTAAAATCTGTATATGATTTTATTTATTCATAATTCTTATTGGTTGTTTATGTTCCCCACAGATTCACAGCTCGTATCACTGAACTGATGAAAGTCCTGAAAGAGCTGAATGCTGGAAAATATGAACGCACCATGGTCTCCCAGCAAGAGAGGGGTACACAAGGCTGACTCCTAAATGCAAAGAAATATGTCATTGAAATGAGTTATCATCTCCAATAACTGGAACTGTGCATCTTAACTTATTTTTGGTTCATTCCATTCACCTCAGAATCAGACACTGCAGAGAAACTTATACTGGTGCCTGGAAGTGGTCAAATTATCAACAAAGATAACATCATCAAGTAAGTCTCCCTTCACTTACCCTTCACTCGAATATACATCAGCATATGTTTTTGTTTGTCTGTCTTTCATGAGGTCAGCTTTAAATCAACAGTTTTTCTATCTTGCAGATTTGACCATACCCCACTAGCAACACCTAATGGAGACATCTTAATCCAGGACCTCACATTTGAGGTAAACGCTCATCTTTCATTGCCAGATTCTGTCCAGACAGGCTATTATTGAGTGAATTAAGGACTGGAATGAAACACTGAGTTGAGTATGCATACTTGTAGTGTTTCTCAGTCATGTTATAATTCAACATGTCATTGTTTCTGTGTCCACTGAAGGTGAGGTCTGGTACCAATGTTCTTGTGTGCGGACCTAACGGCTGTGGAAAGAGCTCTCTTTTCAGAGCACTCGGAGAGGTAAAAAAAAAAAAATCCAGTTGATGTTGGCTATATGGAAAGTAAAATTAATCAATTTAGTGCATAAAGCAATGTACATATGTTCTTCATCTGTTCTTTTTCTGTGGTATATAAAGCAATTATACATGTTTTTTTAAGCTGTGGCCTCTCTTTGGTGGACAACTGACAAAACCTGACAGAGGGAAGCTATTCTATGTTCCACAGGTAAAATACTCTTTAGGCCATGTGTTCTGTTCCACCACTAACAACAAAAAAACTCCCTGAAAATTTGAGTCAGATAAAAATAAATAAGTTATGACAGAGAACAACAGAATATTTGATAATAAACATTTTTATCTATGGTCAAAATAACAGAAAGTTTTGAACAGTAAACTTAACTTGAAGTTATAGACTTTTTTTTTTTTTTTTAAATAATAACACATTTATGGACTGCAGTTTCTATTTCCACATTAGTTATGTGTGAACCAATAAACCAGTATCAGCCAGTCGTTTCTGCCTACCAAGAAACTCGAGCTCCAATTAAATTGCACGCTTCATAGTCTACTTGTTCTGAGTGTTTAGGAGTGGTATCCATCACAGTTCTGTTCAAAACTTCTCAATTCAGTGATTCCAACTACATTAAAAAAATTACCATAATTATAATTACTACAACAACTTCAAAATTGGATGAAGTCATGCACACCTTTTATGTTTGTGCAGAGACCATACATGACTCTGGGTTCTTTAAGGGACCAAGTCATTTACCCTGACACCTATGAAGACCAGAGGAGGAAAGGCATCTCTGATCAGGTGGGACACAAGACACTCCCACACACTTAACACTTTCACTGTCCCTTTGTGTTTCTAAATACAAGGTTATTTTGTCTTACTTTATCTTGTGTCCAGGTGTTGAAGGAGTACCTGGACAATGTTCAGCTGGGTCACATCCTGGAAAGGGAGGGCACCTGGGACTCAGTCCAGGACTGGATGGATGTCCTCAGTGGAGGAGAAAAGCAGAGAATGGCTGTAAGGGCTCACTCACTTCCTGTCAACAGGATGTACAAGAGACATGACACAGTGATTGGTTAACATCGCTCAAAACGCAACACAGACCATTCCAATTCTAATTTTCTTAAGTGATTAACCTGCTAAGGGTGGTGGAGCTCTTTCCCAGCTCATACTCCTACGGATAAAGAGGGTTTGCTGATTCGCTTACCTGTCAGGTCTTAAAACTGAGTGAGGAAACCAACACAGTTGTGCAAATAACATTCAAACTTCATTCAAACAGGCTATACTTAAGACTGTACAATACAGTATTTAATGTATGTGTATGCTGGAAAGAAACATTCAGTCAGATGTAATGGCAGATAAACAAAGACCAAACAACCAAGCAATGAGAAAACAGCAGTTTAGAGGAAAGATAAGTAAACAGAAGAAGAGCAGTGAAGAAAAACAAGTTAAAAAGAAAGGATTACTTGAGCGACACTGTGGGAGGGGCTTTGGAGACAAACTGGTGTGTACTGTAGAGAGAAGGGAAGGGACATGCAACATATCCTCACTCTAATTTTAAAAATAAGAGCACATTTCTTCTAATCTGGGGCATTAATACATAGCACTTTCCTCTATATTTTGTAATGATTTTGATGTTTTCTAATATGTTTGTCTGTTTCTGTATGTAGATGGCCAGACTGTTCTACCATAAGCCCCAGTTTGCCATTCTGGATGAGTGCACCAGTGCAGTGAGTGTAGATGTGGAGGATTACATCTACAGCCACTGCAGGACGGTACGACTGCTAACAGATTACCTATTGTTGTCTTTATTTGCCTCCCTGTTATTACTCAGTCAAGCCAATAGACAAACTAAAGCAACATGCCTGTAGCATCTACGGTTCATATAATGAAACAAAAATGAAAACAGTCAAAGAGTCACACAGATCACCATCTTCCCTAATAAGTTGTGATATTTTGACATTAAATGAAAAAAGACATCAAGGAGAACTGGTAAATACTTCACAGACATAGGGAGAATGCAGATGGTAAGTAAAGCCAGGCTAACATGCTGTTCTTTAAAATGTTGCTTTCTTAAACCCCTTACTGGAGAAGGTACATTTCTTTTCCAGTCTTTTAGCTCTTTACCCTTTGTGAATCCCAGACTTTCCTTTTGGATTAGTGTTGTAAAGCAGTCATTCAAATTACTTGGAGTACAACCTGGTACAGAAAAAATATTAGTGGCCAGTTTAGGCTTCCACTATTCATAAGAATATTTATTTAAAGTAATTCAAATGTCTCAGGATTAATGCTATAATAACGGATTAATGTTGCAGTACACATCCTGTAGATGTGGACAGTTTTTTGAATGTTTCTACCTTATTGAACTGATATGTAGTCTTGCACTACTTCTTTCTTTGATCAACAGGTGGGCATCAGCTTGTTCACAGTGTCACACAGAAAGTCTCTGTGGAAGCACCATGAGGTACGGATTGAATGTCATTCTTTTTCTGCTGACCTCATATGAAACCTTTACTGTTACTGAAGTCTGTTTTTCACAAACATTTCCTTCCTTCATATTTCTGTTACTTTTATAACTCAGCCTACAATGAATGCCTCAGCAGATTTCAGTATTTAATTTTTCATCACTTAGTTTATGCTTGTGTAAGAGCCACAAGATGAGAATCTAAGTTAAGTATGATGCATAATTTATAATTTCATGTGCATACCAGGGAAACAATTTTAGAAGATTTAATAACGAACTCATGTTAGTTAATATAATTTATGCACCCTCCTTGATAAAACTTGCATATTGAACTTTTATTCTGGTAAGTCATTTTCGCAGTTGACTCATGCTTAGAGCTGTGGCAGGCACAGGAGCATATAGTTTTTCTACCGTGTGACGGACTGTACTTTGATTTTTTTTTTTTTTTTTTTTTTTTTTTTTTTTTAAATTAAACCCTTTGAACTGGATTACATCTCCTGTCATTCGCGTCAGACTGAAGTTACTGTGCCTACAGCTCATGAAGTGGCTTTTTTGACGTCCAGAAGGAATGCCACTATAGCTTGTAAGGAACACTACTTCCTTTTTCTTTCTTACTGACCTTTATGCTTTTATGTTTTCATCTCTGTCATGCAGTATTATCTCCACATGGACGGGAGAGGGAACTACGAGTTCAAGCCCATCACAGAGGAAACTGTGGAGTTTGGCTCGTAACTGGCTGCCGGCATAAACCACAAATGCACTGCTCTGACAAACACCAGTCCATTAATTCTTTGCACTTAATACAGAGGTTATAGCTAAAACTAGAAAATAATGTTTTTAATCATTCAATTCTCAACCTTATTTCATTTATGATTTATGTTATTTAAAGCATTACTTTAGTCCTGTCTAATCATTCATTTGTTTAGTGTGATTATAAAATCTCTAATTTATATTGCCAACTTCCATGTTGTGTTTTACATACATATGAGATGTTTGAGTGAAGGTGAAAGGATACTGTTTTAAACATTTCCACACTTGTGATCATATCTCACAACAGTAACAGTGGTTAGTCTGTAGGATAAGCTCGGTACAACGTCCTGAAACTATGTCCTGCACAGAATACTTCTGGAGTATCTATGCACAATTTGATGCTTCCTAGATGTGCCATCACACAAGTGATGGTCCTGGTTGCCTTGTTGGTTAATAGAAAGTTAAAACTCTCCACAGTTGACATAATCGAAGAGTAGCCGAGGTTGGGAATTAATTTCAGGCCTGTTATCTTGATATATTAAAATAACATAGTTTTGGTTGTCTTTTCGTCTGTTGTCTTTCCAACTAACCTGTTAATTATCTTATTACTTCGAGGTATCAAGCTATCATGATTTGGACAATTATCTGAGGATAGATAGTGTTTAAAGTTTAATTTGTTTCTCAAGGTCAAATGATGAAGATGTCATGAAGTAGAAAAAAATGTTATCCTGAAATAATGGGACATGGGAATTATTATAACCAAAAACAAGTTTGATATTTTCAAATATCATTTCAGTCATCTTGGGAAAACTGGCTTTGAATTGAAACTAAAGACTAAATATGAGCACTATTTATTATCCTACAAAAAACAAATAGTGTTCAGATAATGTAATAGTTAAACTGTCATCACATTAAGGGTTGTAAAAATGGTCAGTCACATCCAGTCGCTGCCACTGCAACTGCAGGGGGCCACAGGATCAAAAGTGCTCTGTGCAATGAAAGGAATTTTTCAGACAGACTGCTGCAAGGCAGACCTCTGCCACTAGCGGCAGCACCATTTAGAACATTCCTCCTGTAACAAATTTTATGAATATCTAAAATGTGTTATTGCCATTAAGGACCTTGATATGTAGTGTGATGCTCCAGCGTCAAGTCTAGCTGACAAGGTAGCCATGAACTTGAGGTCCGGTCAAACGTGCATTGAAACAGTCACATTTTGTAATCAGATGTGTTCATATTCACAGAAGCTCGGCAATCAGAGGACTTGCTAAGAGGGGAAATTGACCAAATGGTCCTCGAAGTTTTTACTTTTGGGGGTGGAACGTCAAAACATACAAAAAGTTATCATGTTAACTATGTTACTTCCTCACATTATATATTACCTTGCAATGGAAAAACACTGATCTGCAGTCAGTCGAAAGGCAGCAATGGATTCAATAAGGTCTGTTTAATGAAATCTTATTTTGTGAGAACTCATGCATGAATTTTTTGTATCACTCTGATCTGACCGACCATTAAGGCAAAGTCATGGACTCACTAATGATTAAATATTTAATAGTAATGAAGAGACTTGGTTAGTGATTAATATCATAATAATAGCAAAAGCTATTTTGGGCTTGCCAGGTTGCGCTGTGGTTAGTGAAATATAAAGCCATCAGCAAGACAATGGAACACACTGTTGAGGTTGAAAATGTCAGTTCCAGGCACATGCTTGTTTATCCATGTCTAATTTTTCCTGGTTGCTCAGTAACGTTCATTTGTGAAATTCTGGATTTCTTACATTTCTTAGGTGGTGGAATTAAAACTTGAATTTTGCTTAATTATGTTTATATCTGCTTTTATATTGGCTTTATGAAGCTGGGCACTGGGTCTAAAGAGCAATGATGATTTCTGTCAGTTGATCACACATCACTACATGTGCAGACAAGATTATTTCCAAGACCTCTCCAGCCGTTACACAACACATCTCTTGTCACTGATATTCTGTAACTTACTTACTTTGAAAATGTAAACAAGGAGCCTTGGCTATACTCATGATTTTATATGTATGATGATACTGTTCAAATCTCACTCTGCATTAAAAATACTATTAGACCAAGAGATTTTTTTTCCTTCTTCCTTTTCTTTTTGTGTGCGTGTTTCTGTTTGAGTGTGTGTGAGAGGGCGTTCAAGCAAAGTGGTGAGATCAAAACTCAGTCAATGATCGACTAAAATGTAGGTGAAAGGTTATTATCCCGTGACTAGGACTGGACTTTTGACATTTTGTTAGGCATATTTCAACAGAAAAGGAACATTTCTTATAATTTATTGATTTCTTAAATCTAAATTAGTAAATAAATTTAAAAGTCAGCTTTGTCAGAGCTTAAAAAAATGCCCAGATCAGCCGTTGTTTATTAAAACCATGTTACAACCTGCATGTCATTGACAACAAGCTAGGAGTCGTTTTAGCACTCTATCTCTAAAAACAACCCCTGCAGTATCATTAAAGATTAGAAAGTCCACATCTCTGCAGCTCTGAGGCTGTATAAAGTACAATGAGGTCACTGATTTGGTATAATTGATTTTACTGTGCACTTCCAGGTTCACGGTTCTGTTTGTCAGTGAAATCAGGTAAAGAGTGACCGCTCAGAGCAAAGAGATTTCTCAACTAGCCCAGCTATCTCTGCCCTCACTACTTTTGGTGTTGGACTGAATATTTCCATAAATTTACCATTAGTTATTGTTTGTTTCCTTTTATCTCAACAAGAACTTTTCAATGTTAGTTTTTTAGGAATTGGTACTTTCCTAACCAGGATGCGTCTGCTGAAACCTCACTAACTGTACTGAAAATGGATTCTCTGAGAAAGAAAGTGACAGAGTGTTGTGGCTCTGCACTTCTTTGCTACGTGGAGCAGAGGTCTCATCCCTCCATACTACTTTCCTCGCAAGGAGGCTCTTGCTGCAGTGGTGGATAGAGGGACTTGACTTTTTCAGTAGTGTCAGAATATGGAACACTCCCACTCTAAGGTCACTATAGAAAGGGGAGGGTGAGATTTTGATTCATGAATCTCACATCAGATCACAAGAGTCTCATGCACACTGACCACAGCTGTCAGTGGTTCTGTTGCTTCTCCACTCCTTATGCTTATGTTTTTTTTTCAAGGTTCTCTCTACAGCCGTTTTTCAACTGAGCGGTGCAGTCCACCTAGTTTTGCATGTCCATTGTTGGAAGTTGTGGATGGTACCAATATATGTTTTGTAGTTACCCCTCTGTTAAGGTGTGTAGCACACCGAACTGGTACTTAAAGGTGGAGCTAGAAACACTGCAGTCCCTTTGGTCAACAGAAGTGTAATTTCAGCAATGCTACAGTGTGGTGTCTTATTTTCTTTTATTTTTTATTTTATGTCTGCTTTTGCTTTCTAAACTGCATGTGAGTGTTTTTTGTGAGGCTGTTATATACAAGGCCACACTATACTACTATAATAATCTGTATTAACCACTGATGATTGTAACTTAAAGGGAAGTACCAAGATGCACAGAGGAAAATATCTGAGCAGCTGTCCTGAGATGACCCTTAAAAGTCCTGTGCCTAAGAGAGTCGAAAAATACCTGAGCAACTGTCCTGTAATGACCTTTAAAGTAGGGAAAGATGTCTATTATTTTGCAAAAGCAACAGGATATATTGTTTTTTTTACAGAAGCAACACGTGCAGCGTAAGAAAAACAAGGAGAGAGATGAGATGAGAGAGGATGCTAGATACGAACAAAAACAATATCTGCAAGGCACAGGGGCATGACAAAACATGTTCCATGCATACATACACCCACTTTTGTGCAGATATAAAAAATGATGCTTTGTCAGTGACAGTTCAGTTGTTCTGCAGGACAGCTTGGGCTTTATACTATGTGCACTTTGTGACAAGGAATAAAGTTCTCTGGACTCAACTTTGCTGGACTCCAGTACTTATTTGAAGAAGATTTAAACACTTTTTGAAGACATTCAAACATTTTTTGAAGAAAGGACTTAGAAAATAAAGAGTAAAGGTGTCAAGGCTTGTGCAGAACCAGACCTAGCCTCCAGCTGGCCCTTCACTGGGTCTTGCAGTCTGGCCTGAAAATCCGGGACCGGGAGCAGATCTGCACCTTAATTTGAGACCCACAGGCCTCCAAAACTAGGGTAAGCATAGGTATCTGCATAATGTCTTTGATGTCTGAATGCAGTGCTGGTCTTGCCCAGGTACAGGTACAGACCTGTAAAAGACTCACCCCTAAAAGAACCTGGCATAAATTATAGGCACAAATTTGATTATATAAGAACCTAGTAAAATTTGTTTGCTGATTTGAATAAAATCTGTAGTAAAGCTAAAAGCTGATTATACTTACCACTGAAGTAAGATAACAGCGCACAGGACCAGATAAGGTTGAGTACAATTGTATGCTGCATGTTTGGAAATGAGTCTGATGTCTGTTGAAACCCACCATGGTGCGGATGGGTGTGAATGAGTGAATGAGTGTAAATGGAGAAATTTTTGCTCAGTGTTGCTATTGTGTGTTGGCTGGTCAGGAAGCATATCTAGGGAGAGATTCTTGGCCCGAAGAGCAGTGATCGGAGGACGGGAGAATAGCTCCATGTGAGAGAAAAAGGTTTGAATGGATGAGAGAGGAAGAGCTGCAATAAGATATAAAGTTAAAAGTGATGCTTTGTTTGTCAGAGCTGCATTCTGTCTTGGAAATAGGAAATAGAATAATTAAGTATACCCACTGACCATTCCCATAGAGGAAGGTTTGGTTGAGTGGGCTAGAATAAATTTATGGTGCCCGTGGTAACGCTTTCTACTCTGAAGAAGAGGGAGAAAGGTTTGTCTGGACAGGATATGAGCCACACCACCAAGGCAACATTTCTAGTGTAAAAAGGAAAAGATCTGCTTGGATTGAGTGTGGGTGTTTAAGCAACAAAACTTTTTTGGATACCGCTCTAATATAAATCCTACAATACAGGATGAGAGGTCTGCACGGGGAAAAGTGTATTGTTTATGCGCTGCTGTTTTAGTGAGAAAAAAAGGAAGGTCACATTGGGACGGTGACCTCACTTGCAAGTAATGTCAGGGTTGACAGTTGCAGCTGCAAATATTGCTGAGGGCAATACTGGCCAAATGTTTAAAGTGTATATAAAACTGCGCAGATAATTGTTGTGTTTATCCTTTTGTGTGTGACTGTTGCATTAAAAGCGTGTATATACAGCTTATATATGTCTGATATAGTTTAAATGTAAATAAATTTGTTAATTTGTGTAAATCAAATAAAACAGAAACATGCTGAGGAGAAGGAGCAAAAAAGGTGATAAACGAGATAACACCAGCGCTCCGACAGAGCAGTCCTCTATTGGACATATAGCCTTCGGAATAATAACATTGCTGCCTTTCCAATTGTTCCTAATTGGAATAATATGGAGATTGATTGAAGATATCAGCTGAAGTAATCATAGCCATCAGCTGAAATAATAAAATAATTATAATAGATATATCTAATAAATAATAATAAATGATAACAATATATAATAATAATAATAATAATAATAATAATAATAACAACAAGAAGAAGATGTATAAATATAATAAGTATCCAATAAATAAATAATAATAATAATAATAATAAATATGAGCAAAAAGTATAAAATAAAACTAAATAATAAAGTATAAAATTAAATTAAATAATAATTCAAAGATATAGTCATAAATGCACTGATAAATGCACAGCTCCCAGTCTGGGTCCGAGAGGCAGACACAGTGTCAGTGTTTAAGAATAGAAATAAAACTTAAAACCTTCCTTTTTGATAAAGCTTATAGTTAGGGTGGGCACAGGCTCGCCCTTAGTTATGCTGCTATAGGTTTAGACTGCCGGGGGGCTCCCATGATGCATCGGGCACCTCTCCCTCTTCCTCTGTTTCTGCTTCCTGCTTTCTCTGCTTCCTCTTCCTCCTGCTTCCTTTACTCATATTATGGTAGTAGTAAAGTGCAACTGGTTAAAGTGGCTAAACTGGTTAAAGTAGTTAAATTGGCTAAAGTGTCAAAACGGTTAATGTGAATACTCTTATGTCCTGTAAAGTGCATGTTACTGCCGGAGCCCCGGTCCTCTTTGTTCTCTCCAGTCTTGCAGGTTCCTCACTGATTCTGGTTGTGGTCCATCTGTCTGAGGTTCACTGGCCTGTGCTGTGGAGAGAAGGTCGAGTGGCCCAGAGCTCCATATGAGGACATCTAGAGATGCACCTGGACTCACAGACTCATTTCCATTACCTGTGATACCTTCACACATGGACTAAACCAATGAACTCAGTATAGCTACAGCTTATTACGACTCATGTATAATTCCATAATATGATTGATGATGTTCTCTGTACATGTGGCATCTATTGCACGTCTGTCCGTCCCAGGGAGAGGGATCCCTCATCTGTGGCTCTTCCTCAGGTTTCTTCTTTTTCCCATAAAGGGTTTTTTGAAGTTTTTCCTGACTCGGTTCGAGGGTCTAAGGACAGAGGGTGTCACAACTGTACAGATTGTAAAGCCCTCCGAGGCAAACAATGTTTGTGATTTTGGGCTCTAAATAAATAAATTTGAATTTGAATTTGAATAAATAATAATAATAATAATAAACATACCAAATAAATAAGAATAATAAGTGTATTAAATAAAACTAACTAACAATTAAAAGTTATAAACATTAGTAGAAAATAGAGAGATGGAAGATGAGAATAGTAGTGAAGACAAAGTGATATCCCTATAACATTTTACTCAAGAGGGAGACCCAGAGACATAGGGAATTAGAACTCACTTTTGGCAGCAATGAACCTACAAAGACACAGTATAGAACGTTGGCAAGATGAGCCATTAATCTGTCTGAAATTGTGAAACATAACAAGATTTGTCAATCTGCTTGGAGTGAAAAGAAAATTCCCCTACTATAGACTGGACTCAAGTACTGCACAGGCTTTGAACCCCTGCTTCAGTCTCCCTTATTGGAGCAATTCTGCAACGATCCTAGAGCGGCAGCAGCTGTGCCATTAAAACCACTTTTAGGAATTCCTGAGGACGTATCCCTAGTGGGACTAAACGGAGGATCAGAGAATCCATGGCTTTGCATCTCAGTGGTTCCCAGAGTACAGTGGGAGACAGGTAAATTCAATTGGATAACCAAAGTGCCTGGTGAGGACGGAGAGGAAGAACTAAGATTTGATTACTGGCTAAACAGAAAGCTAAAACCTGGCATACTGCCAATAAAATAATTGTATTAATAAAAACTAAAGAAGACAACGAACCAAAAATCCCCAGATCTTTGGTGAATGAAGCCATACAGGGATTCATGGGGTCAAAGGTGACAAAGGGGATTGGTGCATTGACACCATTGGAGTTGGTAATAAGACAGCAGCCAGACCATGAAAAGCAGATTAGACTCTGCATGAAGAAGTGGCACAAAAGAACAACAACTGGAAGGCTGCAGTGGCCGAAGTAGGGAACCTTCATGGCAGCCTGTTGTGACAAAGTGGAAGCTAACATCAAACACCATAAAGCAAGAGACACTAGCAATAGCAGGCTAGGCAAGAGAGCAAGAGAAAGAAAGGTGCTAAGATGGTTCAGACAGGAAGGGCGAAAGCAGATACTTAAAGTAACGCAGTTGGCAGTGGTGAAGGAAGAGCAGAAACCATTGAGTGAGAAAGCAACAGAGAAACACACACAGTTACAAACAGAAGAGAGACAGCAAATGTGACGTCGGCAGACGGCAGGCCAACTGATTGGTCCAGGGCGTGACGTCACTAGATGAGTCAGGGAGAGCGACTCGTTCATAAGAGAGTCAACCTCGCCATTTTTAAGCATTTTAAAACGCAATAACGAACAACGAACACGATCAGAGATGGCTGCACAGAAATCAACCCCGCAGAGCAACAACAAGGTGTAGACATTTCTTTGTCTGGTGGCCTCCATAGATAGTTGCTTTCGTGTTTGTTTGTGTTGCAAAACAAATGACGTCGCTGGAGTTTCGTCACAGTTGCTATGCTGACGACCCCACCAGCACGCTGAGGTGGTACTCTATTGTAATGGAAAACAGCCGAAATGGAGTCAAGTCGAGCAGAGCCAAGCCAAGTAGGTGCTAGTGGAAAAGGGCCACAACTGGCCAACATTGACGACACCCTCCATGAGGACAGAATCCTACACCAAAGTAACTACGAACGGCCAGGTGAACATCCGACCAGAAAAATGCATGAGCAGAAAAAACACCTCAGAGACCAGCTGAGATGTAGCGGATGAGACTCTGCAGTAGAAGAGAGCTCCATCCACGGGATGATTTCGATGACACTGACCGTGAGCAGGACTCAGATGACCTAGGCCCTGCCCAGCCTATGTGCCCCATAATAACAAAGCCTGCCGGTCAGCAACAGTACGTGCCATGGTCCTTCTGTGACATGACAGACTGCCAGACCTGACTGAGGGAGCCAACAAGTGGATAACTGCTTTGGAAGAAAGCACAGCTGGACTGACGCTGGCCTTGGGGGACATTAAGGCACTGCTCATGCATATCATCGGGAAACACACTACTGAAGAAATCCTCCAGAATGCAGGGCTGACTGCATTAATAGAGGGCAATACTGCAGACCACGTTGGCTTCAAAGGACATCGCAACATCATATGGAGAGGACTATGAAAACACTACCTAGAAAAGATGGATCCATCAAAGCTGGAAGGAGAAACACTGAAGGCAGATGAGTGCCCGGCTAAGTTCCTACACACCTTCCAACTTATTCAACTTATTCAACTTATTCATGCATAAGGAAAACCAGCTCCCATCTCCCTCTCATCAGTAAAAACTGTAGGTTTCTCTGGGAAGACCCAAATTATTCCCCTTACACAACCAGTCCCGATGCTAATAGCAGGAAAAACTGTTCTCTTCTCTATTCTGACCAAACACCAATTAATCTATTAGGGAGAGACATTCTATGCCCTTTGAAAGCTAACATTATGTGTACCCCAGACGGAATATGGTTGGATTTGCCTCCTCACGATTTGACTCCTCACGATCCTCTACCACCATGATGCCATCCTTAGTGGCCAAAAACACAACAACATTGGAGAATTCAGCTGTATATTGGATCCAGTTGATGAAAAAATCTAACCTGAAACAAGAATGGGCCCAATGGAAAATATGGGCGCAAAGCCAATTGACTGAAGCAAGAGAACCACGACTACCCCTGCATTGTACCCTCATGTATGACGAACAACAAGAACATGTGGACTATGATGAGTGTTGGCAGGAGATGATCAACAATAAACTCTATTATCTGAAGGCTCAAGATATATATATTGGTCCACAAGGAGCAGCAGTAGCCTGAGTTGTGACAATGGTTCTCAGTCCCAAACTCCAAGCCTCACATAACTCTGTTAATAGCGAAAGGCTATGAATCCCATGATTTTGTTAGGGTTTGCATGTTGTCTGTTGTTCACTTCCTGTTTTATTTTGTATTCTTCTTGCCTCTCCTCACTTGTTTAGCTGCACTTTACTTCCTGTCCTTTTGTGTTTCCCTCCCATTTTTTGATTGCCTGCTCCGCCCCAATTGGTTTCACCTGTCCCCATTAGTCTCCTCACCTGTTTCCACTTCCCTTTCCTCCAGTGTATTTAAGCCAGTCCTTCTCCTTTTTGTTCTTTGGTCGTGTCGTCTGTGCTGTGCTGTGTTGTGCTTCCTGTTCGGTTCCTGCCTCAACCCTTGTGTGTTCCTGCCTTGTCCCTGTGTTCCTGTGTTTGCCCTCAATAAAGAATCTAACTTCTACTCTGCCTCCTGCCTCGTCTGCATCCTGGGTCCAACTCTGCTTCACCTTGCACCAACCCTAACAGATTTAGGACTTTAGGACCTTACAAGCCCCTGAATGGCAACAAACTATGAACAAAAACTTGCATGTATCCCCAGATAAACAATACATTAGAATATCACTCAGCATAAGTGATGAGGGACAGGCAGAAGTTTTGACATCTAATGTAATTCCTAAACACTTACCACTCAGAGTAGAACATGAAGAACTACTAAAACAAGTACCCACACAAGTATGGTCACAACACAAGACAGACGTAGGGTTACTGAAATCTGCACAGCCCGTCCGAATTAAACTTAAACCAAATATTACATTACCTTATAAAAATCAATATCCACTGAAACAACAGGCTGTAGAAGGACCATCAAGCCCAAAATTGAGGGTTTGATAGCTGCAGGTGTTTTAATTAAAACCAAGAGCCCCTGCAACACTCCAATTTATCCAATCCAAAAGTCACATGTTCATGACCTGCGCATTGTCAACTCCATAGTTGATGCAGAAACTCCCGTAGTGCCAGACCCACATACACTTTTGTCAAACATTCCACCGGATACCCGATGGTATACAGTCATAGATCTATGCTACTATCCTGTATATCCAAGTTATTGACTGATTTTGTCCCAGGCTAAGAACAGAGCCCTGGTGGATTCTCCATAGGAGTGACCGTACATTGTATACAGTGGATCAGTGAGATTACAATGCCTTCAAATTGGGAAACAGAGCAAAGAACAAAGTGAATCTTAAAAGTGCAACCAAATCTGTTTTTCTCTAATTGGTTATTTGGAGACAGTTCTAAATGCCTTAAACATACAGTTTTTAAAGCACAACACCCCCACTGTCTTCATCCTTGATTTCTTTGGAGTTCATGTCTACCTTTGTATTTGTGAAATGATTGCCCTGCTGTAGATATGGTACTCTAATTGACATATGTAAACACTCTGTGTGTTGCACATGGGGGTCAAATGTACCTCGTTCACCTGAACTGTAACTTTTTCTTTCAATTTTTCCATATTTATTATACAGTAGTTATACCTGCGTTTGCTTTAAGAGAACATAGTTAGTTGCTTAGCTGTTGTGATGACTCTGCTTCCCACTAAAAAATGAAACTACATTATTAAGATGTATTTTCAATTCAAGCAATAATAAACTAAATAAATTTAGCACTATGTTTATCTGTAAATAACTTTGTCATCCTCGCCCAAATAGTGGTGACCAAAATTCAAAACACAAAAGGAGTTTACTTAACATAAATATTCATTGACAGTGAAATGGAAACATATTTTTTATTTTTTAATATACAAATGGGTCATGTTATGTCAAATATTTATTGTTTTTTCACCACATAATAAAATTATCTGCGACAACCTGAAATACAAAATGGCTAAAACAGCATCATGTATGTTAATTTTAATTACACACAATAAATTAAGCATCAGATACAAAAATAATATGTACTATATCCTGATTTCCCATAAAGTGTTGCTTTCACTAGTCTACCAAAAATCCTCATCATGTCAATCATTTCAAGTTAGAGAGTACACTGAAATAAATCAAATCAGTCGGTAGTGTTTATCTACTGTTACTGTAACTGGTACCATTCACCATATAGAAAAACACAAGGCAAGGAATATTACAGCTTCAGTAATATGACTAGTGTGCACAGTAGGAGTGTTCAAACAGTGTTTGTCTCTTTTCTGCAGCATGGAATGATAAAGAAAGAATCAAATATGTCTAACATATTCAAAGGCAGTTTCACAGAAACTAAAGGAAGCATTTATTCCAGTGTTTAACAATGGAATGATAGACTAGATCTGCCCTCTTGCTCTCCCTACAGGCCACAGTCCAGTTCAGCTGTACCGCAAGTTCCCACAGTAGTGTGTGTGTGTGTGTGTGATAGACACTATACACCCTGAAGTGGCAATGCTTCTTTCCCACTTTTCAGAGACTTTTTTTTGTGCTTGCAGCAGACCACCGTGACAGCAATAAGGATGCCAATCAGCAGCAGGATGAGGAAGATGCCAGCAGCGATCACACCCACTGAATACACTGAAGGCAAAACAAGACAAAATTACATAAAATAACTTTACTTTACATTAATATGCTTATTTGATCACTGTGTAAAAAATCTCACTTCTGTATAGCATGGTTAAACTAAAAATGCACACAAAATTAAGACAATGAGAATGAAATACACAATGAAATAAAATTCTAAAGCTCCACCATTTATACTATATTATCTATACTAGAGGTTGAAATATTCAGTGCATTTCACATGATAAAAATTTTGCACAGAATGAACATCATTCTGAAGATTTCTTGAGTTTGTCCACAGTCTGGGGAAATATAACATTTTTGTCCTGAGGGTGGTGCAAAAATAAAGGTGATTAGATCATAAAGTAAAAGGCTGGCATTATTATTATTATTATAAAATAGACTGACTCAAAATAAATGGTTATGAAGGAACATGTCATCCTGTCTGAAGGTATGGCTTATGTGGTTTAAAATGTTGGAACAATGGAGCTTTATGGCACAGAGGAATAAGATATCATATATATCAGGCCTTGGATGCATACACTGAATACTTGGTAATAGGGTGTTCATGGTTGGTTTAGGTCTGCACATGGGAATTGTTGATTATAACAAAAACAGAGAATGTCACCAAAACAAATTAAAATCTCTCCTTTAACTGCAATTATGGCAATGTGCCAAACAGATTATGAGAAATATTGTGTGCAAAGTTCAGGTTTTGTCATGATGAGTTTGTCCTCTGGAAGTGTAAATGCAGTCCAAAAATTGTATTAGATAATATGTTTTATATATGCAAGATGTCAAGGCAGTCTGTCCAGTGTGTTGCTCTGAACCTCTTGGAGAATTTCTAAATTGACATACCACAAGTAAAAAAGATTTTTAACTGACATTGTGTTCAACAAACAGAAAACTGTATCTGTCTAACACTTTCAACAATTGCATTTAGGAGTCTGACAGCTATGCAGAGGCACTCAAAGGTATAATTGCCTATTACTTCTGCAAGAGGATGCTGCTGGATTTCTATTGATCATCTTGTCATTCAGAGATTTCTGAATCTCTGGCTGTCTCTGGACACAACCAAAGTGAAAGTTTGTTCAGTCTTTTTTTTTGTACTTGAGTTAAAATACAAAAAAACAAACAAAAGTGCTTGTTTTTAAAAATACAAAAACAAGAACTCAAAGAACTCAAAATCAACTCACTTGATATAACAGGATATAACTGAATAATTTAAATGCCCACATCTTCCTGCTTGCAGCTGTATTATCTGAAGTTCCATAGGTTGATTGACCTTCAGGGTATGTTACGTTTAGTTAGGGGCCTCATGTTTGGCTCCTCTCTGTCCTTGGATTTTTGACCCTTCTAAACATTAACTATATGTTTTGTTACAGGTTAACGAAAACAGCTAACCTATATAAGCATATGGTTAGAGCAGATATGCAGAGGAGATTCATATTGGCCTTCGATCCCTCTCACAGGCAATCTAGACTTTAATTTAATAATTTAAGGATAGTTCACCTTCGAAGATGGACTGGTGGTCGTCGTTGGAGCACTGGGGTTGGCTCAGCTCTCCCAGTTGCTTGTCAATGCTGCGGCTCGGGATGTAGGCCTGGACGCTGAAGCAGTAGCTCACCCCTCGGTCCAGATCAGTCAGCTCTATCGCATTGGTCTTCGAGATGTACACTTTCTGCAGACAACACAGAGAGAAAATGGAGTTTGCATTGTCTTATTTGTGTGTTTGAGGGTGATTTTGTTCTGTTGGTGGTTACTTACCATGCCGGTGCTCTTATTTTTCCTATAGGTGACTTTATACTGCAGATGGTCGTTGAAAATATCCTTAATGTTGAGCTGGCGGCCATCTTTAAACAGGGCGGTGAGTGGGTCAGTCACATACAGGGTGGTCTTCTTTTTGTCTTCACTTACCTCCAGCTTGAACTCAGGTTTGCCTATTTCAGCTTTGGAGGAGGGACAGGGTGATCAGAGGTCATTTACTGGCAGACAGAGAGCTTATCTAATGAATTTCTAAATACAATGTGTACCAAGGGTTAACCTTATTGTTAAAACATTGTTATGTTATTTCTGTACTTTCTTTCAAATTGTCTTCACTCTCAACTGTTCCGACTGGTATCTGAAACTTGTTGGAGAAAACACAAGTGGACCAATTACACCTGGAGTCTCCATGTGTTATCTCTGTAGCTATGTCCTCTTAGTACAGAACTCTAAATCCATCTTAAGTACCATAGGTCAAAGTTCAAGCAGGAGGTGGGTCTCAGTTTTGCTGTTCACCTTTGTTTTTTTTAATCTTCTTGAATTGTCTGACTGCTCATTTTTCTTGACCTTTTAGACTTCTCTTTTAATGATGTCTACTAGTTCCCAAAGCTCAGCAATTAACTTAGTGAGCTATTAATAAAAGAGATGATAGTCAAAACTATGAAAATAATAGCTAAGGTGGAACAAACTGGAGTAATTTTTAAAAAAATATTAAAACTGAGAACATAACACACAGCCAGTGAAGAAGGTGTGTGTGCTAGTTAAATGTGCATATCAGCTCTTTTCCACTGTCGACTCGCCTGAATGCATTTGAACAATCTGTATGAAATTCTGAATATGCTACAAGTTTCCAATACAGCTAAAATAAAACACAGTTTATTTTAGCAGAAGAACTTACTGTCTTTGTAGGGGGAGAACCGTGGTGAGGTGGTGTAGGGGAACTCGATGAGGTCAGTGGTGGCCCCCAGCGGGGGTTCAGACAGGACATCAGCTGTGTAGTAGACGTTTAAGTCCGTCAGAGAACTGGACAGGTCACACACTGTCTTTGAAGAGCGTATACAGTGAGGGTTCTTCTGCTTGTCCCCACCAAGCCTGCAACAGTTCAACAAGTCACCTTATTCATTACACACAGACATGAATCAGCCAAGCAATAAAATGAACACAGACGCAAGAAAATGGATTACAGGAAAACATGATTGCATTTTACGACATAAAAATGTCAGTCAGAATGCAATAAATAATCACAGCAGGATACAGGTTTGGAAAAAGAAGTCACAAACTTGGCGCACTTGACAACTGTAGGTGGCAGCAGAGTGCTTGAATCCTGATGAATTTTACTGTATTATGTACTGTTTGGTCATCCGCACTAACGGCAACTCCAGTGGTTGACTACAAGAGAAGTGGAGCTGTGGAACCAGAGGTAATATATTGTTCTTTAACAGCTCTTCTGTGAACACAGTTAAACAAACTAAAGTGAGATGTGTAATGTGTAGAGTTATTGTGTAACATCAGAAAGCTCTGCCAGTCAGTACATCCATGCAGTTCTGTGATTTTATTAAATCAGAGATCGTCTTTGTGAAACATCACAGCAAAATGTGTAAAAAGTATTAAGTTTGGTAGGAACAGTGTGAAAAATGAAGACAATATGAATGGGAAATGATTAACATGCAGTAACAATTAACTGTGTGATGATGTGTGTTGCATTCATATGTAGTGCTGAAGTGCTGTTCTGAATGAAAGCACCTATGGACTTTGTCCCACACACCAATACATCTCACAAGCTGCCAGGACTCTTTTCTTTCCAGGGTGCCTGGCAGATTCAAAATGGCTAAATATACTGTATTACCCAGGGGCCACTACATGACCCTTACATGTCGCTGCTCTCCCTGCCTGCTTTTGTCTGTCAGTGGCTAATGTTGGCCTTGGCCTGATGATTAAATTTATGTTTGAAAATCAGCACTATGTCCTAGTATTTTCTATTCAGAATGTGATGTTTAATAATCTTCTGATTCAGGCCGATACACACACCTAACATGTGAATAGGGAGAGTACTGGCATTTACTTTTTTCCACTCCAAGCACTGGCAATTGTAGCAACTGAATGAGGAGCAGAAATGCACGGCTCTGCTTTCACATCACTCAACACTACTGTGTTCACTGTTGCAGTCTGGACTGCTCTCACGTGCCTCCCGTGGGAGCACACTGCAGCTAGTGCTTGAATCAGCTGGATAAAATTGCCTCAATTGCGTGAAATCTGTATATTGTGAAACAGCAAAGAGTTGTTGGTATTTGTAAGATTATGTTTGTCTGATGTTTTAAATTGTATTGTTCTTGTCTGTTTCAGTTCTCCCGTATTGAATCATTAAGTAGTAGTAGTAGTTTAGATGTCTGACCTATGATCAGCATTCCAGTAAAACCTTTTACTGGACCAATAATGGATTCTTATCATGCCCTGTAGCTGGTTGTCCTTAAAGGTTACTCAGCAAACATGACAACAATCTGAAATGTCTTTTGAAAGCAATAAATGAACAGCATGAAACAGCTGGGAATTGAATACTATTTTTTGAAAGGGCTAATATATGAGGGTTTGGATGCAGATACTTACACAGAGAACTCCACTGTGTAGGAGTAATCAGCCGAAGGTTTGGGCTCCCATGTCAGTATAGTTTTAAAGTTGGTAGATTTCCAAGTGACATTCTGTGCTCGAGGGTAGGAGCCTGCAAAATGAAAGCGATCATGTAAAATACTTTTCTTACACCTTTCAAAATCTGACTGAGGTGTTGAGGTGTTATAGGTCAAAGCATAAAATTCATATAAAGTTAGAATGACACAACCCCAGTCACACTAAAGCAGTGTACTAAAGGTAATTTATATCTGCAGATACAACCCTGATTCAAAACACATTGGGTTGCTGTATGAAACATAAATTAAACAGAATGTGATCATTTGCCAATTCTTCTGGACATATACGCTGAAAACAGTACAGTAAAAAATACTATATTTAATGATGTGTCTGCTATTTAAAATGTGTGGCACATTATGAAGCAAAGCAAAGTAACAGAGACTCTCAAACTGTTGAGCAACTGAAGTTATATATCAAAGAGAAAAACTTGGCAGTTAGTGTCCTCAGTCCCCCAAAACACTGAGTGAGTGTAAAAGATAAGGTGATGTAACATAAATTCAGGACGATCGTAGATTTACTAAAAAACAAAGTTTATCAGTTTGAACATTTGATCCATTGTCTCAGTATTCAACTGAATATAGAGCATTGTCTGATCTGGACAGGAACACACAGGTAAGTATTTGATCTTTTTACCATTAACTTTATTAACACCAAACTACACTTTTAATCTAACACAACTTCAATAAGTGTGATGACTTACAAAACATTATAAATATGTACACTAACTTATTATTATCACACCATATACTGCTGAACCAGAAATAATGAACCCAAGTGTTAAGACAATTTAATCAGGCTCATAAGTGATCATCTTAATGTAGTGCTGAGTGAAAATGTTGCTCTTATCAGTGAAAGATCCAAGGTCATATTTTTATAGACTGACTGATCACTACCACAACCACCTTTTTTAATAACGACAGTCTGATACTAAGCCCAGTTTCCAAGTGTTCCCTGTACAGAGGAATTAAAGGCTGCTTTGCTCACCTTTTCCTGAATCACTATCTTTATCTTACAGATTTATAACATGCTGTCTGCCAGTGCTTCCTGTCGGTGGGGTGGACAAACAGAGCTTTCTCAGGGCACATTCAGGCACAGATCTTAGGCAACCACACGTCACAATGTAGAGACTGGAAATCCAAACGTGGAACAGTTACAATGGACCAAACACTTAGTGAGAGCTGAGCAACTGCAGCGCCACAGCCAGCAGACATACAGACGGGACCTTTCACCTGGCTAAGACAGTCACTGTGTTTGATACTGCTGAAGGTGAGAACAGAAACGTGGGCAAGTGCTGCAGGTCATCTCGACTTTAAATGGTATTTACACATGCAGACCACACTAAATAATGTTTTTTGCTTTGTCGACAGCCTCTTCTTTAAGAAAGTGGCTCGAAAGAACAGCCATGTGTGTTCAAAGATCCTGTAGAGGGTCACACTCCTCTGGATAAATGAGAGATAAATCCAGTCTAAATATCTAAGTATTTCTACACCTGTTCATGAGAAAACAACTTTTAACTGACTATAAATCCATGTGTCTATAATACACAGTCTAACTACTGCAGACAGAGGAACACATATTCATGTATCACAAAATGTCCTTTCCTTTGATATAATAATTTCAGCTCTGAGTTATATTATGTTCTGTTATATGGAACCAGCACATTTAATCAGCAGGACACTGTTGCCATGACTGCTGGGCTCAGATGATGCCCTGCTATGGATGCTTGTAGTAGTTTGTAAGTCATTTACAGCTCCTTCCTCCAGCTGCATGAACAGAGGTATCCTGACAGGGACAGAAGGTGCTCGGACTCACCTGCGGCGGACTGTGTGGACAGACAGAGGACAATGAACAGAGCTGCTGGGAGGCTTCTTGACATCATGTCGGTTAGATGTCTCAGGTGAGCAAACGGTAGTCCAGACAGAGAGAGTGTGTCACACAGCACAGCTTCAGCCCCTGTAACAGCTCGCGATCCTTCGCTCGCGCTGCCCACAAACCTTCACTTAAAGTCGTGGAACCTCGAGAGGCTTGGCCAAATAAGGAGCGTCCGGCTGTGACGTCACCAGACTGAAGCCGCTACATGCAACCACAGCGCGTGCCTATCCTGCTGAGGTCATTGAGCGGATACAGTGGTATTTTCCTGGATTACAACTATTTCCACTAAACTCAAAGGGAACCAGGTCTACCAAACAAACCACCACAAGTTACCCGCCTCTTTATTCTGCCCGTCCCACATGTCTGACACACATGGACCAGAGGACCAGAGAAATGGTTAAAGACTTCAATGATGATCATCAAAATTCTCAGAGAGTACATTTGCAGGTTGGAATTTTGTCTATCTTGCAAATCATGTATTACATACGGAAAAGTATTAAAATCCAAAAGTAAAGGAGTTCAAACGACCAATCACATTTTACAAAGCTCTACAGCTTTTATAAATCACAGACTCCTGAACCTTATTTAAATATTTATTTATTTAAAATTAGTGTGTTAGATTTTTCAGCATTAACAGAGCATAGCATAGTATAGTAATAACAAATAGTAATATTGTTATTCATTTTATTTCATAAATCTATCTATCTCTATCTATCTATCTATCTATCTATCTATCTATCTTTGCAACTAACTTTGCATAACCATGATAGTGGTGTAGTGATAGGTTAAGGTTAAAGAAGTGTAGTCATAGTTTAAAGAAAAGATGACATGTTTTCCAGTGGTATGCTGACCACCCAGCAGAGGAGAGAAATACTCTCTGACTCCCAGAGGTCTGGTTGGATCTGACTAGCACTGCAGCTCAGTGCTTGAGTCAGGGTATCTACGAATCACACAGCTCTGAACTGAAGGTTTATTTATAGACTCACTGTTTAGAGGTATGCTAAATGTGGTCTGGAGTCATTTCTCTAAAATAAACCATACATGATATGTAGCAAATAAGTGAAACAAGAAATAAACCACTGTTTTTGTCTTGTGGTATGCTGTCTTTAATGTGTCTTTTCTTTTTTCTTAATTTCAACTTGGCTGGGACCAGAACAGACCCAGTGAATCAACTATTCACTCCCCAATTCCCTTTAAGGGGACAAGCGGTAAGCTCTGTGGCTTTGAATACTAAGGAGCCCTCTGGCAGAGGGATTGAATGCTAATTCATTTTTTCTGGTAGAAAGAAGAGGACAGTCAACAACCGTTTCTTTAAAATCTAACAAAGCCCTATTGACACATTTTTAGTACAGGGATTTTTTACTCATCTAACATTAATAATGGCTGCTATTTCACATTTACAATGGAATGATGAAATGTAATCTCAGTTAATTTACTACTGATACATGTCTGGAAAATTAAAGAGAAGAGCAAATAACACTTCTTTGTTTGTCCATTTGTCCATCCCATTGTAGTTTGAGGTGTTTCAAAGTAATAGAATTCCAACAATGTGATACACAATGGTGTGAGACCATCAGGCCACTCCATCTATTGCATCAAATCATGCCACAGTCAGGGTTTCTAAGAAAGCCGAATTTGTGCCTTATTTACAGCTTAAAAGGAAGTAGAAGAGCAGATGTACAGTATGCGTGGGCACTAACACTTCACCATTTACTTTATTTATCAAAACATCAGTGACCAATGACAGGCATAACGTGGGCACTAGTTCAGCACAGGCTTCTGTGTTAGTCATGGTTAGCTCATATATGGATGATCTGAAAATGTGGAAATCAGAGAACCAGAAAACGTCAGTCAATTATTCCTTTCCTTCTTGTCTCACAATGTCCTTCAACAAGTGGATTAATTATCTTTGGAGCTTAAGGGCTAGTTCATCCAGCCTTGCAGATGGTTTTCCCCAATGCAGTGGAGGTGGTTCTCACAGTATTAAGAGTCATTTCCAGAGTCCATGTTACTACAATCACAAGCTGTGTCTAAAATAACTCCTGTGTTCACTCATTCACTGCTCCCTTTATAATGGACACTGAGTAGTTTATTCAGCAGTGAGCATTTACTGACATTTACTTATCATCATCTGTTTCTGTCACTTGGTGTACTGCTTGATTCTTAGGAAGGAAGTGTCTTAAAAACAAAGGCCTGTGAGACTTGGCGTCATCCATCACTTCCTGTTTTGCAAGCTTCTTAGTTATAGTATATTTATCCTGGGCCTCAGTATATTCTACCAGAAATGTTTCTGGCTATGTGGACATCTGAACACTGCATGCAAATGAATCTGTAAGTCACTGCACAGGTTTTGCTTTTAGAGTTAAGCAATCAGTTGAATGAGTAGCTATCAAGTACCAGCATGTATAATCTGTACAAATCAGAGATGTTGTTAAGGTTTGGGAAACAGTAGAATGTGGGAAATTACACCTCTCCAATAAGGGATTGTATTTATTTCAAATTATAGTTTAGGGTCAGTTTCTTGTTAACCAGCATTACACTTCTCTGACTGGCCTTTTCCTCCAACAGTTCCAGGAATTAAATTCAGATTTCCACTGCAAGTAAAGGAAAGCAGAATCTTAATAAGCTGAATAGACTAAGCAATAGCAGACAGTGTTAGACATCATAACAAGGTGTTTTTCTAATTATACTGGCAAATGAAAGGAATCGGTGTGTGGTACAACACAAGAAAATGCAAAAAGCATCTGCGAGGCTTGTACTCAATTGAACATAAACATACAGTGCTGCCAGTCCCATCCTGATAGTTCCTGTCGGAAATAGGCTTCCAACAGAAACAAAGTGTTTGGTGAACAAAGTTCCTGCAGACCAATCAGAGGTGAAGTTCCTAGTTCCTTAGCAAAACAGTACCTGTTGAGAGGGGCTGTAATATGCAGCCTTAAAATGATCAGGTGTTTCTTTGACCCAAAAATAAATTAATTTTCTCCTAAAATGTAGTTTAGGAAACATTTAATATGTATGAAAGTATTAGTCATAAGCTTTTTTAAGATGACAATGATCTGTTTTAGCTATGAAGCAGAAGGAGGTTGTGTGTGAGCTGAAGTCACTCAGCAGCCACAGTGGCTGCAGTCAGCCTGCTTATCAGCCACCCCAGATGACTGATTAGAGTTAGACTGGGTGTAAATTCCTGTGGGAGAAGCTAGCTTGGACACAAATAGAGCAGCCACTCATAAAGTACATGCAGACTTCATCATCATCTTCAGAGGCTGTGATTTCTCTACATGTTTAATGATACACCTGAGAAATGCACAGCAACTGAAGAACAGATGCAAATGTACAAAATACATTTCACAACTTTGACAACCCATACAACATTTAGGGACTAAAATGCTGCAAGTAAAAAACAAGCTAAGTGAGAAATACATTCACCGAATCATCGGTGGTTCATTTATTCACATAGAGAAACACCAACTCAGTATCCTAGGAATTACATTCATGTTAGACACAGTGTCCTGCACCAGTGGAAAAAGCAATATGTTCTTTATGGAGCCGGGTAGAATGTAAGATGTGTAGGTTTTTTTTTTTTTCAGAATTTTGGGTGGTTCTAGTCCTCTTCTGTAGAGCTGTTAGTACGTGAAATTCAACACTCATAAAACCATCTTACCCAGCGCAGATGTTGTAGCAAGCAATTATTCTAAAAGCATTGACATTAAACAAGATCATCAAGATTTATAATACATATCAAAATATCACTATGAAACTATAATAAAGCAAGAGATCTGGTGTACCTTTGAACACAAAACCAGCCCCCCTACAGAAGAACGCTTTGTGTGACCCGAGCGCTCTCTCAGATGCTCTCTCTCTGTAATAATGGGGGGACAGTGCCTCAGGAGGGAAGAAGGGAATATTGATTAAATTGAATCAAATTACAGCAAAAGGAAAGATGGTGACAGGCGACCATATTTGAAGTTTGTATTTTGTTAGTTCTTAATGTGTCTTAAGATTAGGACATACAGAGTAAATAATGCAACCACTACCACCATGTGTATTACTGTGCAGTTACAAAGGCTGGAACTTGTCTAGACAGGTTGGCAGAGTTCTGACCAAAAGAACACCTTCATGGCACATCCTGGTGGTCTGGTGGCACAGCAGTGAGTAATCTACAGGGAGTGGCTACACACAGCAATGCTAAACACACTCCAGTCTTGTTCCTATGAAGTGCTGAGGTGTGAGATTCCCTGCATAGGGATAATGGCTGAATGGAGTCCAGTGGTCACCAGTGAGAGGAATGCTACACGTTTTGACATTTTCTATTTGTGCTCTCAGAGCATCAGAGTGTCTGCTTTTTGTCATTATGTATTCTTTACCTCATTTTGATAGGTTTGGAAAAAAAACAAGAAAAAGAACAGCTGATTACCATCTGACTACATACCTGATTCAATTATTTTTATATATAATAACACATACATATGCAGTACACAAACATCAGTGACTACCTTAATACCAGTACAGCTTCAGTAATGCACATATAGTTGAATGAACACAGTATTAAAAAAGAAAAATGTGTGTTGTTCTAAGTACACATATTTCAAATTTACATGTAATCCCCTATGAACATATACACAGTAAGACAGAGTGTAAGGGTAAGGGCCTCAAGTGACAAGGATGTTTGGCTGGTGGGGCTTTTTATTGTGTTTACAGATCAAGCTTCCTCTCTATTTCAGCCTCCACCCAAGCACCTCATCACAAGCAGGAAGAAAGTGACCCACTCTAAGGGACCAGTACAGGCTAACACTTAACTTAACACTTATATCTACACATTTTATCAGTCAAACTTAAAAACAATTTAAACACTTCATAGTGTCAGTGAATTTATAGCAGTTCAACAACGGATAGGAATATAGTATAAAAACACAATAATTCAATGGGAAATATTTAAATGAGCCGGGCGTCATTTTAGATTTTGCTTGCCCTGAGCCCAGCTTATGATATTATGATAAGCAGATTTCTTGTAAAACCTTTGTATAACATATCTACATAATAAGTGTAGTCATAGCTAGTTTGATAACAGAAACTGTGATTTGTTTCCTAATTAAAACTTGTACTGGTTGTGTTCAACAATAACAAAGATGTTTGCCTTATCCTGCCCAAGTAGTTTTTTACCACAGTGCTGTTTTTGTTCTGAGCACCTGCACATTTTGTCAAATCAGCTGCTTTGGAAGGGCGCGACAAAAGGCCTATTTTTTAATTTTGGTATGAGGAGTATTTTTTGTCTTCAGGAGCAAAGGAGTAAAACCTTAACATTAAAACTACTTAAACATTCCAATACTATCTTCTTCCAGAACTAGTTCCCTTGAACTATATTTTAAAGTTCAAAAGTAAAAGTTTCTTTTGTCAAACTACTGTTTCCAAGATCAAGTGTGAACTGTCATTCTCAAATGTAAATAGTTTACCAATCACATTAAAAGGCCTCCGTTGCTATTCTTCTTTATTATGAAATGAGTGTGTGTTTGTGTCTATTATTAATCATCATCAAAACAGCAGTGAAGAGGTCCAGCTCCAGATGATGTCAAACATCCCTGTTTGTTAGGTTCTGCTTCGTTTCTACTTTCAACACTGGATAGTCACTGCTCATGCTATTCTGCTTACAGTATATCTGCCATTATCAATACTTAGAGTGTGACATTAATAAAGCACCAGTAATGAGTTATTATGCAGATGTCCCTTCCTGTAATAACACATTATACTAAAAACATGTTTGGGAAATAACCCTGTTCTGTTTTCCTACCAATTCAGTTAGCCTGCCATTGTGCTCTTGGAATGCTATTAACACATTTCTCTAAGTGGTTTCTGCTGTGCAGTATGTTTTGTGTTGAGGTCAAAGGCTGGTAGTTGGTTCGTACCACTTGAGTGTTGAGAACATGCTTAAGAAAACAATTGCTCAAGTTAACACATGGTGTAGTGAAATACTGTAGCACCAAACTGAAGTGTGTAAGCAGTGAATTTCCACAGTTACAGACTGGGCTAGTTCACAGTGCCTCAGCTTGCCCAGGAATGTGGATAAATGTTGTGTGGTGTGTTGGTATGCAGGTCGTTGGGAGAGCAGAGGAGGGATATTCACCTGTTAGAACATGACTGTCTATACTTTATTTCCAAAACTAGAAATGAAAGCAGGAATGAGATCAGACAGAGATAGGCTTGTCTGTCAACATGACTGTGCAGTGCAGCGGTACCTGCAGACTCTAGTTCCTGTTGAGGGATAATGGGATGGTGATTAGGGACATGCCGGAATTCAGAATGAGAGTTTTTCCAAGGGGGTGAGGACACAGTGTACCGTCATAGGATTATAAAGGGCTTTGCCAGAGTTGAGATGACCTCAGATGATAAACAATTTGCTAGTTTCAACAGCAGAATGACTATAAGTTAGAGTTAAAAGAAGCAAGTGAAGAATCAAATACTGATATGTATTACACATGTTGTTACACATTAGTCCCCTATAACTGACCACATGGCGTACATTTAGCACTAACGTTACACTGATGATTTTCTGTAACTTATGTCGATAAATAGTCAACACCTGAGCGCCCCAGGGATGTGTGTTCAGGGCCTTGTTGTGAAGATTGTGGATGACACTTCTATCACTAGCTAAATTTCAAAGAATAATGAGTCTTCATTTGAGCAAGAAATAAGCAAAGAGCAATCTAATGCTCAACAGCAGCAAGGGGCTGATCAATTATTTTAGGAAAAAGGAGGTGATGACACACTGCATAAGCTATACCAGTTGAGTTGAACTGTTTCTTGAACATTTTCAAGTTCCTGGAATCATGATCATGTCACACCTCCACCCTAACAGAGAAAACTCAAAAACAGTTGTTTCTTAAGGGAAATTAAGAAAAATTCTTGTTAACGTTTGCACATTACAAATTGGCTGGGGATATAAATGACCCACGGCTCTGCAGCAGGTGATTAAAATTGATTGGAACATAATTGTACCATCTGAGCATCAGAGATATAATGGTGTTTGTGCAGAGCCAGAAGGATGCTGAAAGACAGTACCCACCTAGACACAGCCAGTTCACCCTTCTGCCCTCTAGTAAATGATACAGAGGTATCTGCTGTTTCACCACCACACTCCACAGAAGCTTCTTTCTATAGGCTGAGAGACTACTCAACTATTTAGTCAACACCATAACTAAAATGCATGTAACTTTCTACTGTGCTGGTTTTGCTCATTACAATACAATTATCTTTTTGTATAGTATACTGTATGTATATAAGTAATTATAGTTTTGATTTTATTTTATGTTGTTATGTCTAATTTTTAAATATATAATATTAAAATATTTGCATATACAGATGGGTAACAAATTAAAAGGAAAAACCAACATAAAGCATCTTAGTATGAACTCATTCCACGTGAGTCTCCAGAACAGCTTGAGTGCTCCTTGCCAGACAAAACAAGGTAACGGCATATAGCATCAGAGACCGTTACCATCAGACATCACTAAGTATATCTGAAGATTCTGAAGATGAAAGTTTACATCATATCATTTGCTGATGGTGGTGGAGAGCATTATCTTACACAATGATCAAAAATCTTTCATGGGTGGGAGACTGGGTTGAGATCTGGGGACTTAAAAAAGGTCATTGCATTTTATTTACATCATTTCGAACTGAGCCTTGGTACACAGAAGGAACTGCATGTGATATGTTTCTCCACTTTGTTTCTTTCCGTCTGTATGTTCTCTTGGGCTAAGACTATATCTTCATTGTAGAACCCTATGTTGTAAATTGACAACATAGAGTAGAGCCTCAAAGTTTATAAAGTGAGGAGGTAGCGGATGGATGGGTCAACAAAATGTTGGCCACTGGACTTGTTTGTTTCTCATTTCATAGTGACAGTCAATTCTAGTTTCTTGCAACCATGACCATGATCATTTCCTTAACTTTACTAAGTAATTCTTGTACCTCAGCATGCCTTAACCATGGTATTGTCAGATCACAAAATAGATTTATCTCTGCAACATTGTTGGAAAACCTGTTGACAGGAATGTCAGATCAGACATGTTGGTGTGCTGACTCTTTGTTAAGAACACAGATAGATAATGAGCTATAATATTGGATATTTGGTTTAGTTTCTATTTTTTAATTTAAGTTTACTCAGACTGACTCAGGAATGAAGAATACAGTGCAGAATTACTATACATGTTATTATTATGTTAAATGAGGGCCTCATTTGAGGCCAGCACAGTCATCGAGGTGGGGAGTATCCCAGTAGCAATATCATTAACAGCTGCCAAAGCTTGCACATCATACTACTGGGAATTGGCCACAATTGTCACCGAACAGGACTCACTAATTATCAGTGATATATCAATGATATATCCATGATATTGTCCATTCTCCCAAATGTTTTACAAATGTTGGAAATGTCTCAGTCTTCACAAATACTATAACAACTACAACTATTAGAGAGGATATTATATTTTCCAGACTTTGGTGTAGGTTTGTCTACCCCTGTACTGTATGAGGCCATATCAATAGACAAATCAGTGTCTGGGACTAAATGCAGATAGGTCTGCACTGTTATGGCTGACTGAGTATGAGAGCACAAATACAGACAGCGATAGCACCTATACACTTTTACAGCGGGTGTGTCATATTTGCTTTATCGTTTCTTTGAATCTGTTATCTTTATTGACAACACATTGACATTGGGAACATTGTGAGTTGCTGTGAAACCACTTCTGCTTGACCCCACTGTGAACTCGTAACACAGCGGATGTGACTAAGAAAATGGTTGGTGTGTGGAAA
Source organism: Scortum barcoo (assembly GCA_023238725.1). Taxonomy (NCBI): domain Eukaryota; kingdom Metazoa; phylum Chordata; class Actinopteri; order Centrarchiformes; family Terapontidae; genus Scortum; species Scortum barcoo. The sequence goes on from CM041551.1 coordinate 586,019, forward strand.
CTGATACGTAACTGATACCAGCAGCAGATTACAGACAGGGAGGAGTCTTTCATTTTTGTTACTTTGAGAATTCTGTTTTCTGGTTTCATGTCAGTGATGTATCATCTGTTCTGCTTTCCATGTAGTTTTTGTCCTTTGTCTTCTTCAGAGTGCAGTCATCTCAGTTGCTGATGTGCATAGTAACATGAGCAGTACAAATAAACAACTACTTAAACTGCCTTTTTATTTACCACTTCTAAGTGTGTTTGCTGTAAGCTCACTTTATTTATAGACCACCAAAAATATAAAATCCTGTGGATCTGTAAAAGTAGTGCACTGGAGCTCCAGATGGAAAATATTTCATGTGAGTGAAATTGTCACAAAACAGAGTCTGTTTCAAGGATCTTGTGGTTCTTTAAATGCCCAAACAGTGACATATGGTAGTAGACTGTGAGCTTTTTGACTTCCTGTAAATTCTGCCTTGAACACACAGAATTACAGCATTTCCACTGAAATCCTTATATTCCACCAGGAAAAAAGATTTTTAGTGTCAAAATCTGTAATGATAATGTAATGGTGATAATGGGATATTGAGGAAGATGGCATATGTGTAGTCTTAACTGCATTCTTCTGTGAATTCAACTAATTTGTGTTCTTAGACAATATAAATGTTGACATGCAATCAGGAATCAGGTAGTCTAAAAGAGGAATGTGTATATTTCAGGACCCATGGGATTAGTCCATATGTATGTTTAACCCAATGGTTTACCCATAAGGGCCTTCCTTAGCAGAAAGTGTTTTTATATTTATTCAAAATATAAAACTCTGGATCATAAATAACTACATTGTAATTTTTGGTAATGTTATTATTTCAGATTCATTACATTATAAATTCATATCAATTAGTAGGATAATCAATCCTCTTAAATGTATTTTACATTTTTTATCTTATTATATTTTTCTATATTTTTGTATATTATTTAAAAACAAAACCAGAGTTATCTTAAGAATTATCTTCTCATCAGTTTGTATATGTCTGAATGGGAGTGTCTCTTACTGACCTGAAGATATCAGTGCTGCAGTGCCATGGAAGTTGGCAAGGGAGGTGGCAGTTGCAGAGAGGGACAAGGAAATTATAATTGTGATTTGCGATACTGGAGATTTGTTGTTGGATATTTAGTTGTAACATTAGAGCATTCTTTAATGATCATTGCTCTAACTAAATGCTGCTCTTACCTCTGATTTGGGGATGGAATTCTGCAGGTAAAGCTACTAGCTGAACCACCTACAGAGTTTTTGCTTTCATTTATTTTTATTACCACACCAATCTGTATTTCAGAATCAGATCAGAATCAAGTTTATTGCCAAGAATGTTTTCATATACAAGGACTTTGCCCGGGGCTGGACTTAAACTGGCAATTATCTTTAAAGTGTTGAGTGCCAAGTAATTTTGTCTGTACCAGATCTCTATATTGTCAGTCTTCCACTTGTAGGCTGACTTATCCACACCAGAGATGGGCCCAGTGAAGGTGGTGTCATCTGAAAACTTCAGAGGCTTGACAAGTTGATGACTATACGTGCAGCTGTTTGTGAACAGGCAGAAGAGGGAAGTAATCCTGCCTTGAGGGAATCATCATCAATATGGTGTCCCCAGATTGCTGCCTCTTTTGATCCACCTGCAGCTGGGGTCAGGCACATTCAGCTGGGAGAGCTTGTCCTCCAAAAGAGATGAAATGATGGTGTTAAAAGTGGAGGCAAAATTTAACAGGATCCTGGCATATGTTCCTTTTTATGCTGGCGCTGGATAATCAGATGTGCCACGCCCACCATCAGTTCTTCATCATCTCTTGTTTGCAGGGACTTCCAGGCAGGCTTAGAACTTCACCTACTGGCTGGAGCTCATTGGGCAGTGAATCACCACAGCCATCATGAACAGCAACTGCCTGGTGTTTGTGTTCTTTCTGCTGTGGTGGAGACGAAAATACTAGATACACCAGGAGAGCACTGAGAGGCTCAGGAAGAACTTCTACCCTTGTGCCACTGAGCTCCTAAAAGAGAACACTGCTTAAGATTGCCCTCGGACTGTTTTTTACTAATTTTTTTATTCAAGTTGCTAATATGGTTACAGTATTGTTTATTGTGTATGTCTATTCTTAGTTCTTATTCTATCTTACCCTTTACCCGCTTACCCTTTTTATAGCATTGCTAAAGGAACACTTTTGTATTGTAATTATACCCTGTGAGATTATACAGAGCATCCGGAAAGTATTCACAACGCTTCACTTTTTCCAACTTTTTCCACATTTTGTTATGTTACAGCCTTATTCCAAAATGGAATTAAATTCATTTTCTTCCTCAAAATTCTACACACAACACCACCACATAATGACGATGTAAATATATATATATATATATATATATATATATATATATATTTTTTTTTTTTAGATGTTTGCAAATTTATTTAAAATAAAAAACTAAGAAATCACATGTACATAAGTATTCACAGCCTTTGCTCAATACTTTGTTGATGCACCTTTGGCAGCAATTACAGCCTCAAGTCTTTTTGAATATGATGCCACAAGTTTGGCACACCTATCTTTGGGCAGTTTCGCCCATTTCCTCTTTGCAGCACCTTCTCAAGCTCCATCAGGTTGGATGGGAAGCGTCAGGTGCACAGCCATTTTCAGATCTCTCCAGAGATGTTCAATCGGATTCAAGTCTGGGCTCTGGCTGGGCCACTCAAGGACATTCACAGAGTTGTCCTGAAGCCTCTCCTTTGTTATCTTGGCTGTGTGCTTAGGGTCGTTGTTCCTGCTGAAAGATGAACCGTCGCCCCAGTCTGAGGTCAAGAGCGCTCTGGAGCAGGTTTTCATCCAGGATGTCTCTGTACATTGCTGCATTCATCTTTCCCTCTATCCTGACTAGTCTCCCAGTTCCTGCCACTGAAAAACATCCCCACAGCATGATGCTGCCACCACCATGCTTCACTGTAGGGATGGTATTGGCCTGGTGATGAGCGGTGCCTGGTTTCCTCCAAACATGACGCCTGGCATTAACGCCAAAGAGTTCAATCTTTGTCTCATCAGACCAGAGAATTTTGTTTCTCATGGTCTGAGAGTCCTTCAGGTGCATTTTGGCAAACTCCAGGCGGGCTGCCATGTGCCTTTGACTCAGGAGTGGCTTCCGTCTGGCCACTCTACCATACAGGCCTGATTGGTGGATTGCTGCAGAGATGGTTGTCCTTCTGGAAGGTTCTCCTCTCTCTACAGAGGTACGCTGGAGCTCTGACAGAGTGACCATCGGGTTCTTGGTCACCTCCCTGACTAAGGCCCTTTTCCCCCGATCGCTCAGTTTAGACGGCCGGCCAGCTCTAGGAAGAGTCCTGGTGTTTCTGAACTTCTTCCATTTATAGATGATGGAGGCCACTGTGCTCATTGGGACCTTCAAAGCAGCAGAAATTTTTCTGTACCCTTCCCCAGATTTGTGCCTCGAGACAGTCCTGTCTCTGAGGTCTACCGACATTTCCCTTGACTTCATGCTTGGTTTGTGACTGACATGCACTGTCAACTGTGGGACCTTATATAGACAGATGTGTGCCTTTCCAAATCAAGTCTAATCAACTGAATTTACAACAGATGGACTCCAATTAAGCTGTAGAAACATGTCAAGGATGATCAGTGGAAACAGGATGCACCTGAGCTCAATTTTGAGCTTCATGGCAAAGGCTGTGAATACTTATGTACATGTGATTTCTTTTAGTTTTTTATTTTTAATAAATTTGCAAAAATCTCATTTCATGTTGTCATTATCTGGTGTTGTGTGTATAATTTTGAGGAAGAAAATGAATTTAATCCATTTTGGAATAAGACTGTAACATAACAAAATGTGGAAAAAGTGAAGCGTTGTGAATACTTTCCAGATGCACTGTATGTGACAATAAAAACTTGGACTCTAGGTGCTGCAGAAACAAGTGGAAGGCCATGTTTTTTGATTTGTCTACAGACCTGCTGACACACTGCAGGGGTCCAAGAAGAGGTCAGTCATTGTTTTGTGGTGGGACAGAACAAATGACAGGTTCAGGGCAGCAGGGCAGTATAATCATTAAGCCCTGTCATTAAAACATCATTAAAACCTTGTTTATATTTTATAAGAAGACAGAGTCTGGTCTGGCTGCTATGTGGGGGTTATGTCTCTAGAACAGCCCTAGAAAATCCCTTTCCAGAAAGAGAAAGTCATTTTGTCTATGATAAGGGAGGAGTGCATCTCTGAGGTGAGCAGTTGAGCAGTGGAGGGGATGAAACTGCTGGAGAGAGTCATGCAGGATGGTATCAGAAATGTCCCTTTGTCTTTCAAAGACAGTAGAACTGATTCAGGTTGATTGACTGGCACAAGTCATCAGTGGAGTGGAGAGCTTGTAGCTTTGTAGTTGGCGATCTGTTTGACACCTTTTTGGACAAGAGCAGAGTTACCAGCTGAGAACTGCTGTTGATGTTTCTCTCTGTTCCAAATCTTTGACAACCTCACAAGAGGCTTACAGAGCTCCAAAGTTCCTCTATGCAGGACTTAGGCGGACCACGCCATGATCAGTTTGTCTAAGTGTTATAGGCACTGTTCACTGTATTGTAACAATGATTCAAAGTATTGTGATGTAAATTAGCTATGGAACTCACTGATTATTGGATGGAAGACAGGTGTTTGTGATTATAAACAGGAGAGTCTGGGCTTGAGATATATAAGGGTGTGTAGATGCTGTAGTGGTGGTTGGAGCGCCTCTCTGCTGTGCACTCTTTGGGAGGGAAGATGTGGTTAGCAGCTGTTTAGTGTTGATATTCTTTCCAAAGAGGTCCTGCTTGACTTTTTATCAAAATAATGGTCAACTGTAGTTGATCTGGGGAAAAGGATTTATAGGGTTTTACTACAAATCTTATTGCTGGAGTTCTTACCGAAGTTGTAGGGGAGGGCTTGGCTATGTTATGTGCATCAGCATCTCATATATAAACCAAACACCTTAAAAACACAAAAATAAATCCTCAAAGTCCCCAAATTTTACTACATCAAATTCCAACCCAACAATTGAATAATAATTACTTTATTATGATTGTCATGTATGGTATATTTTATTTTACTTTTATTTTACTTTACACACACACACACACACACACACACATTATATATGTATATATATATATATATATATATATATATATATATATATATATATATATATATATATATATATATATATATATATATATATATATATATATAAAATCTTATTTTATTTTCATTCTCTTCCTATCATTTAAATTGTTTAACTATTTTACAGCTGGAATTCCAGTCATCAGTCCATCAAGCTCTGGAAGTTTGTATATATGTTGTAAGACACCCTCATTGGGCTTATCTCTGGTGGGTATGACTATGTGGTCATCTGCTGTAGTCAGAACTGAACTTTGTAGTCCTTTCACATCCTGGGCACTATCATCACCAAGGAGCTCCTTGTTAATCTAGAGTTTATGCTGGGGGATGCTGTGTCCCTCAGTGACTGACTAACAGTTACAACAATGGTGTGCAAAACCCCCGGTGACAGAGTGACAGAATACAGTCTCAGTCCCAGCACCATTAGTTCAATTTCAACAGTGCAAATACATTCCTTCATAGTAACATGTTCTGCATTATATCACGACAATGGACTTCTGACAGGGCCACTTTACTGATTTACATTTATACATTGATTTTACAATATATTACAAATGACCACAGTGCACAGTGCATATATATATATATATATATATATATATGTGTGTGTGTGTGTGTGTGTGTGTGTGCTAATTGCACTTGCATTTCTGAAGAGGCTGTTTTCACCCTGTGCCACTTATTATTAACAATTTTCCCTCCCTGCCTGTGGGAACACTTCATCCAGTGTCCAAACAGGGGTCTGCAACAACACTCTTTTGTTGCTTGTTGCATGATAGAGCTCCTTCCTTCTTGATGTTTATTAGCATTCAGTGCCTTTTATCCACAGACTGCTCTTTGGCTAGAGTAAATAAACTTTTTTAAATATTTGCACATTGTTTCAGCAGCCTGTCAGCAGGATACTATGAGCTTCACAGCACCCCAACCCTTTCCCAAGAGAACTCCACATAGCATTTCCTGTAATCTGGAATAGTTGTTGTTCCAGATGTTTGATTACTAAATGAGCTGTAAAACAATAGAAACTGAGAGCTGTCATCTGTGGACCAGAACAGAGTCCAGACTCTATCTTGGCTGTTCAGGATTTTTTAAATAGTTCTGTGACTCTTTGGAAAAGAGCCAAATGCAAAAATAGTTTAGACATTTCTATGACCATGATTCTCATGCTTTTATCTCCGTCCACACATCTAAGTCATTCAGTCAGTACTGTGAGTTCTGAGTACCCTGTACTTGAAACCAGGGGTGTCTGGTGCATTTTTCTGCAGGGGAGTATACCAAACATCAATCAAATGTGTATTCAAAGCTGTATGCCATGTAAAATTATTTTTCGTACATAATATTTGCCCTTCATTCCTTATCAAGCACTCTGTGCTTATATATGTCCATAACAAGTTTTTTAAGTTCTGGCACATTTTAGGACTTGCTTTCTGCTGCCTGCCACCAAGTGGTTGGTGCTGTCAGCAGCTGCATTCAGAAAATTGTTGTCAGGGCACTGATGCTGGGGCCCCGACAAGCTCCAATCTGTTGCACTGAAGAAGATATATTTACAAAAAGATATTTCAAATTCATTTTCAAAGTTTTATTCAATGAAGGTCTAGGATGTGGATTGGGCAGTGCCCTAGCACTCTCCATCAGCCAGCCGCCACTACTTGAAACTGATTTCATTCTCATGCTGTTTATTTTTTGTTGATGTAATTTTTTCCTACTCTCTCATAACTGAGCTCCCGTCTGTTCGATCTGTTAAGTCCAATTAGGTTTCCTTTTTTGGCCTAGTTTTTCCCAGCCCTCCCCTTCTCTAACAGGACATAAACAAAACAGTACAGGATGCCAAGTCAAAGTAGTTCCCCAGGGAATACACATAACATTTGTCTCCTCAAACTAAACTACAGGCTGTTTTCCATCATGTATGTTTCCCAAGAAACCATCTTTGGTCAAGCTTAGATGGCCCATTTAACATCAAAACTTTTAGAAATAAGACCACAGTGCAAGACCTTCTGCCTTTCCATCAGAAATTTGATTTCATGTTTGAATACATGTTTATGCTTAATCCAAAACATTGTAAATCAATGGAATAAAACATCACAAGCATCAAACATGTATCAAACCACATTGTAGTTTTTAAATGAGCTTTTCTATAATCTTTTGTCAGCTTTATTTCTGCTAGACATTAAGAAATCCTTTTGTTTCCACCCAATGACTCCAGCTCCCTCTTATTGGTCTCCTCTTTACAAACACTAATGATGGAAACTAGGAAACAAGAAGTCCAAGAGGTATTCTCTATTATTATTCTTTTTTAAAGGGTTGGTTGGCATATTTAAAATGACGGTTGCTGTTTTCATCCTTCTTCTTCTCCTTCTTCTTCTTCATGTTTTAGGTCTGCCCCAGGGCCTTCTACCCATAGACCCCAAGGGGAGGCACCTAGGAGGCATCCTGACCAGATGCCCAAACCACCTCAGCTGGCTCCTTTTCGATGCCAAGGAGCAGCAGCTCTACTCTGAGCTCCTTCTGGATGTCCCAGCTCCTCGCCATATCTCTAAGGCCGAGCCCAGCCACCCTTGCTATGATGTGATATGTTTGACCAATCATTATTGAAACAACTGCGAGCAACCTCTGTACCTTAAATCTGAGCCCATATTTAGCTCAAAGTGGAGACCACTAGAAGCAAAGGTACAACATATGACAATGTATATATTATGTTATATTATGTTTGGTACAGTTTGTGCAAATAGGCCAGTAGACAACATTGAAAAGCTATAACCTGTTCCTCAGAATACAAAATACAATGCAATTTATATTTGCTCAGCATGCAGTATTTATGTGCCCCAGGCCTGTGAAAAGCAACATGTTTAGTGCACATTTCAATAACTCACTGATCTTTGGTATATTTTTGAAGATTACCACAATTTGCATGCAAGCAGAGTGTATTACTTTGCTGCATTTACATTTACATTCTACTTACTACTTCAGAGTAGATTCCACCACAGGGACTTTACTGATCCTAAAGTATCACATTTAAATCCAGTGCAATGGATTGATCTGAGTTACTTTTAAAGCTATAACACAAGCTCAGTCTGTCAGTCATTTTTTGCCAATCTTGATGCAAGAGGTAGTGACCACTGTGTCTTTCCTTTTACAATACACATTGTGCTATATAGGGTATGAAAATGCTCCTTTACACACAGCTCTCACAATGGCACACTATACAATGAACAGTAAGTGATTTCAGACATATTTGTGTCATATGACATGCATTTTGATGCCACTTTTAAAATACATTCTGGCACTTTATTACTTTCAAAGAACACGTTTTATTCATTAGAAAATGTAATTGTGTGCCTCAAAAACTATCCAGATTAATTGTAAATTGGGAGGTTAAAAGTAGGGAATCTTCTACTCCTCTGTGAGGTTTGCAACACATGCACACACACACACACATACATACAGAGTTAGTTTAGAGACCTGTGTTTAATTTGACAGGCTATTGTGCTAAGAAGAATATCAGACACATTCACACATTGTTTGCCATTTAAGATGTTTGGGAAAATATTCAGGGCTTAAGCTGTAGCAAAATGACCTGCCGAGGCCAATGCACATGTGGTTCTGTGATTCCCCTAAGTTCTCTTGTCCCTCTCAGACTCATATTTGTTGTTACTCCTGATTAACCAGGATCAGATAATGTTTTTACTAAGGGATATATAAAGCTCTCCACATTGATTGTAGTCAGCCTTGACTACTGACAAATACTGCTGCATTCTTTTGAAACTTGGTGACTGGCACCAAGCAACGCAAAAACTAAAGACCTGAACCATGCAGCTGGCAGCAGCTGACAAGAGAGCCAGGAACCAGCAAAGCCACTTTAACTGGTGCTTTAGATAGACTTCCCAGAAGGCACTGGATGTTGGGGATGAAAGAAAAGGGAGGGGGGGGGGGCAAGAGATTGTTATGGAAACTTAACACTGTCTGCAATGTAATTTTACAACATGTTGTTATTCTGTTATTATGACTCTGGCTTTGGCCATGACCCTCTTCGTTAATCCTGTGAGTCCATTCCAGCAAGGACCTCTTATATGTGTCATAGCTTTGAGAGCTGCAGGACTTTGCTCTGTGCTGAGTCAACAACATGAGTTCAAGTGTTTGATCCAAGCTCTAGAATGTGCTCCTCAGTGTGGGAAGGCTCCTCCTCCTTCCATCACTGCTGCCACATCCTTTCATGGTCATGTGAATATAAAGACTGTTGTGAGTCACATTCAGGAGGGATGGCGCCTCCTCTCATATATACGGTACATGTGGTTCTCATGCTGCATTCATATCCTACCTATGTCCCTGAGCTGAACTCTTCTAAACTTCCCTGGTATGTTTGTGTACAGTTTATGCTATGGCCTGTCGATGTGGTTTGGTTGAATTTACCACTGAATGGAATTGGAAATATTACTTTTCATTTAGCATTTTGTTCTAGCTATTTTGTTGCAGGCAGGTGAATGACAACTTACTGCAGGCCATTATTGTAACTTGCTGTGCAATGTCCCACAAACATAGATGATAGGTAGGCTTGTGATGACATTCATCCAAATGTCACAGAGGATTAATGAATGTATTTTACTTTGTCTAAGCTGCCCATATCCTTTCCTTTAGTTCTCATGATTTATTTTTCATTTTTGTAACATTCATTACATTACATTGCATGCACTAATGTGTGAGCAGTATTTTAATGTTGTAGATGATGGAGTTGGAGCAAATGTTGAGTGGTTAAATCCACAACAATGTCTCATTATACTGTTGTTCAATTCTGTTACTTCATGTCCAAGAACTTCCACCTTATTATTAACCAGGCATCAAAAATGTAGGGATTATGCATGTAATTCCAATATCACAGCTGATTATCATGTTACAGTAACAAAGTACTGGAAAATGTTAATAATGCTTTCACAGAGAGATCAAATAGCTTTCGATCAAGTCTCTTTGTATGTTTTGAATGCAACTGTAACTACAAAAGTATATCAAACATGTGTATACAGTAATCCTTCTGAGAAAATGCACTCAATTGGTTTCCACCGCTGGTTATTGCTATGTCATACTGACTGACGTTACTGAAAGTGAAAGTTACTTCATGGAAGTTAATAACTATAAGATCATTCTGCAGCACAGGAGGAGTTGTAAATACTACTGTCCAAACAAGGAACAGAATCTACCTAATACTGTACTGTACCACCTCGAATGTTACATGATCATCACATTGTTCAGTGACTCAGAGTAAGACAAGAGTGAATTGTTTTGTTTTGACAGCTCTCATTTGTACTCAAGCATCACTGTACACTTCCATTTCCTTCTCTTTACCTACTTCAGAATTTGTAAATACACTTCATTCCACTCCATTGCACATATTTAGAAGTTCATTGGTTATATTTATTAAAAGATGCCCATGACTTGTGGTCACATTACAAACAGTATGGTTGGGAAAACACCCTGAAGGCACACGTACAGCATTCAAACAGGATGTGGCTCATTAGACATCAAAATCCTCATGTCATGGAAAATCACTCAATCTTCACAGTCAATCACAAAATAAACCTTCCATCAGGAATCAGTAAGTGTTTGTGAGTGATGTATTTTGCATACTTCTCCCAATCCTTTTTAAATCTGGTTCAGATTAGCTTTCTGGTAGCAAATTCCCACTTTAAACTTTAAACACCATGCTTTGAGAAAATGTTTCAAAGGAAACAGATATTAATCAGAGGCAATTCCCAGTGTTTCTATTTTAGTCTTATATTCTGTCCTTGGAAGGCTGCAGCCTGCTGGGCTTTTTGTGAACTACAATATCTTTTGAACATTATAAAGAACAAACAACTCAGATATCAAACCTCTCAAGGTTTTACTGTTATGCTTTTCTTCTGTACTGGGACTGGTCAAGTTTTGTTGACTCTGGTCATTGCATTGCTGGGTAAATTACAGTTTTAACAGTTAGCTCCACTTTTCAAAAACTGTTAATGCAGTCGGCACAACAGAAGTAAACTGTGGTCTAAATCACAGATAATTTTTTATTGCTTTGACATAAAATCCATTCAGTGACCAGTGATCCACTTTTCTCACTCAATCTCAAATCACCACCAAAATTCATTTCATAACTTGTGTACCCAAACAATTGTCTGCCAACACTGTGTCATTCATTGTACATACTGACCATCAAAATCACTAACAATAAGTAGCATTAGAATTAGTGACACTAATTCTGAGACTTTTACTCTCTACTAATTCTGAAGAAGTAGAAAGTAAAAGTCCTTTAAACAGAGGCTATTTGATGTGTGGAACGACTGTAATGACTGTACTCAATTAAATAAAGTAGTTGTAAGGATACATATCTTTTAGGATAAAATTTCCTACTGTATGAGGAGCAAAAAAGTGGCTCTGTTGTCACAGTGCTCCCAGTGGCTGTGCTTGCTGTTGCATTCTGGACAGGTCTCATGTGCCACCTGATGGTTATTGGTGTACATTGCAGATAGTGGCTTATTTATTTCCAAAACTTCTTAGGGTTTTGAACATACATTTACTGTGACACTTTTGACCATAGTCTGTAGACATATGCAAAACAGACCAAAGATGTGGTCACTGAATGCATATTGTGTTAAAGCAAAAAAGTGATCCATAGTTTAGTCCAAGATTCAAGATTTTATTATTATTGTGTGTACAACAATTACATGGAGTAGTTGCTGGTAATGAAATTCTTGAGTCTCTGGCTCCTTAAACAATGCTCAAAATATTTTAAAAAGAGAAACCATATGTACAAAAGAAAAATAGGTATAGAATTAAAATAAATAATAATATAGACCTAAAATAAAAATAATACAACTATTAATTCTTTTTATATATATTGTTTGAATGTTGTGAAGAAAGCCTGAGAGCTAGGAACTTCATTGCCAATGACTTTACCAGAACTGTTGTGCATATGACAATAAAAGAACTTGAATTTGACCTTCTAATTCTTTTCATCTTCAATGGAATCTAATAGAGGGCCTTATAATTATCACTGAGGTATACCCATCGTACACTGGACAGTGCAACATTAACTCGCCCACACTGTGTCCTATTAGATGAATAAGAAGGTATCCATGCCAGCATTTAAGTTTAGGAATGAGAATGCCATGACCAACCAACCAAAATAGCTTCTGTAAAGATTAGTTGTCAACATCCTTAGCAATGTTGCTGCCTCCAGTTTGTTACCTGAGGCTGGTGTGCATATTGAATGCCAAGACAAAGACAGCTATTTTCTCTGATGAAAAATGTTGAAGCAAAAACGAGCCAAAGAGATGCAGCAGTGAAACTTGGTGTTCCTCAGATTACCTTGTGTAGTTAACCCAAACAATAAAAAATAATCAGCTGTGACTATGCTTGGTTGAAACTTTCCTCACCAAGTAGACTGATAATGCTCAGTCACATGAACAGTCCCTACTTTAAATATTAACATCTATCCATTTTCTATACCTGCTTATCCTGATACACACAGGGATCACAGAGGGTGCTGGAGCCTATCTCAGCTGTCATTGGGCGAGAGGCGGGGTACACCCTGGACTGGATGCCAGTCAGTCACAGGGCTGACATAGAAGACAGACAAACCATTCACACTCACATTCATACCTAGAGGGCAATTTAGAGTCGCCAATTAACCTGCATGTCTTTGGATTATGGGAGGAAGCTGGAGTACCCACAGAGAACCCACACAGGCACAGGGAGAACATGCAAACTCCACACAGAAGGGCCTGTGTCAACCAGGGATTGAATCCAGAACACTCAGCAACAGTGCTAACCAATACACCACTGTGATTTGAATTTGAAAGAATTCAAATTTTTGATGGTAATTTCCAAGAGAAATAAAGAGAGAAAAAAATCTGATTAAAGTAATTACCCGCCTATGATGATCAATTTGACCCAGATGTGATCAGTGTAAGAAGTTTACAGAAAATCCACAGGAGGTCAGTATCATCACAGACTCTCACTGCACCTGCCTTTCATCTCGCTGACTCACTAAAGCAGGCTTTCAGTGCAGGCAAATTCTTATTTTTCTCCTCATGAACTGACACTACACAGCCTGAACACCTGTCATTTGGATGGTTCTTCATTCTACTTTTCCTGCTTCCTTCCTTTCCCTCCCTTTCTTTATCATCTTCTTTAGAGGGATATATACAGTGCACCCAGAAAGTATTCACAACGCTTCACTTTTTCCACATTTTGTTATGTTACAGCCTCTTATTCCAAAATGGAATTAAATTCATTTTCTTCCTCAAAATTCTACACAACACCACATAATGACGATGTAAATATATATATATATATATTTTTTAGATGTTTGCAAATTTATTAAAAATAAAAAACTAAGAAATCACATGTACATAAGTATTCACAGCCTTTGCTCAATACTTTGTTGATGCACCTTTGGCAGCAATTACAGCCTCAAGTCTTTTTGAATATGATGCCACAAGCTTGGCACACCTATCTTTGGGCAGTTTCTCCCATTCCTCTTTGCAGCACCTTCTCAAGCTCCATCAGGTTGGATGGGAAGCGTCGGTGCACAGCCATTTTCAGATCTCTCCAGAGATGTTCAATCGGATTCAAGTCTGGGCTCTGGCTGGGCCACTCAAGGACATTCACAGAGTTGTCCTGAAGCCTCTCCTTTGTTGTCTTGGCTGTGTGCTTAGGGTCGTTGTTCCCTGCTGAAAGATGAACTGTCGCCCCAGTCTGAGGTCAAGAGCGCTCTGGAGCAGGTTTTCATCCAGGATGTCTCTGTACATTGCTGCATTCATCTTTCCCTCTATCCTGACTAGTCTCCCAGTTCCTGCCACTGAAAAACATCCCCACAGCATGATGCTGCCACCACCATGCTTCACTGTAGGGATGGTATTGGCCTGGTGATGAGTGGTGCCTGGTTTCCTCCAAACATGACGCCTGGCATTAACGCCAAAGAGTTCAATCTTTGTCTCATCAGACCAGAGAATTTTGTTTCTCTTGGTCTGAGAGTCCTTCAGGTGCATTTTGGCAAACTCCAAGGCGGGCTGCCATGTGCCTTTTACTCAGGAGTGGCTTCCGTCTGGCCACTCTACCATACAGGCCTGATTGGTGGATTGCTGCAGAGATGGTTGTCCTTCTGGAAGGTTCTCCTCTCTCTACAGAGGTACGCTGGAGCTCTGACAGAGTGACCATCGGGTTCTTGGTCACCTCCCTGACTAAGGCCCTTTTCCCCCGATCGCTCAGTTTAGACGGCCGGCCAGCTCTAGGAAGAGTCCTCGGTGTTTCTGAACTTCTTCCATTTATAGATGATGGAGGCCACTGTGCTCATTGGGACCTTCAAAGCAGCAGAAATTTTTCTGTACCCTTCCCCAGATTTGTGCCTCGAGACAATCCTGTCTCTGAGGTCTACCGACATTTCCCTTGACTTCATGCTTGGTTTGACTCTGACATGCACTGTCAACTGTGGGACCTTATATAGACAGATGTGTGCCTTTCCAAATCAAGTCTAATCAACTGAATTTACAACAGATGGACTCCAATTAAGCTGTAGAAACATGTCAAGGATGATCAGTGGAAACAGGATGCACCTGAGCTCAATTTTGAGCTTCATGGCAAAGGCTGTGAATACTTATGTACATGTGATTTCTTAGTTTTTTATTTTTAATAAATTTGAAAAAAATCTCATTTCATGTTGTCATTATCTGGTGTTGTGTGTATAATTTTGAGGAAGAAAATGAATTTAATCCATTTTGGAATAAGGCTGTAACATAACAAAATGTGGAAAAAGTGAAGCGTTGTGAATACTTTCCAGATGCACTGTATGTGACAATAAAAACTATAAAATAAAAATAAAAACTAGATCTTTGATGTGGAGTTTTATTTATATTATGGGTGAATAAAAAAAACGAAAACAAATACATAATCTGTCCCATTTAGATGATCTATAGTGCATGGTTCCCCTCCTTGAACCGCCACCTTACTGTGGTGGAGGGGTTTGTGTGCCCGAATGATCCTAGGAGCTATGTTGTCGGGGGCATTACGCCCCTGGTAGGGTCTCCCATGGCAAACAGGTCCTAGGTGACGGGCCAGACTAAGAGCGGTTCACAAGCCCATCATGAACAGAAGAACATCAAGGACCGTTACGTCGCCCGGATTGGCGTTACCGGGGCCCCACCCTGGAGCCAGGCCTGGGGTTGGGGCTCGCTGCAGGCGAAGCGCCTGGTGGCCGGGGTCTTTGCCCACGGGACCCGGCAGGGCTCAGCCCGAAATGGCGACGTGGGCCCGCCTTCCAGTAGGCTCACCACCCGCAGGAAGGTCCATGAGGGGCCGGTGCAATGTGGTTTGGGTAACAGCAGTCGTGGCGGGGGGCCTCGACCTGACCCAATCCCTGGACCAAAACTCTGGCAATAGGGACATGGAATGTCACCTCGCTGGGGGGAAAGGAGCCTGAGCTCGTGCAATGGGAGGTTGAGAGGTACCGGCTAGAGATAGTCGGGCTCGCCTCCATGCATAGCTTGGGCTCTGGAACCTAGCTCCTTGAGAGGGGCTGGACCCTCCACTACTCTGGAGTTGCCCAGGGTGAGTGGCGGCGAGCAGGCTGGTAGCTGTGGTGTGGGCTTGCTTATAGCTCCCCAGCTCAGCCGCCATGTGTTGGAGTTCACCCCGGTGAACGAGAGGGTCGCTTCCCTGCGCCTTCGGGTTGGGGATAGGTCTCTTTGCTGTTGTTTGTGCCTACGGGCCGAACAGCAGTACAGAGTACCCGGCCTTCTTGGAGTCCATGGAAGGGGTACTTGATAGTGCTCCCGACTGGGGACTCCATTGTTCTACTGGGGACTTCAACGCTCACTTGGGCAACAACAGTGATACCTGGAGGGGTGTGATCGGGAGGAACGGCCTCCTGGCAGGTGGTGAGTTGGATCCGCTGGCAGAGGAGGAAGTTGGACAGACCTGGCAGACCCAAACGTATTGTGAGGGTCTGTTGGGAACGTCTGGCCGAGCCCTCTGTCAGGGAGGTCTTCAACTCCCACCTCCGGAAGAGCTTCTCACAGATTCCGAGGGAGGCTGGGGACATTGAAGTCCGAGTGGACCATGTTCTCTGCTTCCATTGTCGACGCGGCAGTTCAAGAAGTTGTGGACGCAAGGTCTCTGGTGCCTGTCGTGGCGGCAACCCCCGAACCCGGTGGTGGACACCGGAAGTAAGGGATGCCGTCAGGCTGAAGAAGGAGTCCTATCGGGCCATGTTGGCCTGTGGGACTCCTGACGCAGTTGACAGGTACCGGCAGGCCAAGCAAGCCGCAGCCCGGACGGTCCTGGAGGCAAAAACTCAGGTCTGGGAGGAGTTCGGTGAGGCCATGGAGGAGGACTATCGGTCAGGCCTCGAAGATATTCTCTCAAGGCAAACCGTCTCAGAAGGGGGAAAGCAGTACTCTGCCAACACTGTTTACAGTGCAGGTGGGGAACTGTTGACCTCGACTGGGGACATTGACATTGTTGGACGGTGGTAGAAATACTCTAGCTCTATACCCTCCACAGGGTGCTTGAGGGTTTATGGGAGTTTGCCCAACCAGTCCACATGTGCTTTGTGGATCTGGAGAAGGCATTCGACCGTGTCCCTCGTGGTATTCTGTGGGGAGTGCTCCGCGAGTATGGGGTCCGGGGCCTTTGCTAAGGGCTGTTCGGTCCCTGTACGACCGGAGCAGGAGCTTGGTTCATCGCATTGCCGGCAGTAAGTCAGACCTGTTCCCAGTGCATGTTGGACTCCGGCAGGGTTGCCCTTTGTCACCGGTCCTGTTCATAATCTTTATGGACAGGATTTCTAGGTGTAGCCAGGGGCCGGAGGGAGTCCGGTTTGGGAACCACAGGATTTCATCTCTGCTTTTTGCGGATGATGTTGTCCTGATGGCTTCATCAGGCCAGGACCTTCAGCATGTACTGGAGCGGTTTGCAGCCGAGTGTGAAGCGGCTGGGATGAGAATCAGCACCTCCAAATCCGAGGCCATGGTTCTCGACCGGAAAAGGGTGGCGTGCCCTCTCCAGGTGGGTGGAGAGGTCCTGCCTCAAGTGGAGGAGTTCAAGTATCTCGGGGTCTTGTTCACGAGTGAGGGAAAGATGGAGCGTGAGCTTGACAGGCGGATTGGTGCAGCGTCCGCAGTTATGCGGTCGGTGTCGTGGTGAAGAAGGAGCTGAGTCAAAAGGCGAAGCTCTCGATTTACCGGTCAATCTCACGTTCCCACCCTCACCTATGGTCATGAACTTTGGGTAATGACCGAAAGGACAAGATCATGCGGATACAAGCGGCCGAAATGAGTTTCCTCCGCAGGGTGGCTGGGCGCTCCCTTAGAGATAGGGTGAGAAGCTTGGTCACTCGGGAGGAGCTCGGAGTAGAGCCGCTGCTCCTTCGCATCGAGAGGAGTCAGCTGAGGTGGCTTGGGCATCTGTTTCGGATGCCCCCTGGACGAACTCCCTAGGGAGGTGTTTCCAGGCATGTCCCACCGGGATGAGGCCTCGGGGAAGACCCAGGACACTTGGAGAGACTATGTCTCTCGGCTGGCCTGGGAACGCCTCGGGGTCCCCCCGGAAGAGCTAGGAGGAAGGTGTCTGGGGTGAGGGAAGTCTGGGCATCTCTCTGCTCAGACTGCTGCCTCCGCGACCCGGTCCCGGATCAAGCGGTTGAAGATGGATGGATGGATGGATAGTGTATGGTTAGGTTAAAGGTTTGGATTAGGGTGGCGCAAATGCATTTAGTCCATGTCCAACTCCACATTTACTGATTAAATGGCCTATGATATATGCGCAAAGTAAGGCAAAGGGTGCAATGTTGTTGTAATTAGTCTCTTAACTAACCACACGTGTGTTCTGGGTTTAACACCCTGGGTTTAAAACCCCAAATGAAAGCTCATCAAGTCCAGTTTGGTGGAACCACTCAGCACATAGCTTTTCTTCAAAAATCTACAAAATTACTTAAGCTTACTTCACACACACATATAATCATACCAGGCATAATCCCAGTGAAATGTCTGGCTGTCAGCTCCTTCAATTTTGCAGTAAAAACTAGTGTAAAATACACTAAGAATAAAGAATAGAAGAAGTAACAGATAATGTTAACTGTAGTCGTAGGGACTTGAATAGTAAGTAATTAAAACATAGTCACAGGGCAATTCTTAGGCAGTGTCCTCATTTAGAATCATAATGATGTCAAGACACAGTAGGGCAAGGTCTTTGCATGATTCTACCAATTGTATAATGAAGAAGGAGTGCACCTCTTAAAAATAATAATAAATATATAAAATAATAAATATGGGTTCTCTTTTATTAGTACTTGCAAGTGAGAAGCTGTCTGAGAGAAAAAGTCCAAATTAGAACTCTTAGAGATTTCTCATGCAACTGTTCTGCCAAAAATAGTCGTCAGAAGACAGAGAAGGACAGAATAAGAAGTGAATAGTAAAGAATACAATACAACAACAAATAGACCTGCAAGCACCAATGAACAGGATCCAAGCAGACTGTGAGCATCTGATATTACCACTATAAGTACTTGAAAACACAGCTTACGAATAATTGCATTGATGGCAAGTAGGACTTTCACACCTGAGGATTTGAACCCTGAACCTTTGTATCCTCAGAGAAGGTTAATTAGTCACTGTGCCACCAGGAAGACATGCTTTAACACACCTTCTTACAAAACTGAGACAAATATATATATATATATATATATATATATATATATATATATATATATATATATATTTTTTTTTTTTTTAACTTAAAACGCTTTAACCAGTCTAAAAATTGGTGAAAAACATTATGCACCATTCAGCTGGTTTCTGTTGTACTGTCAAATATTTTGGAGCAATTTGTTTAAAAGTTAGATGAAATCTAAAATGCAGGGCATACAGTACAAATTACAGCAGGACACTGAATGTCATGGTGGACAATTTGGCTGATATGAACACCATTTAAAACACCTAATTGCAAATGTTTTAAAATAATCTATTTCATATAAAAGAAATGACTCGTATAATGAAAATTTCAATTCCTTCGATCATTTTAGATCAACAAAGTCTGTAGATGATCCTGACAAATTTTTTAGGGCTGGCCCAACAGTTTCTGGCGAGTTTTTTAAAACTGGATTGTGAGAAAATTGAGGAAAAAGCTAAATTTGACATTTTTAAAGCAGAAGACCATTGGAGCAAAGATGCAGATAAATTGAGTGATTAAAAAGATAATCAAATTTTTACATTAGGCCAAGCCATTTTTTAGATAATTGTGAGAAGGTAAACCTGAATTGAAGTTTTTGCTGCACAAACACTTTTAGCAGGGAAAAAGAAAAAAACTTAGTACTCCTGTCATGAGTGCTAGTGCTCTGATCCCTAATAATGTATATGGTGAGTCAGCATTCACATGGGGATGGTGTAAGCTTTTAGGATACCACATGTAGCGAGCTGCGATTCATGTTTTTATAATACAAGTTGGCCTCCAGTGTTGCTGCTTCCAGCACTCCAAGAACTTTACACCCAACACTGCACTTCCTTCTTCCGTCCTCAGTAAATGTGACGGTTCTGAACGGTTGTCAAGATAATTAACAGACAGATAATCAAATCAATCCATTTAGTTAGATGGATAGTGACACTTGTCATTTGTGTACATGAAGTTTTCATCAGTGCAGAGTAGGTGACAGTTAATGGAGATTGAAAAAGTGCCATATTTCTTCTTATCACAAACATTCCATGCAGATGCCAAGTCACAACCATGCATTGTGCTGTGCTGAGTGGCAAATTTGTGTCAAAGCACTGCACTGAGTTTGATATAAAATTAAGCCAAGGTCTGTGCTCTCCCACGACTTTGGGCATCCGTCCTGCGTCTCAGCCAGCACGGGCTGTAATTCAGGGTGATCAGTCTGTCAGTTCACAGAAATCAACCATCAGCCTGCACACCTCCTCCCTCTCACTCTATGTGCAGCGGTGCATTGAATTACAGCCTGGTGAGGGGGGCAGCTGAATTCCCATGCTAATAAAGTCCAGGCCTTTTAGGCTGAGACTGTTTTCACAGACTGCATTACTTTTGTAACCTGACTTGCAGTAACAGTCAGCATTCATCATGTGTCACTGGACAATGACGAAAATGATCAGCTGTGTCATTCTGGAGTGGGTGAAACCAGTGTTGTGTGTAGTTTAACACCACTGACATAGCTGCAGAGTGTTTCTGTAGTTGTCCACCTGACCAGTGAAAAATATATTTTATCTACAGTAATATTATTGGGTCTCTGGTCCTGAGCAGCACCTATGGCGTGGTGGTTGGGGGGTACCAAAAATCAAATCAAACCAAATTTATTTATTTAAAGCCCAAAATCACAAATATCATTTGCCTCAGAGGGCTTTACAGTCTGCAAGTACAGTTGTGACACCCTCTGTCCTTAGACCCTCGAACTAGGTCAGGAAAAACTTCAAAAAAGCCCTTTATGGAAGGGAAAAAAGAAGAAACCTGAGGAAGAGCCACAGATGAGGGATCCCTCTCCCTGGGACGGACAGACGTGCAATAGATGCCACATGTACAGAGAACATCATCATCAATCATATTATGGAATTATACATGGGTCGTAATAAATTGTACCACCGGGTTGGTTTCTACTTGCAACAACACTGGGTGTGTTTTTATGCCATCCCTTTAAGGGCCCTCTGTGGTTGCTGCGGTTACCATGCTATTTTGGACTCTCTCTATAATTGAGTCTTGCATTTTCACCCGGGATTCCGCAATCCTGCACAAAGCGGTGATTATTTCCAAGCAGCAGACAGACTGGGGGGGTGGGGGGTGAATTACATTCTCATGAGGCCCATTGGCCGTTCACTCTTTGTTTTGAACTTTCTGAAATCACACACAGAAGAGACACAGGCTTGTTTGATTCACTCATCGCAATGAGAGAGAAGTAAATTTAACTGGGAGGATGCAGGGTACTCAATACACCACAAAAACTTTTAAATTAACTTTATCATTATTATTATTATTATTATTATTATTATTATTATTATTATTATTATTATTATTATTATTATTATTATTATTATGATATTATTATTATTATTATTATTGTGTAATGACAGATTCAAGATACAAGATTCAAGATTTTTATTGTCATGTGCACACCCAATTTCATCATGAATCAGTCATTGGCAATGAAATTCTCAACTGACACAGGCTCCCTTTACAATGCCTCAAAACTATTAGAAGAAGATGACAAATATATATATATATATATATATATATATATATATATATATATATATATATATATATATATATATATATATATATATATATATATATATATATATATAAATAAATAATAGAATAGTAAATTAAAATATAGACCTAAAATATGAAGTATTAAACTAAATGAAAATATAACTGAGTAGATACAGTAATATGATACAATACAGGAAGTAATATACAGTTGTATGTGTATGTGCAAATTTTAGAAGGTGCAAAATTGTAGTAGTATGGAGCAATTTAAGGGGAGTTGAAACGTCTTACAGCCTGGGGGATGAAGCTGTCTTTGGGCCTGCTGATGCGGGCCCAGATACTGCGATACTATCAGCCAGACGGCAGCAGAACAGTCTGTGGCTGGGGTGATTGGTATCCAGTTGCATTATGGGAAATGTAGGATCCAGTATTTTTTAAACTTGATCCATACCAGGGGACTAAAAGTCAGAATAACTTGGCCTGTACAGCTTTGAGCATTCCATTAGAAAAAAAAAAGAATGATAGAATAATATAACATGTAATAATGTTCCATCAAGGAACCTTATGACATGTATTTATTTATAGCAGTGAGCACCAAACCCGCTAGACACAGAACAATAACACACACATACTTGAACAAAGAGATGAACAAGATGAACAAAGATAATATAATGAGGATGTTCAAGAGAACTTTAATTTGCCTCTCTCTGCAATTTAATGTGCCTCTTTACTCACTGAAGGAAAACAACAACACACATTGCCACGCCCTCCACGATTAATTGACTTGATTGGAAAATCTGAGAAGTTAGTATTCTTGATGTAATTGAGAAAGGGGTCCCAGATCTTGAAAAATGCACTGGACCTTCATTGGAGAGTCTTATTTTCTCCAACTCAAGGAAGTATAGCACATCCTAAATCTAGTGCATATTAGACAGGGCAGGAGATTTTCACTTCATTAGGATAAGTCTCTTAGCTAGTAAAAGTAAGGTAAATGTGATGACATTCTTTTGTGATAAAGGCAAAGGTGGTGACACTCTGAGCACTGGATTAGGGTCAGTGTTTCAGACAAAGTATTAAAATATTTGTATGGAAGTTAAAAAAGGGTGGACGCAGCCAGAACATACAACGTTGGCAGGGGGACACAGATTGGGGAATCTTCTTAAATAGGCAAGCCTTGGTAAAGTAAGTGAGATGCACATTTTACACAGTGTCAAACCATTCTTTACAGAGAAACTATGTACCCTTCCCAAAATCTCTCCCTAAACCTCACATGATATTTCATGCCCCAAAACCATTTGGGGAATGACTTCCAGTCTCTCTTGAAAAAGTCATAATATTATGTAGGGGTGGCAATAGAAAAGGAGACAAAAAAAGAAATACAAAAACAAACAAAAATAAGCAGAAGCAATCTCCTCGAAAGAGAAAGTGAGCCAAAATTTCCCAAAATTAACACACGCTCACCCGAACAAATGATAACTTCAGCTATGACTAGTTTTGTTGTTTCCTAGAATGTAATATTGTACGTATGCATAAAGGCACTAAAACATTATACAAACAAGAGTAATCAGCATGCTTGTTGCTTGGTCATTTTTCTGTTGCTGTTTTTCATGGACGTAGTTATTGTGGTAAGGTGTCTGGCAACGGAGGCAGACAAGGAGTCTATTCAAAATCCCACTTACAAAACTTTCTCCACCTGGCGAAAACAGCAGACAGTGGATGCAACAGCAGACCTTCATGAATCACTAACCAATTTCAGATGTGGTGGTCAAGGAGCAGGCTATGTGAGTCTTTCAACTTATGACTGTAAACATAACATAATGCAAAGGAAATTCAAATCTACATGTAGAACCCTGTGCCACCAATGCATTTTATTATTGAAAGGTCTGAAAAAGTCATCATATCATATCACTTCATAGAGGATGACATATTTTGTAGCATCTGTTAAAGCTATGGTTAACTGAGAAAATGTCAAGGGCATGTAATGGAATACAACAATGAATAATATACCACTTGAATAATATACTGCATAATATATTGAATAATATACCGTACTATTATACACTACAAATACTGTGGATTGCTGAAGTTGGAAAGAGTTTTGAAGAAATTAATTGCCAAAAAGTATACTCAGTGTATTTTGAGCGAGTCTCAACATGTTAGAATTCTAAACAGTGTTTCTATTGGAAGCATCCATGTTGTCAACATGTCAATACAGTAACTGCATCCTGGAAAATTGAAATCTGAGGGTTTACTCAGCCACCCTACTAGATTTTTCCTAATGGAAAGTTAGAATGCCTGACTCTTCAACATGTGTGGAATGCAGCATATATCAAGTGAGCTTTTGTTCAGTCTTTTGATTGCGCCATGATAAACAGCTTCCTTTAATTTAATGTAAATCCAATTGACTGTTTTTCATCTCAGTTACTCTTAAAGCGTGTCAACAGCTTGCATCCTGCTGTTTGTTTTGCTAAGTAGCTGGACCTCATTCTCTACTCCGTGAGCTTTTGTCCATTTCCATAAAATCCTGAGAGAGAGGCTCAACCAGCTGCTTTCCAGAAATTCTCTTCAAAATCCTCTTAGTGAAGACTTGATTTTCAGTTTGTCATCAACAGATTAGCATGCCTAATTGTGAACAGAATTTTTTACATGAGCTCTTCTCAGCATGTTGTACATGGCATTCAGTACTACTGAGATGTGGTATTTTACATCAGTAATTTGTACATTGTTATCATATCTGAAAGGACAAACTTATCTTGTGCATGACCACTGAGTAATTGTATTCAACAGTGAGAATTGTAGAACAATTACAACACTTTGTTGTTACAAGTCTGTTAGTGTCACTGGCTCTGATGCTGCTGGCAACAACAGACTGGTAAAAAATCTCCGAGATCCTTCAACATGGGCAGCAGGATGTTGGCGAATTTTTTCATTTTTTCATTTCATTTTTTTTCATTTTCTTTGCTGCCGTGTGTTGGGGCAGCAGCATCAGAGCTGGCGACACTAACAGACTTGATGAAAATCATCAAGAAGGCTGGCTCTGTGCTTGGTCTCAGGCTGGAGTCTTTTGAGACCGTGGTGGAGAGGAGAATGCTGAATAGACTATTATCCATCATGGACAATGATCAGCACCCTCTCCATCACACAGTAGACAGACAGCGGAGTACCTTCTCTCACAGGCTGCTCCAGCTCTGCTGTCGAAAGGACAGATACAGGAAATCTTTGCCTGCCACATGCCATCACACTGTACAACAACAGCTAATACTCTGGTCATAACACAGTCTATAAGCACTTTATAGGGTTTTTTATACACACTGTTCACTGTAACTTATCTGTACACTGCACCTTATATTTATTTTGCACCACAATCAATACTGCTTATTTATACATTTTCTATACATTTTTATATTGCATTTCAAATTGTTTTAATATGTCTAGGTTTTTCTTTTTATTTCATTGTATTGTCTCTGGGTGTAATGCTGCTGCTACACTGTAATTTCCCAGCTTGGGATTAATAAAATCAATCTATCCATCCATCCATCCATCCATCCATCCATCCATCTAACAAAAGACTGTCCCTAGAGGCTGACACATTTATTACAAGTTAGAAAAGCCACCAGGAAATTACCTCACTGTACTTCAAGAAGTAGAGACTGTTTTTAATTTGAAGTTTATGATGGCACTGACATTAACAGTGCCTTTTTAATCAATGAGCATCTACTAAACATGGTAGGCTAAGGCTTTTGGTTAGGGTTAGTAACCGGTAACATAAATTTTACATTTCTCACAACCTTATCAAAAGTAGGGCTAAACAACAATTAAGGTAGAAGCAGAGGTAAAGAGGTGGGATCATTAAAATCAACAAGTTTATTCATGTCAATCTGCTCTGTAGTTAGTCATAATTTGTTCAAAGGAGACATTTTGGGTGGCAAAGGAAGAAAATTCATGCATTGTCCAATGGGGAAAGTTAATGTTCTGAAAATATTTTCTTGACAATCTTCCAGTTCGATTGTACAAACACTAATTTTGTGTGGGGTCAAATTAAATCGTACTATAGTGTGTGTGATCATGGTAATGAAGGAACATTTCTGACTCATAGGGTGTTTTAATAGTGTTTGGACAACCGTGGGGCTCTACAAAACAAGGATACATGCTCACCTGCTCTTTTACATTTTTTAATTACATTCATTTCTATATTCTATATATATATTCATTGCTATATTAGTGTACAAACATAAGTATTCTCTAGTACTAACGTTATCACAAGGTCCTTTTCTATTGCAACATTATTCTACAATAGACCTCCTACCTGTGGGTAAATTTATTATCTATTTTGTAATTATATTCCAATATCCAAGGACAACTACTTTAGTTTATTTGAACTTTGAATGTGAGTTGTTTTACACACCGTATTACAGGGCACAATCATTGTACAGAGCAGAGTAAATTCAATACATATATTACAAGTTAAGTCTCTATTCAAATTTTTTTTTATTTCATTCTAATAAAGTTCTTATATATATATATATATATATATTTTTTTTTTTTCTAATTTTATTTTACTGTATTTTTGTTACAATGTACCTCAAGTTTTTTTTATTCAAGCTGGCTGTGCAAATGGGTTTTCTTAACTCAAGGAAAGTTACAGATCACAAGACTACTCTTTATGCTTGTCTCACGATAAACAAAATCATCCTTTAAAACTGAGTTAGTTATTGTATCATATCTTTATCCAACTCTTTAATTAGGGGTCATACATTTGATTCCCTTGTTGTTTGTAGAAATATCAGTGTGAGTGCTAGTTTCTTTCTAACCTCCATATGCTGCTGAATGAATTAACCATCAAAATCCTCTTAATCCTCATATGGGTGTTTAAATTTCACATTTAAACACCCACATGTCTCAGGGCTTCAATCTTTCCATTCCAAGAGGAATGCAGCATGAAATGACTTAAGACGTTCTGACTATATGTGAACACTCTGCAGCTACAACAATAAATGTAGCTACACCTTGATCAAATTTGGCTGCATATGTGATATGTTTGTAACAATAGCGTGCAGACAGGCTTCCAGAAGAACTTAGGCTTTATTTATAACATACCATATTCTTTACGAACCATATAAACAGTGGACTGTTTTACAATGAGAGTCACTGCAATAAATACAGTGTAGGAATACAAGGGAAGAATATGAAAATATATTTCATGTGATGAAACAAAGAAGCCGAGTTCTGAAATAGAGTCAGCTTGGGTTTGGTGCACTATCATTATCTGCATTATCTGAACAGCCGTCATGCTTATGCTAACAAAAAAAATCCAATCATAAACTGTAGTTAAAAAAAAAAAAAAAAAAAAAAAAAAAAAAGAAAGAATACCATAGTATTACCAGACGTGGCTGGATGCATGAATACAGAACACAGAAGAGAGATGGGCACATAAATCAGCCTATTGTTGAGAAGTACAGATGGAATACCACAAGTCCAATTTCACTTGGATCATCAGCATAGATTCAGTTCAGGAATGGAAAAACTGGAATACAGCAGCTTCACCTGATGCTACTCCATTAATCCAAAAAGTTATCAGCACTTCCACGTTCCATCATTAAGACATGCTTTAAAATGTGGGTATAAAAGGAATGCTCTTTACCTTAAAAAATGAATCACTGTTTTTTATTATTCTGTGCTACTAAAACTTCTTAGAAACTTTGCTGCTCAGATTAAAGAGTCTAGGTGAAAAAGCAAAGCACTCAAGGCAACACTTCATTTTATGCTTCAAAAGAAGAAAAAGACTAGAGAGCAAAAGACTTGCTCTGTTGTGACATTGATAAAATACACTTGATAATACTGCTCTGGAGGTGGAGCTCTCCTCTAATAGTCAATACCCTGATCATTGTAATTGGAGCTGTAATCGTCATGGTAACCTCTGTGGTACTCATCCTCCTGGAACTCAGCCTGATAGTCACTGTCGCTGATCTCTGAGCCGTTGGTCCCGGTGCCCTGGCTGCCATTAGTGTGGATGACTGGCTCAGTTGGAGGGGCACAGTACTTGGGGTCGTAGACCTGTCGACCCAGACCATACACACTCATACCCCTCTGAGACGCCACCTTGTTGGTCCCCATCTGGAGGGAAATGGTGGAGTTGTCCAACGGCTGCAGTGCCACCTTCTGGTCATAGATATCCCTGCGGGTACCAGGGGCTGACATGCCCGCCTGTAGGAAACCACAATAGAGCAGAAATTTTACAACGTGACAGAAGTAGTATCAGTATATTCATCTTGTAATCAACACTCTGTTCTGGTTAAACACATTTAAAGAAGATCCTACTAGGCATGTTCACTTTTCATCAATAACGTATTATCTGTCATTCACACTGATCCAGGTTGGTGATTATAAAGAGATTCGGGGGGGTAATGTCACAATATTCCCAATCTTTAGAGAAAAATATACAGTTCAAAGGGTTACATCACACTGTGACATCAAAAATCATTGCAACACGATAAACATTATAAATCATACGATTTCCTCACTTCCTTCTACTGATATCTGTTGATGAAAGCAGTTTTAGGTGTCCAAGCTTTAAGATATAAGATTTCTTCCATGAAACCAATACAAGAGAGGTGAATGGATTTTAGTTTGTGCTCACAGCCTTGAAAGACAACATTAGAAAATGTAAACAGAATTTCCCACAAAAGTGTCCCTGCTAGGCTGTGTTTGGACTGACTCTAGCTCTGTATGATGAGCTGTATGTGTATCTCCATGAATGGATAGAGCATAATAAAATAAAACAGAATAGAATAGACCACTGGATCATTTGGGTAAACTGAGCTTTTAAACAATACCTCAGACATGACTGTTTCACCAGGTGAAATCAGATTTATAATATACACAGGTACAATGGAAGCACTGCTGTTTTTAATGATCAAGGCAGAATGAAATGACCCTGTATGAATACTGCAGTGACATGTTCCAGAATAAACAACAGGGCTTTATCATTTCAACCTGGCAACTTAACTTTATGAACATGGAACTGTGTCCCCAAACCTTATATTTATAGAAAGTATTTGTTGGTCAGATTACGTTATCAAAATTTATTTTGGTCTCCTCTAGGGATTTGTAGAAAATGGAAAGATGCAATGAGATCAACATTAAAAGAAGAGTGGATTTTAACTTGGCTGGCTCCTTTGTTGGTTCCCATTTGGAGGCTGATGGTAGTCTGGTCATAGGGTTTATCAGTCTGAGTCTTTGGATCATACAGATGTCTTCTGGTTCCATAAGCAGTCATTCCAGCCTGACTCGCACACTTGTTTGTCCCCATCTGAGGACAAAAGTAGAGTGACAGGAGAACTGAAGAATATGCTTCCTGTGTTTAAATAATACCTGTTGTATTTCAGCCATGCTGTGTGCTATCATCTTGTTATTTGTCACTGTGTGTTCTGAGTCACAGTAAATAAAGAAAGAAGGAAGGAAGAAGGCAAGGATCTCACCAAATAACACTAACACCAGTCTAATCTGTTTAAAATAAACCTACAATGAATCAGCGGCATTTCAAATTCAGTCATTTTCAGCATATTCATTTTTTTAAAAGGCAGTAATGTATCCCTATTTCTGTCACTGGATAGATTGTTAGTGTTGGTGTTGGTCTTGTTTTATGGAGCTCTTAAACCATTAAGTATTACCTTAATCTGTCTTTTAATGGAGAATTCCCCATGACTGGTTTTCTCTAGGGAAATTGCTAAATATAAATATAAATACATATATTGAAAACTACAAATGAAACATCAGTTAAGAGTTCATGTGGCTTAAGAGTCATTTAATCATCAGTCTTAGTTACCTGAAGTCCAATGACACACTGACCAGCCTTGATCTTCTCATTGTCAAAATGCCGAGCTTGTTTGTCTGCATATTTCACTCCAATATCAATCTTTGTGTCCATACCTTTGGTCTTTGCCTAACAGAGAGCACATGTTGGTCAAAGGACTGATATACTGATATCAGATCTGTATCCTATAACAATAGAAAATGTGTTCCTCAGTAGACAATGACTCTCTGTACTGTGTGTTCACTCACCATGCTGGCCAGTGCAAGCAATGTGGTCTGGACTTGAGTCATGTTCCCATTTTCAAACAGGTCATTGGCCTCAAAGATGTCATTGGGCTTTAGGCCATACGCCAGGATAGCTTTGATGAAATTCCCAAGGTTTTCCAGCTGCAGAGAGCAATGGAAAAAAGGAAAAACAGAATAATGGGGGCTGGGCGAGGGATTCCAATAAAAGCAGGACGAAGCAATAACAGCACAAATCTCCACAGCCTCCAAGAAGCTTTCTTTAAATTACTTTTTGTTATCAGCAGATGATGCACTGTTTTCTATGGAAAGCCAAAAGGATCACGTGACAGCTAGCATACTGAGTGCCAGGTGGTGTTTTTAAATGTCTGGTGGCACTTAATAAACAGCCACCAGGCATTTATGAAGCACCACCAGGCATACACTGTGATGCCACAAAGCATTTGGAAACGGCCCACAGATACCAGGTATCAATGTGATCCTCATGGCTTTCGATGTCAGAACAGCCTTACCTTGTGCCAGTTCAGCTGTGAAAGGTTGATTTTCTTCACTGAACCAGGTTGCAGCTTATTAATCAGCCTAACAAAGGAAGGAGAACATGTATCACAACATAATATCAACTACGGAGGACATGTTCTATGCATAGATTGTATAAAATAAATGGATGTAACTTCCAGGTCTGTGAAGCCAAAAGCAGAAGTGATTTAAACTGGCATTTCCCTGC
Source organism: Scortum barcoo (assembly GCA_023238725.1). NCBI lineage: Eukaryota > Metazoa > Chordata > Actinopteri > Centrarchiformes > Terapontidae > Scortum > Scortum barcoo. Next base: position 616,203 of record CM041551.1, read on the forward strand.
CTCTCACTTGATTTATGACTTCCTAATGCGTTTGTGTTTTTAATCATTGTTTCAACTCTCAATACAGTCTGATGTTCATTTAGTAAATTATAGTCTTATTTAGAGTACAACATGTGATAAAGCAGGGTGTGGTTACCTTGTGACAGGTTGCTATCTCGGCGCCTTGTCAGGATTGGTCAGCGTTTGGTTATACTAAGACACCCTGAGGAGTCAGCTGTTCATTTTTTCCAGTAAGCTCATGTTGTTTAAGCCTGTTTTTCACTAGCTAAAATACTTATCACAATATATCACAGTTAAGTGAATTATGGAAGCACCTTATTAACCAAGCTAAGTCGGAACAAATTTCAAAATTAGGCTGTGAAGCTCTAATACAAGTGAAGATTCAGCAAATGAATCCCTTATTTCTCACCTAAAATTTGTTCAGATTAAGGTGGACTGCTATGCTAAAATAAGTGAAAATTTAGGCAGCATACTTCATCTAACGAAACCCCAGTACTCATGTTCAAAATCCACTGGTTCTCAGAACTGGCAGCTCCACCCTTCGCATCCAAATATGGTCACTTCTGTCTCCAAAAAAATGAAAGAAATTGAGATGGCAACATCCAGAATTCCACACTCGAGGCCTCAAAATGGTAGGCCACAGACCAATGGGTGATGTCACAGTGGTTATGTCCACTTCCTCTGTATAGTCTATGTTTCCAAGACAAGCTCTGCCATCACAGACATGACACCTGTTGCTTGATTTAGTTGTCAGCATCTCCTGTAGTGTTGACTGCAGAGTTCACACATTTCTGCTAGACACACACACAGATACATACACATACAGACACAGACACACACTTACTCGCAGAGGATGACTCCATCCTTCAAGCCTTTCTGGAAGTTGTCTCCAATAGACATTCCAGTTACTTCTTCAATCCAGAAGCTGAGCTCTTCCTCCTTTTGTGGGTCATATTTCTGAGCAATCTGAAAAATAAGACCTTCTGTTAAGTCTGCAATCAATTTTGGAAAAAGAAATCTCTAAATATCAATAAGAACTAAAGTCAAGCTGTCCAGTGAGCCTCTCCGTATGATAATGAGTGAACTTTGAATTCTAGTCTCAACATTAACATTAACAACGGAATTGATTTATTTTCACTAAAATTATCAATTTACAGGTTACACTGAGAGGTGACAAGCCACTCTACTCTGTCACAGCCCACTGTAGCTTCAACTCCTCCCTTCTACAAAATGCATGAAATGTCACACTGGTATTAAACCCGTCCACAGTCTCCAGTTTAGCAAGAGAAAAACATTTCTTGCATTTATGTACTTATCTATCCATCTATCTATCTTTACTAACTATTGGGCACATTTAAGCACACTGTCATAGCAGACTATAAACCCCACTGTCCCTGACATGTCTTTTGTCTAAACAAGAATAACCAGATATCATGAAAACAGTTGTTAGTACGTTATGTTACAGTATGTTGGGTATAAACCAAAACTGAATTTTCTTCCAGTTGCGAAACATTGGGAGCAAATAGCTCAGTGTCACACTTCCTGTAGAGTACAAGACCACTGCCTGCCAAAAACCAGAAAAGAGCAGTAAGAGAGCAGTGAGAGAGAACCAAAACAAAACAGCTGCCAGCTAGAAATGCAGAACAACGAGATGAAATTCACTATAAAACTCTGTAATCAGGTCCATCACTGCACCGTTTTACATCATCATTAGATATATTGTTTCTAAAAATGTTGACAGTGGAGCTATGGGCAATGTTATAAGGTCCCCAGAATCAAGGTTTTGGGAACAATCAATAAGTTGAGCAAAGATTTACTATGAAAATAACAACACTGGCGACAGTCACCAGTCTGTCCCATACACTCAATCCACTTTTTAAGGTATCATGTGATGGACAAATTGATTATTCTTAGAAACCTAACAGTCACAACAAACAGAAAAACACTGCTCACATGGAGATCTACAACAATAAGAAGCTTCTTTGACTCTTTTTTTTTTAAAAGTCAAATGATCCGGTAAGTCTCACTGGACACTAATGTCCCTGCCCTTAGCTCTAAAGATATTTTAAACAGCCTTTTAATGTTGGCTGACGCTGCATATAGTAAACATCCCACACACTCTCTGCTCATCCACAGCAGGACGGAGTCAGAACCAGCTGTCCATCACATAACAGACTACTCTGCAGGTACATAGCCTCAGTCTGTCTGATAGTACGCCTTGATTTCACAGCTTGACAGTGAAAACACTAAATATCAGAATGTCATGTTCTCTTTTATGCTCTGGTGTTGTTTATTAGAATTCTACTTCTAACATAGCATGGTCTAATACATGGTTGTTGTAATAGGGTTTACAAGCATACAAGCAAGTGTGATACAATCAAAATCTCATATCCTGATATGGGCCATTTCACAGCCACATAATGATGCACAACCCGATTTCAATAGTTCAATGGTTATATAACCATTATATTATGATGATTTTTAACACAGAATCTTATTCTGCTCTGTTACATTATTACCGCATTATCAACAGCTACTGTTAGAGAAAACATTGGCTGTCACCTCACACTCATGCCCACACAGACCACAGTGGCTAAGTACAAGCCTGTCATAGCTTCATAGTTTTCTGCTAAATGTATTTTTCAGCAAGACTGTCACAAAAAAGGACAAACATCAGGAAAATCCCAGTTACAGTAGGTTACAGTGGTCTTCATGTGCCATCTCTTCCCAGTTCCTGTTAAAAGCAGAGGAGGCTGCGTTCCAAACTGTGGGACTTAGTGGAGGGTTGGAGTTAAAGGTTAGACATTCTTTGGTCATGATATCAGGGATGAAAGCCATGTCATTTAGGAATTAATGTGAGGCCTTTTGTGTCTGAGGAGCCTCACTGAGAGGCCAAAGAGCTGGAATGATCAGAGGGAATGGATTTTCTCTCTTCACTTCTCCCAACAGTTATTTTCAAGGAATATTGTCAAGAACTCTAAGAAAACAACAGTCAGGCATTGTAAAAAGAGATCCAGTTCCCTTGACGGAACCATTAAACTTTTGAGAGAAAAATCTAGAAGGTTACAGTTTGAGCCTGCAGTAAGTGAACACCAGACAAGCTTTGAGGGGAGCCATGTCATCAACTGGGAGTCCAAGTAGAGAAGTAGGCAATGAAACAAATTTCACAAGAGAATAAGTAGAGGTGCAACTAATAATTATTCTCTCTATTAAATCATCTATGAAGGAACACTAAACTATTTTTGATCCTTTAAAGGTTCAGTAGATAACTTTTTTAAAAACTACTTTTAGTCACATTCACTGTCACCATGTCCACCAACTACTGTCACCATGTCCTGATAGAGTATGAGACAGATCATCTGTGATAATAATCAGCCTCCTCTGGCCCGGCCTTCTGCCTCTAAAGCCATTTGTTAAAATCCACCACACCACGAGCACGGGGGAGTGTCTGACGCAGTTCGTGTGAACAACTACTGCTGATACTGAGAGAGAAGAAACAGAAGATGAGCAGAGAAGAAAAGAAGCTAAAGAAAAAGGATCTGACTGAGCCGGAGATTAAACGAGAGTAAACACCAGAGCCTTTGAGAGGTGGAGAGAGCTGAAAGATTCACACTGATGGAGAGTTAGACACATTTCTGCCTGGACAGGTAATTTCTCTCTGTTTGATTTATGTTTGAATTCCTATTAGATTAACCACAAACTGTGACGTTGAAGCTGTGCTAACATTAGCTTTCCAATGCTAATGCTAAACACTAACAGTTAGCTTTGTTTTATCTGAAAGTTGTTAAAAATCTATTAGTTGACAGAAATGATCATTGTTGTTACTGGTTTACATTTTAGACTGTGGGCAGTTGTGCTCAAACCTTGCCGATACTTCCTTCCTAATTATTACTCAAAACTGTAGAAAGAACAGGAATTTAAAAACAAGCCAGGCCCTTATCTGGCCAGGTTAACTCTTATTTTAATTTGGATTATTTTAAATGAGTCTCCCTCCAATATGTCTTCATTATAAATGAAACTGTCTGATCACATATTCATTTCTTCTTCTCTCCTCAGGTCAAACAAAGAGGCTTGTTATTGCACTTTGAAGAATCAAGAATCCTGTCTTCATTACAAATCAAAGTTTATGTTGACCATAAATAACTGATACCTACATACCTGTGTATTTTTAATGTGTGATAACTACGTGGAGCCGTGGAGAAGGACCACAGATCTCCAGTCTCCTCATCTCCTCACTATCATCACTACACCCATCTATGATGTCGTCACAGCTGTGTCTAATCACCAAAGACTTTTCACATTCACACTGTACACTGTACACCAATAAATCAGTGTTGGTCCTTCACCAAGTGTCTCCTGGGTGAACTACAGCTACTCACTGCTCTGAAGTGCCAGCAGTTCTGTTTGCATTCCTCAGTGCTGCAAACAAGAATAAAGCTGCGAACAGCAAACTTCCTTTTCTACTTTAGATTTACTGTTTCCACTTTAGCCAATTCCCCATAATTTCAACCACATTTCGTTGGGTGCTACTTGTTGTTCACTTCAGGTGTTAACTGCAACCTGAGACATTTTTGATTAGAGATTAAATTTAATTTAATTGGAGTAATTAAATTTACTTCAAAAATCAAATTTAATAAATAATTTCCTGAAGGAAATCGTTTAACCAGGGGGTTTTCCCCACACTGATTATAACCCATGGCTCTCCCCTAGTATAGGGGATATACATAGATATACATAGATATCAGAATGTCTATGATATTAAGTTGAGGTTGTTCAGGTCTCAGGTGAGGTGGGCCACCTCCGCTATAAAACATCGCTCTTGCCGTGTTTCATAGCAATGCTCTCAGAATAGCATATCGATGAGAGCTGCTCTTTAAAGTTACTCCAGTCAGCAGGAGTTAGTAACATGTGCCTTACTTATTTTCCACAAAGAATCTTTTCCTGTCCTAGTTGTTTCTTTGAAGCTTGGTTAAGCTAAGTTCTTACAAGTTTCATAAGTACAGGCCCCACTCGGTTTATTCAGCCTCCAGATGCTGAAGGCTCTGACAAAGTGTGCCTATGCATTTTCAGAATGATACAAATGTTTATTTTATCACTCCACTGGGAAACCAGTCTACCTATGGATTAGATGGAAACTCATCTTAAAAATGATGAGTCGATGATAAAGGACAATAAGATGGGCCTAGATCATTTGTCTGTGAGGAGAAGATTGGTTTTCATTATGGTCCCTTCATCAATTCTACTATGTTCATGTACCAGTTCTGCACACACAATCAGTCAGTTTGCTTGATGTGATAGGCAGAGCGCATGCCTCTGTTTGCTTCTCTTTCTGAGAAGACAAGACAAACTGGAGCCTGAGGAGTCACTCACCACAGAGTTTATGATTGTTTATGAGTGATAGGGCTCTGTCACTGAGCTTGTTCCTTCCACTTCCTTAAATGTGTCTCAGAGAAGAGGAGAAGTCGAGGAGCTCAGAGACAGGAACCACAGATCGTGGCAGAAGCCTTGTACTGGACAGCAACACTGCTTCAGACTGAATCTGTTCACTGACTCACACATAGCTCAGCTGGGACAGTAACAGGGTACTATGATAATAATAATGTTGCATAACTGATAGATCAGACAAACTACCTGTGGAAACAGGAATAACAGCATGTTGTTCATGTGTGTTCACAAAATAAAAATATTGCATGTTTGTAAAATTGGACTTATAAATAAATCATATGAAAAATGTATTTGCTTTTACTTAATTTTTTCTTCAAAGACAAAGGTCTTCTATTTTCTTTTTCTTCTCTTGGCTCAGAGTTGCGTTATTGCTTCCTCGTGTCTGTTGTGTTCTTTGAGTAATAAACAGGCCTGTACTTAACATGTTTAACATGTTTTATTTTTACAGCAAAATACATGATAGACAAAGAGGCACAGCTGACTTGTACCTGAAATATATGTCTACCACCACAGGCTTGCCAAGCGAGCAGAGTGAAAGGTGAAAAGTAGTGGGGTCCTCATCAAGGGGTCCTTGATGAAGAATTTTAGGAATGTGACATATGCAGCTTAGAGAAGAGCGTGGATCGCTGATCACACTTTATGCAATGAAACCCAGATGTGCCCCTGTCTGTTCTCCTTTTGTTTATGTGTCCTGTCCTCTCTGACAGACTGCAATGAACTACTGGACTGCAGTTGTGGCAGAAAACTATTAGTCATTTAGAATACATTTGCTTTTGAATGGAGAAGAACACTTTGTTCCTAAATGCAAACCTCTGTCAGGTGAAGTATCGAACTCCAAGCTGTCTGTGATACTTATGCAGAAGGATAACACAGGACAAAAACAGTCAGAGGTGATACTAATACCAGGGACACTTCTGAGGGGTCTTTCCATGCTTTGATGCTGAACATATTTTTACATTCTTGTGAAGCTCTGATATAATGACTGTACAAAACTGCACATGGTTAGGTTTATTGTACATTGGCTGATTGTGTAAGTGGATGTGTTAACAAATGTGCAGTCAGTGAGTATGTACACATTTTGGGCTGTAGGCTGACGTCATGGACATGGCACTTCAGCATGTAGGACGGATGGCAGAGGACAGCATCAAACACTGAGGTGGGCTGAAACTACAGGACTGTGCTCGCACAGCTGCTCTCACGTCAAACCCACCAGACTGTCTGATCAAGACTTTGTAGTCAGCCCAAAGTTCATTATCAGCAAAAGACATCAACACACTGTGTGGGGTTCAAAGTTAACTCTTGACCTTGGAAACAGCATGTGAGAATACAATCTAAACAAAGTCCATTTAGTGAGCTTTTGATCACATCGCATTAACATAATTGTCAATTGACAACTGTCATGTCTGTTTTCTCTCTCTCTTTCTTCATCATCTGCAGCTGTCTAGTCCTTCTCGATTCAATTAAATTCAGTTCAGTTCAACTCAATTCAAAGGGCCTTTACTGACATGAAAATTTAAATAGACATATAAATACAGTAATCATTCTCTCTCTCTCTCTCTCTCTCTCTCTCATAACTAACTGTATATTTTGACTGTTTGAATTTATTTTGGAGTCACACTGTAATGTAAGTTTATTTATGAGAAAACACCTTGTAAAGGAAAATGAAAATATGCTGTGGGATCAGACAGGTGAGGGCCACAATTTATATTATAATACAACAGGCATCTCACTCAGTTTTAATCTTCGATTTCTTTTAGAAAACTCCCCAAAATATTTTGGGTCATTTCTCCTCTGCTCTTCCCACTATCGATTTGCAGCGCACATGCACAGAGACAGACAGACAGGCCGACCAGGACACACACACACACACACACACACACACACACAAAGTTAGTTTAGAGGCATGCATTTATTTTGACATACTGTTATGGTCCTACTTGGTAAGGATAAACTCTTGCCAAGCATTGTGGTGTTACAGAGATCCTACTGATCATTTTCTCTAGATGTAAGGAAACAAGCTCATTTGGAACAAATGTCATATCATTTGTTTATACTATTTTCAATGAAAGTTATATTTTATCTGGACTCATATCACAATATCTGTCAAAATAATTGCAACATGTTTTTTCTGCAGATTTTTCATCCCTCTTGTACAGTGAGCACAGCTGGCTAGCTTCTCCTGCCTGACTAGTAAAGCAGCAGCATAGTTCAAGTGTACAAAAAGTTAGACTGTCAACATCTGCAGTAAGGAGCTAAACTGAGGTTTAAAGAAAAAGTTTAGAAGCCCGATTATGAGGAGATAGTGGGCCACTACAAAAGCTTATTTCTCAAAATGGCAGTTCTGCCCCTGACAGTTCAGTCCCTTCTTCACTGAGAGGAATATTTTCCACAGTGACCTCATACACTTGCTTTAGATTTCAATAACAGAAGCCTTCAGTTAGCTGGTGGAACATTCGCTCACAACAATACTGAGAAGGTTTCATGCTTGTCATGAAAGCTGTTTTAAAGCTAAAGCAATAAGTTTTAGCATGTTCTGGCTGTACTTTGTTGTAGTCTAATTTCCAATGCATAGTGACATACATGCTCAAACTGTCACTGTATCCTGACAGCAGAACATGAGACAGATCATCTGTGATAAAATATCAGGCTCCACCTGCTGCCTCTCAGGTCTCAGGTCATTGGACAAGAATCCACCATACCTGGGTCAAAACAACTAATCAGAACAGAGTATCTGACGGCGCTTCAATCACTGCTGCAGAGACATAATGTCTGTACAGGCTGCAGAACAGCTTCCCCCCCCACTCATGTGCTAACTGGAAGCAGATGCAATGGCAGATAGACAACCACCAAACAACAAGCAATGAGAAAACTGTCCTTCCCTCCTTTGTCAACAACAGTTTACACAACAAAGACAAGTAAACAGAAGTGTAATGAAGAAAAGAAAACTAAAGAGAAAAAATCTGACTGAGCTGCTGTGCAGGGAGGGGCTTTGGAGGCGAGCTGTAGCACAGCGGAGAAAGAGGAGAAAGAGGGGGAGGGACCTGAAGTTGAACTTGCTTTTATTTTCAAGTCCACCGTCTTTGCAATCTTATAGACTGTAGCTTTAAAGTATAACAACAAGCTCACATTATGCCATAACCCCCCACCTTTTGCAGTACATTAAAAATGCAGCAGAAAAGCGGGGGGCAACCATGGGTGTAACATTGTGTTTTCACTATTTTCCATCTGCTCTTTTTCCAATGACTGTGTACGGGAAACACTTCTGAAGCCAGTGTGCCGTGATGAACACTTCGTTAAAGCAGATATAAAGTTTCTTGTGATGCATTACCGAACTAAAGCAAGCTTTAAGTCACCAAATGTCACTTTAGAAATGCAGAGATGTGATTTGTGGTTAATGATTTCAAACAAGCAAAAACCCGACTGTCATCTTCTGTCTGTTGTCTCCACATCATTGTGCATCATTGTGTCGAAGCAGAGCTGTATAATGACTGCATGTGATGACAATGATGCACTCTGAGCAGAGGATCAAATGACGGTTGGCTCTGTGTGTGTGTGTGTACACTCACAGCTTCTGATCACAGAAAGCATCAAACTTCACTCCATCAGTGAGGCAGAGCTCACTGTCTACCGCACTGCTGTGTGGATGGAGCCGACACACCCCACGTACACCTTAAAACGTGTCCTTCTATATGTTACAGCACCGGGCATGTCTGTCTGTCCGCTAAAGTGGACATCGGACTCTCTGATGAACACAGGTCGGCGTGTTGCCAGCGGGAGAAAGATCGAGATCCGAGCAGCCTCCATCAAAAGTCCGGCTGGGACTTTGTGAAGTCTGCACGCACGCGCATATAAAGCGCGCGCGCACACACACACACACACATACACACATACATAGCAGCGTTAGCTCAGCCTGAGTCTGAGAGTTTTTCCGGACACACAGAGGAAAGAGTGGATCACTTACTTTGCTCCTCACTTCAGCAGACAGTCCGTAGGCCGGTCCTTTATTAAAGTGTGTCATTTTGTCGCTTTACAGTCAGAAAAGAGCAGCTGTGGAAAGTCCTCTCTTCAACAAGCGGAGCAGTGAGGGCCTGAGAGAGCACACAGCCCGCTGTCTGCACCGCGGCCTCACTCGGAGAAAAATGTCGTCAGATGGTTGACGCAGCTACAGCAGCCAATCAGTGCAGCCCGTGTGTGTGTGTGTGTGTGTGTGTGTGTGTGTGTGTGTGAGTTCCTTCCTCTGCTGAAGCTTTGTCACGCCAGCGGCAGCTCTGCAGAGAGGGACACACTGTGGACACTCTGTTCATGGGGCCCCCATACAGTCAGAATTATACAGCTAGAACAAAGGTAGATTTGAGTTTGTATGTGAATGTGCCCATCACGTAATCTGTTCCATCTTCGTCTTTATAAGTTATTTATTATAAACAGGTAAATGATGATGGAGGTTGTGGTGTGATAAGTGTTCACGTGTTGTTGGCAAATGGTTTCCAGTAGCTAAGAGTGATTAAATGTTCCAGGTTTTGAGATGTAGTGAAATCTTTCATACAAACCTGCACTATGGTAGGTGGACTGATGGGACAGAAATGACAAATACAGTGGGACTTGTATTCTGTCACGCTCCTGAATTCATCCTCCTGCCAATTCATTCTGCTTGTTTCACTAAAAAACAAGTAGCTGCAATATAAATGAACAGACATTTGCTTTACAGAGTACTCTGGTGATCACTGCTCCTTCTATAGATAAAGATCTTCTCTCTGTAGAAAATAAACTGAAATGCAAATTAAGAGTTCGGTCATTTTCTATCTCCTCTCTACCTTTGAGTTGTTTCATAGGTCAAAGAGTCATCAGTTTCCCACTGTAAACTCACTCCCTAACCAGTGCCCAAAATCCAGTTAACTGTCATTTGTAACAGCAAACGTGAAGATCAGTTTTTGCATGTGACCCTGTGTGAGGCGCAGTGTTGAACTCCCCTCTAACACCATGTGAAGCAGCTGTATGTTTCTTCTCCAGAGATACTCAGAAATCTAATCTGTCTATAAATAGCCCCAGATGTCAGGCTGAATCAGAAACCTTTGCTACTACTTTTCCCTCCTCCTCTTTGGTTTAGTTCAACAAATGATCTCAGAGCTCTTCCTGGGCAGTGCTTCATCCAGGAACAGGAAACGCAAAGCACAAAGAAAGCAATTGAGCAGTGTCAGTTCAAAACAATAGCCCTTTAATGGACTCAGCCAGTTAAAAAACATGGAGTAGTCTATTATATTTGATTTGGTTCTATTGTTACATGGATGACATGAAAATTTAAAAACCAGTGAAGTCTGTCTGTCTCTGAAGTCCAACTGCCAACATCTTGGCTCCCTGTCAACAAATGCCAGCCTGAAACCTCGGCATAATATTTGACAGTGGCCTTTCATTTGAAAAACAAGTTATAAAAGTCATTCAGTGATGTTTTTTTTTAATCATTTTTCTCAATTTTCTCAAAATTCAATTAAAAAATTAAAAAAACTGTTGGGCCAAGCACCCCAAAACTTAATATCTCTGTATCAGGATATAAAGTTTATATCTCATTAGCGGATGCATGGATTTGTATGAAGTTCATTTTTTTACAATCTAGAAGCATAAGTCAGTCGATGCATTAAGTTTAGTAATGATTGAATTAAGAGGGTCTGGCTTATTACAGCATATTTAAAATGTTAAACATTTTACGTTCCAAACTTCAAAAAATAAAACAAAATAATATGTGCATCCTACAGAATCTGTGGTCAGTTCCAAAGTCCAGTCCATCTCTTTATATTTTTCAAAACTGACAGAGACATTCTTTGGATACTAGATATCAAGTGTTTCAAATTGTGTAGAGATCAGTCAAACAATGAGTCCACAGTGATATTCAAGATCATGCTGTATTTGTACTGTATCCTCAACATTTTCTATTTCATCTAAATTTCAAATAGATTTAGTCTATGTTGTGTGAGCACAACTTAATATACACTGCTCAAAAAAATAAAGGGAACACTTAAACAACACAATGTAACTCCAAGTCAATCACACTTCTGTGAAATCAAACTGTCCACTTAGGAAGCAACACTGATTGACAATCAATTTCACATGCTGTTGTGCAATATGGAATAGACAACAGGTGGAAATTATAGGCAATTAGCAAGACACCCCCAATAAAGGAGTGGTTCTGCAGGTGGTGACCACAGACCACTTCTCAGTTCCTATGCTTTCTGGATGATGTTTTGGTCACTTTTGAATTCTGGCGGTGCTTTCACTCTAGTGGTAGCATGAGACGGAGTCTACAATCCCACACAAGTGGCTCAGGTAGTGCAGCTCATCCAGGATGGCACCTCAAAGTGCGAGCTGTGGCAAGAAGGTTTGCTGTGTGTCTGTCAGCGTAGTGTCCAGAGCATGGAGGCGCTACCAGGAGACAGGCCAGTACATCAGGAGATGTGGAGGAGGCCGTAGGAGGGCAACAACCCAGCAGCAGGACCGCTACCTCCGCCTTTGTGCAAGGAGGAACAGGAGGAGCACTGCCAGAGCCCTGCAAAATGACCTCCAGCAGGCCACAAATGTGCATGTGTCTGCTCAAACGGTCAGAAACAGACTCCATGAGGGTGGTATGAGGGCCCGACGTCCACAGGTGGGGGTTGTGCTTACAGCCCAACACCGTGCAGGACGTTTGGCATTTGCCAGAGAACACCAAGATTGGCAAATTCGCCACTGGCGCCCTGTGCTCTTCACAGATGAAAGCAGGTTCACACTGAGCACATGTGACAGACGTGACAGAGTCTGGAGACGCCGTGGAGAACGTTCTGCTGCCTGCAACATCCTCCAGCATGACCGGTTTGGCAGTGGGTCAGTAATGGTGTGGGGTGGCATTTCTTTGGGTGGGCCGCACAGCCCTCCATGTGCTCGCCAGAGGTAGCCTGACTGCCATTAGGTACCGAGATGAGATCCTCAGACCCCTTGTGAGACCATATGCTGGTGCGGTTGGCCCTGGGTTCCTCCTAATGCAAGACAATGCTAGACCTCATGTGGCTGGAGTGTGTCAGCAGTTCCTGCAAGACAAAGGCATTGATGCTATGGACTGGCCCGCCCGTTCCCCAGACCTGAATCCAATTGAGCACATCTGGGACATCATGTCTCGCTCCATCCACCAACGCCACGTTGCACCACAGACTGTCCAGGAGTTGGCGGATGCTTTAGTCCAGGTCTGGGAGGAGATCCCTCAGGAGACCATCCGCCACCTCACCAGGAGCATGCCCAGGCGTTGTAGGGAGGTCATACAGGCACGTGGAGGCCACACACACTACTGAGCCTCATTTTGACTTGTTTTAAGGACATTACATCAAAGTTGGATCAGCCTGTAGTGTGTTTTTCCACTTTAATTTTGAGTGTGAACTCCAAATCCAGACCTCCATGGGTTAATAAATTTGATTTCCATTGATAATTTTTGTGTGATTTTGTTGTCAGCACATTCAACTATGTAAAGAACAAAGTATTTAATAAGAATATTTCATTCATTGAGATCTAGGATGTATTATTTCAGTGTTCCCTTTTTTTTCTATATCTATCTAGACATATACATACACAGATGTGTATATTTTTATTATAAAAATAAGAACTTAAAACCTTGTTTTGTAAAACATCTTGTCTTGAGTGTTGATTGTGTTGAGCAGTGTTGATTTTAATTTGAACACAGCAGTACAACTGCATTTCATGTCTACTTGAATCTGACTGCCTGTGATTAGAGGGAGGTGCCCAACCTCTTCTGTTAGAGATAGAGTTGTCCTAATCAGGCTGTTGACTTAATTACAACATATTTTTAAAGATATAGAAAAAATGGGGTCAACCAAATGTTTGAGCATTCTATTAAAAGGAAACAAGTAGTGGTGTTCAGAGAGTACAATAAATGGGACCATCCATCTCAGCTTCACATACAAAACACACCAGGTGGCTGCATATAACATCAGTGCTCTAAACCTAGATTATTATCAGCCCTGTTATTCTGACTTTTCACTCCATGTTGCTGTATCTATCTAATTTGATTATTCACCATTAGCTCTAATACAATCATGGAGAATTATGCAGTAAATATATCACAATAACAGCACTAACTGCACTCTCACAAATTACCATAAAGCATATAAAACTGGATTTACAAAGGTGAAATAGATATAAGACTGTTGTGTTTGACTGCATTACAGTTTAAAGGATTTGCATTTGACTCACCAACTACAGTAACTGTCTGTTGGGTTCTGAGTGCTACCAAAACACAGGTGACCTACACTCAGTACTATTCCTGAACACATCCTCTGTAGACAAGGCAGCCAGAGAGTGACATTAATGACATGCTCTGTGGGGCCAAAACCACTAAAGCCAAAAAACATAAAAGTTTCAATGTAGGCGCCAGTGAGCAACTTACATTGGAATAAATGCGGAACATGGTATCTACTTTATATATATACTACTTTATAAGTTTTATTCTCTGGGAAGCATGTAAGATCTGCCTATTAGGAATAGATATTTCACAAATGCAAGTGGAACATTTGTCCTGATGGTGACATCAAAGTAAAAGTCAGGGGTGCACCAAAAATCTTTAGGATTCATCCACTGAATATGAATATCGATGGTAAGGACCTAGTAAATTAGCCAGTAGTTGTTGAGAAGCTTGCTGTGAACCAGAGTTGACATGTCCATATTGTTTGACAGCTTTTTAAATGATTTTGTGATCTGTAATCATAGACTGCTTTAGTAGTGTAAACTGAATGACTCAGGTACACTACAATGTAATTTGAATTACATTGTAGTTTTATTTTCAATTTATTCAACCTACCCTTTTCAACCAGAAGCAGAAAGGAACCTGTTACTGCAGAATAAAACTAGGACATACACACTCACACACAGATATCATAATAGAAATACAGTGGTGTTAGATCTTGCACACTGTATGAACAGTCACATATACATAATTGCTAAATAATAATAATGAACATATGAGCATAACTCAACAATAAAAATATAGCATGTATTCAGAGTATCACGACAAACTTTACAACATATCAGATACTTCATTTATGTATATTTTCTGTCCATGTGTAACATATGTGTCACACTAATCTTCCAAGGAAAATGGATTTGGGGTACTTGTCCCTCAGAGAGGACCACTGCACAAAGAAATAGTCTGATATCGGGTACAGGATCTTCCCTGTGAGTGACAACGTCTGGACCCTGCAGATACTTTCAACATAAACAATCAAGACTTTCTTTATTCCCAGAATTCCGAGAAGGAGTCCTGCCACACACAGGGGGACGCATGTCCCCGGGCCGTTACACAGCACCTGAAAAAACACACAGACAGAAAAAGGAGGATGAGCATATTTCCAGGAAGTGACACATACTCTGTTTTTATGAGCTACAGAGAAAGCAGTCTCCAGGTCCTGCTCAGAACATCTGAGACAAAACTCAGGGTATGTGACAGAAACCTGTATCTCCAGTCCACAGAGAGATTGCACACCGATTTCTTTTTTTTACTAAGGCATCTAGTTTTTCTTGTTTTCTCTGACAGGGAAGGGTGTAACATTCAGTGGGGATCCTACTTTTGCCCAGCTGACTGCAGTTGCACTGAGTTGGGCTGTTTGAGCCACTGCAGAAACCTGACACCCAGGCACTGTCGTCCTCAAACAACAGTAGAGGGCATGTGAGAAATATTTGGGCTTGGCGCACAGTGTGTAATAAGTTATTTGCTTTTTGTAAACACTGACAAACCTGCAAACCTTCTATCTTTTCACTTTTTTTCACTGTCTACTTTTTCTACTTTTTCACAAGTCTACTTTTGTAATTTGCACCCTAAATGTGTTTGTCTCTTCAAAGTATAAATAATGATTTGAACTACTATTTTAAGATGGTGTGTTGAAAATAATTCTATTTTCATTATACACACAAAAATACACTCTTAACTTAAGAAACTATTTCTGTGACTGTGACTGTGACTTTTCTCAGCATATGTCCAACCTGTGATGAGGGGGGGTCACAGGTAGCCAATGATTCATTTTAGTTAAAAAAGACTCGAGGTAGAGGACAATAATGTAAATGTGTGTTAGTTGTTGAGATCTCAGGAATTGCAGAGTAAAGTGGTGTGCTTTAAGCTAAACATGTCTGAGCTGAACTGTCTCGAAACATTCAACAAATGTAGTAGTCTTAACGAGAGTAAACAGCCAAAGAGAGCAGGAAGTGGTGTTATTTGTGTGACTCCATGGCTGGAGTGAAGGCAGTGGAGTTAGCACAGTGAGACTCAAAGACAGAGTGTGTGTGTGTGTGTGTGTGTGTGTGTGAGATGAAAAGGTGGCCTCAGGGCTGGAGGAGGCTGAGGGAGTTGAAGGAGTTTGGGTGTACATGAAAACCAGACAGAGCTACTCTGGAGTCTGGAGAAGTCATCATCCAGCTCCAGCTCCACTGTACAGACGCAGCAGAGCTATAATATCCTCTCCACACTGCTCTGGAATCCACAGAGCTGCCCTGCACTCAGCGTTCACACAGCAGAGCAGTTCTATTATTCTTACCGCTCAACAACAGGCATAAAACACTCTCTTTACACCCAAAAAAGTGTCTAATTCAGACCTTTCACTTGTTAACTGTAAAATGAGGTGACCACTTTACAAATCATGGCTGTGCAGTAAATAAAACAAAAAAAGACTGAGTCTATAAACATCAGCAGATTTCACCACTCCAGCTCCCCCTGGCTGCAGTGAATAGAAATCTGGAGATGGAAATCTAATTTCCCCAACACAGAGATTTCCAGGCACAATCTGGCTATTGTGAGCTTTCTTACAGTAATTTCATTTCTTTCAGCATAAAACATTAACACAGAGATTTCTGCTGAAGAAACCTGATTTCATTGCTATGAACACAGTGCATACTGCTTAATGTGGCAATATCTACCTTTAAAATAGTTTATGTGGTTCAGTTTTAACTACACTGACCTTGGGCCATTTCCATGTACAGTACAACAAATTCTATGACCATTAAGCCCATCAACCCTCATGGTAGATTCACTGAGGCTTTTTCTTATCAAAGGTTGACACATGGATTAGGTCACAGAAAGAGAGACACACTCTGAAAATACAGCGACCAGTTACCAGATCATAAGCATGTGGGGCCACCAGAAGCTCTGAGCTTTGAGCTGCAGAGGAGGGGCCTACTTTAATTTCACTAACGCTACATACATGTAACAACACAGCATGGCAGTTAGATCATGGGAGATATGGCAGAGTTTGTCTGTAAGCAGAGCCTTCAACTTGGACACCAGTGTGATTGCCACAGCAGATCCTTGATCCAGGTGTGTTCACTGGTAAAGAAACCGCTATATGAACACAGAGGTTCAGACTTTGACAAGCCCTGCCTTAGGGGGACCAGCAAGTATTACATCAACTCACTCTTTCATTTGGACTTACTGAAACCATGCTAGAAGCAAAATAGATAATTCTACCAACATCATCATCATCATCACAGAAAATTTTCAGGAGACCTAAAGAAGTGTCTGCCCTAAAATATTAGAAACATAACACATTAAATACATTTAAATATGACAAAAAAAAAGCTTTCACACATTTTTTTTGCATGTTAATTTATTTGGCCCAAAAGTATTGAAACTGTGAGCTTTCTGATTATTTTTATTTTGATTTGAGAAATCTGTGTATTCAGGTGGGTTGAAGGTCCAGTGTGGGTCATTTGAGTGGCCGTGTCTTCTGAATGGTTAGTCACACTGATTAATCAAGCAAGTTCTAATACTATGGGTTTACATGCACATGAGGTCAGAAAGTGATTGATTTCTAGCAGAATGTCCCATGTTCTACTCTGTCAGTAATATGTGTGTGTAAGGGTACAGAGGCATATGGCAGTGTGAGGGTAGTTAGTGATTGGTTTCTGTGTCCACTCACCATGTCAGGTCTGTGTTTGAACACCAGAGGAACGGAGTACCACAAGGCATTCAGGGAGGTGATAACAGAGGAACTCCAAGACTGATGCACCTCGCGGCTTCGTGGAATCCGACAGATGGAGAACTGGATAACAGTGGCACATGGTCATTAGAAGGAGCCCAGAGTGGCCCAAAGTAAAAACTTTCACCTTAACCCTTTTTTTTTTCTTAGTAATATTGAAATAGCTACAAAGCAGGACTTACTTTGCTGAGTTGTACCTTTAACCTTGTAAGTACCTGAAGTATGCAGATGAAAAGTGTACTCATGCCACCTGCTGGTGAATGCTAACACTGCAGCACAGACAGTCCCATCAGTTGCTCTCAGCTCGCTCAAACAACTTTGGTGAGGACATTTTTTGTTGTATGGCCAATATAACAACAACATTTTCCATTTCTGTATAAATATAGTCATTTATCTGATATGCCATAGAGTTGCTCCTCACTGCCTACCTAAGATTATCTGTGTATGTGCCCCTAGGATGATCAAATAATAAAATTAATAAGAAATCATTTCGTCTATTTTGTTATTCTATACAGTTCTCAAACCCTCGTAGTACACTTCTGAGTGAAATAGTTTGCAAGATAATCTAATCAGCTCTGTGAGGGGAATTTTAATGTAATCATATTTAAATTTTTTTTTGATAAAATAACATGTCTTAGCCATAACACAACCACCACTGCCAGCACTGCAGCTGTTGTTAAAAGTAGAAATCACACATACTGGTGGGGACGATTCAGCAGCACCTTGATGTTGGTGAGGTCCCTACCCTCCATACCCAAATCTGTGCCAATGGACAGTTGCATACCTGTGACTCAGAATCTGAGTGCTGTTTTAAGCTTTCAAAAGTGGTGATTTTCTCCTCACTCATCGAGTCTGTGTCAGCAATAATGTAGTGTCGAGGTGTGTAGGCTGCAGACAGGCATTCCATCAGCCGCAGGATCTCTGTGGTGTGACCACCTGGGAAAAAAAAGACACTTTAATTTACACATGATAAAAACAGGTTGAACGTCAACAACAACTCTGTGGCATGGAAAAAAGTTATTCCAATCTCACTTACACATTCACATTCAGGATATCCTATAAGGTCTTATAATATCACATATGTTCAGATTTACTCTGTCAGTAGAAAATTCCACAGAAATACTTTTGAGTACTTTTGGTCTGGGTGAGGGTTTCCTCATTTCATCTGACCCCTTGGTTCTACTGAAGAGAAAATGTAATGCTACAACTTACATTACGATGAACACAGTCTTTAGCTGATCCTGACAAAATGAGAGAATCATGATCCTGTGCACAAAGCCAGCTTCATGAAGGAAGTGTGTTCACTTTTAACATGAGAGGAGAGGAGGCTGTCAGAGCAGGCTACTGCAGTGCTGTTGATCCTGGAGGCAGTGTGTGTGTGTGTCTGTCTGTATGTATGCAGGAGGCTTCTCAGTTCATGACTTTTAAGCTTGCTGAAATGAGGAACAGCTCTGGAGAAGGTTTAGAACCTTAACACGGAATCTACAGAGTTCGCTGGAAAGTTAAATAAAGACCTATTTGGAAAGTACAACACGTCAAATAATAAGAACATGACTGGGGGCCACTTCCGCTTCCTGACAGCAGAGAACAGCGTCACACAGCTCGGCCGTTAACGTTTTTAACGATACCTGATCCCGCAACGACCAACACGGCGACCGGTGTTCCTGCTGGATGCGTTGAGCCTGTCCTCACTACAATATAGAACCGGAAACTAAATAAACTTATCAACAACACAGCACATACAGATACTACCAGGAGTACCATGACGTCTACAGCAGCCCTGCAGGACCTTCTTCTCTCATTTACTGGCGCATCGCAAACCGACATGTACAGGTGTATACCGCCACCTAGTGGAGCGGAGTGTGTAACACCTGGGCTTTCCACATGCACAGGTTAAAATGGAATCAGGTAAGATGTACCTTTCTGAATTATATTTACTACGCCTCACAATGACACGCTCAGCATTTTCAGGAACATTACAAATATCACATTTATCTGATGTGCTTTTTCCCTATAGATTCTAAATCTCTTTTGCACTTCCCTAACCTTCACCATGACTGATTTCAGTAAAATACTGCCTTCATTTCAACCATATCCAACATCCTCTGCCACAAATCCTGTCCTCCTCATTAACAATTTTTCCCCATCATCATTAACTTCGCAATCTCTTTGCAATCTCGCCTGCTTTCTTGTTACCCTGCACACCATGAAACACAGAAATGTACTCTAATACCAACCCTTTGTATTCTTAGCATCACTGTAGATATTTCCATCAATAAACCATCTCTTATTGTTTCTTTTGAATTCGTACTACTAAGAGCTGTAGTACAGTCTGGACAAATGACACCTCAGGCCTTACATCTTCCATCCACTGTAATCCTAAAATAATAGCCACTATATCTGCAGTAATACAGATAATCCTAATTCTTATGCATATGACTACATCAAACTTAGGTATGTACACTCCTGCTCCTACATGTCCAGTCTCGAATCTCCTCCTGGACCATCAGTGTATATTAGTGTATAGTTGTAATAATTCCTCTTCATGTTTTCTTCAACCAAATAGCCAATGTTATCCACATTACTTTCAATCCATTCTCTTTACTGCTCCACAAGTTGCGAGTCCACATTGGGTACTGGAAATATCCATTGAGGAGCATTACCCCACACAGAAATGGGCCCATTGTCTAACTTATTAAACAATAGTTTTCTGTTATTGTATTAATAGTCCAACCAAATCCTTCATCTTTTCATCAAGGCCCTATAAATATGCAGTAACGATTATTTATCTGTTGCCCGTTCAAAATCTGAATCAAAATACCCTATAGCCATGACCTCTTTCAAACTAATTGCATTTTCTGCCTCATTACTAACTCTCTCCTAAACATCCACTATAGATCTTTCTTTAGGAAATCTACTTTGATATGTACTTAGCAGTCCCCTTTGTTCAACATAATCGATGATGATCTGTTTCATCAATTTTCATCCACTTGATGAGAGATCTTAGCTCTGTAGGCATGTGATTCATGCATTAGCTAGATCTTTACCAGACTTACCAAAAGACAAGATTTTTTTATTGCTCTTATTCTGTTTACTTATCCATTCATCCATTGTTTTCCACTTATCTGGGGCCAGGTCACAGGGGCAGCAAGCTAGCAAGCTTTCCTTTAAACTGTTGTGTTCTTATTGCTTGTTGTTGCTTATTCTTCATTACGTCCACACTGAGTTAACGCATGCTCAGTGGAATGGAGTCCGTGCAGGAGCAGTGATTGACTCTGTGCCTCTGACTCTGTATAGGAGAGAAATCTTTGGAAACTGTCTACTCTCAGACTCTGTAATTTACCCCCTGTGTAACATTGAATCTGGCTGCCTCACTTGCTTTCACAGTTACATTCAGTTGTTGCTAATCTGCATTGACCAGGTTTAAATTTTGGAGTGTTGGTATCTTTCTGAATTTATACTGTCATACAAAGCAAAAAAAACTGTAATTGTATTACTACTCATCCCAACAATGGCCCAATTATTGAGGACTAATGTAAAAAGGGAAATGATTTCTACATTTCTATATAGGATGTGGACAGTACACCCTGAAACAGCCCAAGGTGAAAGTCAGCAATTCCTTAAAAAACATGTCAGTGATGTGCAGCATTATTATGTAAATATGACACCTTACACTTGTATATGAATCACTACAAACATGTCTAAAAAACAAAGTGCTATATCAGCCTGCTCTTTCATATTTTCTATCTGAAAGAATACAGATGCAGGTGGTGACTTTGGTTCCAGTGTGACTGACCTACTGTACGTCCTCCACAAGGATTCATACATGAGGACTCCATTAACACTGTGATTGTGTTACACATCAATAGAGATAATTTAGCCTATGACTTCAGCCATTGATTTTTTTAATCGAAAATTTAAGTTAAATATGTGAATACCTTAAGATTATGTTATGTGTTTTTGTTTTAAAACGTTTATGTTATTTAAGATTTGTATTGCTTTGTGCATTACAGGTTTGTATCTTATTGGTTATTGGTGCTCAGATTATTTATTGTATCCTAGAGTGTTTATACATTTTCTTTGTGTGTTGTTGTTTTGCTTTTTTCATTTAGTTGATTCTGCAAAAACGAGTCACAGTCACGTTCTGTTTGTGACTGAAGCTCTCGTATGTCCCATCCTCCCTGTACGGACCTGAATGCAGCATGCGTTCAGACGGCGGAAGCAGAGCAGCTTCAGAACCACGATGGGCAGCTAGCACCTGCTCCTCTCCACACCAACACAGCTCTCCTGTGACGCCCAGTGCAGGTGGGATACACACCGACACATTCATGCAGTGTGTGAAATGTCACTGTGAACGGGCATCTCTGAATGGGGAAATGTGTGTGTGCGTGCACATAGCACAGCTTGTCATCAGCTTGCTGTGCGGTGTGTGATGCGGCGCTACAGGTGCACGCAGGCTGCCTGTGCACACACACGGCCTGCACAAGAGCACAGCTGTGCAGGCAGAAGGTCATTGGAGATGCAGCCTCTCCTGCTGGACGGATGTCTTCTGATGGTCTGTGACTGAGCTGCTGCAGAACAGCATGGCTAGCTACTGCAGGAAACACACCCTTTACAAGGAGTTTATACCATTGTAATTAAAACTTGATTAATGTTCTTAAATTATGCACTGATGCTTTATATATGTATGCCATTAATAAGAACAGCTCTTTGGCTGCCAGCTCGGTTGTGAAACATGAGTTAGTCAGACTTCATTGTCCCATTTTGTCCCATTATTGCACATCATTACATCAACATTACACTTCACACTCATGATCACACAACAATCACAGATGGACTACATGAGGTAAAACACAACAGCGCACAACAACAACAGGCAGTATCATGCTACCTCAGGGACCTGTACCTGCGCCCACAGTGCATTACAGTGAAGTGGCCATTAAATGGGTGTGTAGTGTCCTGTGCTATTATATCTGCAATTTGTGTGATGGCCTTACAATTGAACCCTGATAGGTTGGATGTGGAGAGACCTTTTATCTGTGGGGCAGTGGGGTTGGTTAGGTGTGTGAGTCTGACCTGATCTGTGAGAGAGCATATTTAACAAACAGGTGGAGCAGTAGGGCAGGATGGGTTGGACAATAATTTGGTACAACACCAGGAGGAGATGGAGGCAGAGTGTAGTCCTTTGAGTTTACAGATGGCTGATAGTCTTAGATGGCTCCTTTTCTGAATATCCTATGTATGCTGGTCGAATTTTTTGTCCCTTGTGAGAAGACATCTGAAGTTGTCAACCATTTCAGCAGTTTTATTATTGATGAGAATGGAAAGGATGAGGATGTGGATGGAGTGACAGAAAAAGAGATAAAAGTGATTAAGCTCACAGAAATGGGTGAAGTGTGCAACAGCGGTGCTCTCACTGATAACCATTCTGTTCTGGACTATTGCAGGAATGGCAGTATCTTCACAGTGTTTCAGGTCAGTGGTGGTGAGTGAGGGGCTGGTGCCATCATTTATGTACAATGTGTAGAGAAACAGGCTCAGCACACAACCCTGTGGTGTTCCAGTGCTGATGGTGAGTGCAGCTGATGTTGTTGGGAATTGTGCAGGAGCTGAGGTCCACAAAGAGGATCCTGGTAAAGGTGCCTGGTGAATCCAGGTGTTGGTGGAGGAGGTGCAGCAGGCAGGATACAGTTTACTCTGTGTCCTTCTCAGCCCTGTAGGCATAATGGAGGGGATCCACTTGTTTTTTTTCTTTATTTTTCATGCAGATAACCATCTAAGTGATATTTCTGTATTTATCACATGTACACTACAGGCCAAAAGTTTGGAAGCAAGCATGATCAGACTTTGCTTTCATTGATATGCACCATTTTCCTCAATTTACCTTTAGGTATACATTGATGTTACCTAGACAAAAAAAAAAGAGGAAGGTATTCTTCAAAAGATGGTTTGGCCCCCTCAGTCTCCAGACCTCTCTCCAACTGAGCTTGTGTGGGATGAATTGGATCGATCAGTCAGAAAAGCACGTCCCACAAATCAGCAGTCTCTCATTGATAAATTTAAGAAAGCTTGGAATGCAATTCCTGGCACATACCTTTAAAAACTTGTGGAATGAATGCCTCGTATATGCCATGCTTTTGTTAAAGCCAGAGGAGGTTACTTTGAAGAAAGCAAAGTCTAAGCAAGAAAAACTCAAATACCTGATAATTATAGTAAAAATGTCTTCTGATAAGTTACTCTTTATATAATAATCATGTTTATTTTGTTGCAAAGTATACCAATGAAACTATGATGATCTTTTTTGTACAAATTTGATCTTGCTTCCAAACGTTTGGCCTGTAGTGTATATAAAGTAATGAAACAAACAGCTTCGCTATTTACTAGATTACTTTATTTAAGGGGAACTACCCGACCAGGCATTATAAATCTACTTGATGAGGGCAGCTTCAGCCACAGGAGTCTTACCCTTTATGAGGGTGCTCTGGTGGATGTCTGCTTATGTAGTCTGGTAGGTTTGTGATGGGAAGTGAGTCTTGTGTGTGTGTATGAAAAAGTAACTGTACTGTTTATGCAGGATATACCAAGAAGCCTCCATGGTTTGTTAAGTTACAGTACTGAGCAGAGAGTGTCCAGATAAGCTGAAACAATAATAAAGCTCCTGTTTTATGCAACATTACTGTGACGTCTCCAGACCGTCCTTCAAAGCAGAGTTTACCTGGACAGCAGAGGCTAGGTAGTGATAATAATAGTAGTGTTATATTTTGTTGAACTATATATTATTATTGCAGTTGGGATGAAGGACCTGTGATGGTGTTTTTCCTGCACTGTGGGTGTATCGGTCTGTGACTGAAGGAGCTGCTTAAGGCCCCAACACAGTCTCATGCAGGGGGTGAGAGGTGTTGTTGTTCATGATTGATGTCAGCTTAGCCAACATCCTCCTCTCACCTACATCCTCTACAGAGTCCAGAGGGCAGCCCACCACAGAGCTCACCCTCCTTACTAGTTTGTTGAGTCTTTTTCTGTCCCTCTCTGTGCATACTGCTCCCCAACAGACCACTGCGTAGAAGATGGCAGATGCTGGTTCTGCTCACACTAATTGACAAAGTTCTTGATGACCCACCTGTATTCTGGTTTGTTCACTTTTGATACACATCTGATGAGGGCTGTATCATCAGAGAAGGTGGCAGTGGTCTGTGTTGTGTCTGATGTATAGAGGCTGAACTGAGAGGGAGAGAGCTCTGTCCCCTGAGGTGCCCTCGTGCTGCAGACCACCACATCACATACACAGTCATGGAGCCTCATGTGTTGCGGTCTATTGGCGAGGTAGTCCACGGTCCATGCAGTCCACTCTTGCTCCCTCCAGCTTCTGTCTGAGTACAGAAAGCACTCGAGAAGTAAAAAAAAACAACCACAACCCTCACTGTGCTGCCAATGTTCTCCAGATGTGAGAGGGATCTGAGTAGCAGGTAGATGACTACATTGTCCACCCTGCTGACAGGCTGGTAGACGAACTGCAGGGGGTCCAGTTTTGGGCTCACCAGGGGGTGGAGGTGCCTGAATACCAGTCTCTCCATGGCCCTCAGGGGAGAAGCTAGGGCCACAGGTCTGACGTGGTTCAGTTCCCTGGGGTGTGAAGTCTTAAGCACTGGAACCACGCAGGAAGTTTTCCATATGGGTTGTCAGGTTGAAGATGTACTGAACCACCAACAATGAGAATTTATATGAGGAGGAAATAAACTAGTGCAAAGGGAACAATCTACTGCTCCATGTCAGCAAAACCAGTAAGCTGATCTTTGATTTTAGAAAAAGGAGACAAAGATACACCCCTGTCTACATCAGTGGTGCTGAGGTGGAGCAGGTGGACAGTGGTCATCTTTAGGATATAAAGAATACATACCCAAGAAAACTAAATCAACTATGATCCTTTTCTCCCTTCCTCTTACCTCCCTTAGACCCACTGAAATCTTCCTAAGCACAAAACCACAGAAGAAGTGATAGGGAGGAAGGATGGACTCCATCTCTATGATGGGTGACAGAAGGAGCCCTGTGTTCCTCACAGCCTCCACCCCCCACCACTTCCACCGTGCCCAGGCCTGTTTCCTCCCCAATGGCACGAAGAATGGAGTTGGAGTTGGAGATGCAGGGACCGCCTGTCTGCATGTCCAGCCTACAGTGGCCATCCTGGGCACAGGTGACTTCTCCAAGTGCTTGACCATCCGTCTGCTGCGCTGTGGCTTTTATGTGGTGGTGGGCAGCCGTCACCCTAAACTAGCAGCCCAGTCATTTCCCCATGTGGTGGATGTGACACACCATGAAGACGCAGTGAGGAAGGCCAGCATTGTGTTCCTGGCAGTCCGCCGTGAGCACTACTCTGTGCTCTCAGACCTCAAGCATTTACTGCAAGGTAGATAAAAACAAGCATACACACTGAGAGCATACTAACTGTGAATTTAAGGAGGAAAAAACTTTCTTAACATTTTTCACTTTTACCCTGTAGTGAAGTTGGGACTGTTAAATGCTTTGCCATGCAACATAACTTGTTCACTAGATGGAGAAGCTAACTCAAGCGCATACTAACTCCTTCAAGCTGATTGTTATATTGCACAAAAAAGACAGCAATGGCTGACTGAAGGGAGGTTGGTAGGATTATGTCTATGAAGGGGTAAAAATCTTCTAGAGTGTAGAGGTTAGTAGCCTGGCAAGTAAGTGATCCATTTCCAGTACAATTCCAATGTAAAAATGGGGATAAAATCCACACTCCGTGTTCTGTGTAAAAATACATCCAAGAACTCAGCTTAAGATAATATGAGATTTCAGCATCTCAGTCAGACAAATCACTGAGGATCCTGGGGTCTTGTTTCCCCGGACAGTGTTTTGTTGCTGAGTTGCAGTAAAGGGATAGTAACAGAAAGAGGGAGTAATAGAAAAAGACTATAATTCTGGAGGATTACCTATTTCACTTGTTTAACTCAGACTTTGAAGACTAATATTAGCTTTAGCCTTAGCTGAACTTTACATTGACTGTGGATTTCGTCCTCCCAACCTCCTGCTATCTAGATGTACGGCAAAAGAATCTCTTTATGAACAGCACTGTCAGAAGGAATGATTCTGTGTGATTGAGATGGCTCTTGTAGTAGGACTGACTTGAAATATTCTGGACATTTCAGCATATATTATTGTACCTGTAAGACACTATAATCTAAAAGTATACTACAAAGCATTCCAAGGACAGTAGCCAGAATGTGTTTTAAACTTCAGTGTAGATCCTCCAGTGTAGTACCCGACAATTAATACACATGCAATGTACTATAATTTAAAGGTGTCACATTCATACTACAGGCTTCCAACAACAAATGTGATGGCAATATGGCAAGAGTCAGTGGCAATACCAAAGCAGTATTTCAGTTATACAATCCCAAAGAGCCTAGAGCGGCCTCTTGTGCAGCTGTAGTTGCAGCTGACAGCCATAGTTTAAATGTTTTTAACCAAAAGAAATCATCTGTGTAACCCTAACCCTTTTTGTCCTGCAGGAAAGATCCTGGTAGATGTGAGTAACAACAGGAGAGCGAACCAGTATCCAGAGTCTAATGCTGAGTATCTGGCTTCACTGCTGCCAGACTCCATCGTGGTCAAAGGCTTCAACGTCATCTCAGCCTGGGCCATGCAACAGAGCTGCCCCAAAGACGCCAGCACACAGGCATCAACAAACATTTTCTATTCTTTGAAAAAGAAAAACAGACTTAACTTTAGTTCCAGTTCCAGTTTTTTCTGGAGTTTTCAGTGACCTTTTATGGTCTTCAACAACAAACAGAGTTGTTTGTTCAATTGGCACCAAGATGGATCAGTTATGAAATCACTTGCCACCCACAGTCATGTGAGAACAGGTGGTTGTATATGGGGGGGTGTCTCTGTGTCTCTACTGTTAGGTGTTAATGTCTTCCCTGTATCTGGCCATCCACTGATGTCCATGGATGACAGTAAAGGAGACAAGACAGGACCAACTGTTTGGGAGACAGTGAGGACCCTGAACAAGGGACTGAAAGAACACAGACACCACCAGCTATTTGTGAACACCAGACCAAAACCACTCACAGTAACCATTGAGGAGAGGTCAAAGGTTATCAACAAGGAGTCAAGTCAAGACGGCCAGAGGAAGGACAGCAGTTACATCAACAGAGACAGGGGTTAACATCTTTCCACATATACAACCACCTGTTTTCATGGGTCTGACGTTCCACACTTAGGTCAGGTGATTGCACCTGAACCAGGTCCATGACAAACGGGCAAACTCCATTCTCAGAGAAAGGCCACGGTTTGTATTTGAAAGGTCCAAAACAAGTGGGTGAAGTTTTGATTATTTTGTCAAACTCCTGTTCCAGAGATGAAGAAAGATAATTGTTTTCAGGTTTATTGCAGTTTGTTTTGGTAAAAGTTAAAACAAACATGATTTGTTAGGATCTGTGTCTTCTCTGAACACAGCTGACGTACTGTATGTGACAGACACAGTGACAGTTCAGTCTGTGCACCAGCCTTGCTTGTCCTGTGACTCTGTTATAATTTAGGCCCACGTTATAAAAAAGTCCTGTTAACCTTCACATTCAGAGCAAATTAATTCCTATACAGGACATTCACAACAATAAAGCCTCTGGTTGCAGAATAAATCCTGAAATAATTCCACAGCCAGTCAGCTGTTCTTATCAAGCTGGTTTGGATTATAAAAATACAGGTCACAACTTCAGTTCTGCCATTAAGAGGCTTCTTAAATCTAACATACATAGGTCATGAATTTTAAGGAGAATGTTTAATATCGGTAATAATGCAGCAGAAAAGATGATTCATTTCAGGAATCAGAAGGGAAAAATAAAACAGAATACATACACAGAGGTGACATATTAAAAGAAAAACCAACATAAAGTGTCTTAGTAAAGTGTTAGACACCAACATGCCTCCAGAACAGCTTCAGTGCTTCCTTGGCATTGATTCTAAGTCTCTGAACTCTACCTGGAGGGATGAACACTCATTCTTCTAAAGATATTCCCTCATTTTGTGTTTTAATGATGGCCTTCAGACCTTCAGCCTTCAGGTTGTCCTTTAACTTGTCACCATCTGTATCTGCTAGTCTAATGACCAGGTTAGGCCAACTCTAAGTTCTTTCCTTTAGATCAGTGCTTCTCAATCTAGAGTTCCCAGATGTTCACAAGATAAATTTGAGGATGTGGTGAGATTATTAAAAAGGTATGAAGGAGAAGGTGGAAGGAAAACATTGACAGGGGTCATAACCCGAGAAGGTTGGGGACCAATGCTTTAGATAGATATAAAATCTATTGTCTATATGTCTATTCTGTGATGTCTGTTTTTTGACACGAAGCAATTTTTCTCTCAATGCTCTCAAATATGTAATTATTTTATGGTCATTTTTTTAAAGGTTTAACTAAAAAACTCAAACAGGAGGAAACAATGCATTTGTTGGGAACTATTTTCTTCAGCGTATTTATACACATTTGGTGTTCTAGCGAGCAGCAGCATTGCTTAGCAGTGTGCTTGTGACAGCTGTAGGAGCTCTGTTAGAGGAATGTGTCATATACTATATGTCATCTGTCCTCCTCCCTCTGCTTCATCCTTTCTGGTTGTCTGCACTGTAACTTAAGCAGTCCTCTTCTCTGTAATCTTGGCTCTGTATAGGTGTTCATCTGCAGTGACTCGGTGGAGGCCAGACAGCAGATCATGGAACTAGCCCGTCAGCTTAACTTTCAGCCGGTGGATATGGGCACCCTGTCTTCTTCACGAGACATTGAGAACATGCCCATACAGTTATTTCCTGGCTGGAAGGGCCCTGTCCTCGCTGCAGTGGCCCTCGCCATCTTCTTTTTTGCTTACTCTTTTGTACGAGATATCATCTACCCATATGTGAAATACAAGCAGAGTGACTTCTACAAAATCCCTATAGAGATGGTGAACCGAACACTGCCCACTGTTGCCATCACTCTCTTGGCCCTGGTGTACCTGGCAGGCCAGCTGGCAGCCGCCCACCAGCTTTACTATGGTACCAAGTACAGGCATTTCCCACACTGGCTGGAGGGCTGGCTGCAGAGCCGGAAACAGCTGGGTCTCCTCAGCTTCTTCCTGGCTGCTGTCCATGTTCTCTACAGCCTCTGTCTGCCCATGAGAAGGTCTGAGAGGTACCTGCTCCTCAATACCGCCTACCAACAGGTGAGTTGAGCAAGATTAAAGGAATAGTTCATCATTTTGAGAAATGGCTAGCTTAGCATAAAGACCAGCAACAAGAGGAAAGTCCAACATTCAAAAATACTCCCACCTCTAAGCCTCCTGGTGCATCACGGTGAGGTTGCCTGGTACCATTGTGCCTGTACAAAACTAATGGCGCTTTTCCATTACACAGTTCACAGTACTACTACTACTCGACTCGGCTCGACTCGATTCAGTTTCGGTCGTTTTCCATTACAATAGAGTACCACCTCAGCGTAGATGGGGTCGTCAGTAACGTAACGCGTTTAACCGAAACTCCAGCGATGTCATTTGTTTTGCAACACAAACACGAAACAACTATGAAGCAATTGACTATAGATCTAGAGATCTTCCACAGAAGTATAAGGCAGATGGGTAAACTGTTGGGTAAACCAAAAATTGTGTCATTTTTACATTTCTATTTCTGTACAGGATAAAGATGTCTATGACATGTTAATTCAGAGATGTCTGTAGGTATATTTAGCCTAGCTCTTTCTCTCTGAACAGTTTTTATGCTAAACTAGGCTATCTACATTTTCTAGCCTTGTCAACTCTGTTCTAAACACACTGACATGAGATCGTCATTTCACTCTCAGAAAGAAAGCAAATGAGCATATTTCCCTAAACTGTCCAAAAGGGATTCATGCAAACACTCTTCTCAGTTGAAACAAAATAAATGCTAAAGTGTCATGATGATTATGGGGGATTCCTTCCTGAGCATCCTCTGTGATGGCAGATCCATGCTAATGTGGAGAATGCGTGGAATGAGGAGGAGGTGTGGAGGGTGGAGATGTACGTTTCCTTTGGGATCATGAGTCTCGGGCTCCTGTCACTCCTGGCCATCACTTCTATCCCCTCAGTCCACAGCATGCTCAACTGGAGGGAGTTCAGCTTCATACAGGTACAAACATATAAAACTGGGTTTTCAAGTGTGACAAAGGATTACTTTGATTGATTCATCTGATTAAAGAAAACTTGAAAATGTGATAACAGGTAGATTTGGGGGTTATAAAATGTATTGCTTTTCTGTGATTTCTAAGCTGATTTTGGACGTTTATACCTGATCCAGCATACAGCTGTCCCTTTCACCGCTCACAGAATCTTTGCCTTACACACTCGCAGGAGAGGTGCAACTCACAGTTTGGAAACCCCTGATATAAACAGTTAACACTAAGTACGCTGGTGGAATAGCTTAAATAGATTGACAAACTCAAAGGATAGGTTGGATGAGTGGTACACAGAGTAAAGTTTGGAAATGTTGAAGTGTAACTGGAGTGTGTCTGAACTGGCTTGCTGGCTTTGCTCTCTTTGCTGTCTGATCACAGGAGTTGTTACTGTATGTTCCATCATGAGTCTTCCTGTCTTTGCTCTAGTCCACTCTGGGATACATCGCCCTGCTCATTGCTACCTTCCACGGCCTGCTGTTTGGCTGGAAGCGGGCCTTTGAGGAAGAGGCCTACCGTTTCTACCTCTACCTGCCCCCCAGCTTCGTAGTGGCCTTGGCCCTCCCAGTGTGTGTCATACTGGGGAAGGTGCTTATGCTGCTCCCCTGTGTGGCCCGCAAGCTTCACCGGATCCGCCGAGGCCAGGACAGCAGTCAGTACCAGTGCCAGCGCCTGGAGCCAGTGGGCTCTGCTGCCCATGTTTCACCTGAGAGAGTCACCATCATGTGATCACTGCAGCACGGAGCCGCCTATTCCCTCACTGGGATTTTCACGTAAATGAATACTCTATTTATGTGATTCTCACTGAGAGAATCTGAGACTGTGAACAGTTTTTGTTGACCCGTGAATTATGTCCTTATGTACTTATTAGCTGTTACTATTCACCTAACTACTGACTTTGTATGACTATTATGTTACAGTTTTTCCCATCTAGATTGTAAAGCTGAGTATTCTTCTCATGACTGTAACTTGCCAATATGCTCCAAATACTTTGCCAATATTGCACCTATACTTTGTTCCTGTCTTGTTCTGGCGACATTACACTGAGTGTTGGTCAGTACTTTAAAGGGGAACTCCACCAGTTTTACGCATAAAAGTCATTTTACTAGTTCTACGCAGCCCATGAAAACAGTAGCACCAGCATTCTGCATACAATCACCTTATTATTAAAATAGATTAATAAAATGAGCTGAGAGAACATCTGCAACAACTTAAAACAATTTCCAAGTTCAATTTGTAACATTTTTCGAGATACGAGCCGTCTCTCTTTTTTGCTTTGAGTTGAGAGGTGAAACTCGAGTTATGAGCAAGCTTCGGATATCCCACTGTTAGTTGGTGCAGTGAATGCCACAGTGAGCATCCCGAGTCTCCTCGGTCACTTTAAGCGGTCAGCTCTCAGTGAAGCAGCAGTGTTGTGCTCACATTTGTGCTTTCAGTTATTTTGCAAAACTTCGTTTTTCCAACCATGGGTCCTAAGAATATGAGTGCGAAAGACTGCTGAGAAGAAGAAGCATTAAATTAAGGAAAAAAAATTATCTAAATCGAAAATAATTTTATACAATATTCTTCATTTCTAAGTACGTTTTTCTTATTTAAAAACATGTAACAAAAAAAATTGCGGTGTTTTTGGGGGGAACATTTCAATTCATTTCAATGGGGAAAACTGATTTGACATACGAGTAATATGAGCTACTCCGTCACGGAACAAATTAAACTCGTAAGTCAAGTCACCACTATATATGACTTTTTAACATTTGTTCTTTTTGTGCAAATTTTGCAACAATATTGCTTATATTTGAGCTTATCAGAAGGGATGAAAAGTGCATAACATTTGCATTTACTTTGTACTTCTGTACTTTTTACTGTGTACTGTGTACTTCTACTGGGTTGAGCGGGCGGCCCCGCTTCTCTCGCGCAGTTTTGTTTTGCCTAGAAAGAATAGAGAACCCAGATTCATTTGTTTTATTGATATTGGTTATTGTAAGCATGCTTGAGATGGGCACAAATACATTAAAATGTATCTTGTTACAAATAACAGGTACTTGATTATCAAATGTGTCATAATAAAATATCAAATACTGGTATGAGAAATGTATTTAATGAAAATGCAAGTAATTTAAAATACAAAAGTACCATCTGTACAAAGTACATTTAGGCATTTAGTACTCAATATGGTTCTGACCTTAACCTGCCTACACTGAGTGATGAGCTCTGCTAATTTCTTGCGTCACATATTTGAAGTGGCAAAGCAGGATCTTGGAGGTGTGAAGCTGTAAATTGAGGGGTACATGCTGGGTGGTTTCTGTCAGTCACAGCAGAGCTGTCTCTTGACAGAGGCCATAGCGGCGGTCGCCTAGGGTGCCATCTGCTGGAGGGGGCGCTGCTGGGTGTGTGCGCACAGAGGAGCGGCATCAAACCATAATCTCGCCTAGGGCACCAAAATGGCTTAGAGCTAGCTCTGAGTCAAGGCAACCATTGATTGACTTAAGTGAACAGCCAATTGAAATCCAGCTGAACAGTTAGGCCACGGTGATGCAGTAGTTATTCTGGATTACAGTAAGACTGGGCATTTAGCAGATGCCTTTTTCAAGAGTTATAGATACAAGTGCAGTGGAGTAAGTACATTTCAAAGATTTCCAACTTTACTACCAACCAACTAAACAAGTACAAGAGACACAACAAAATATTTCCAGCAGAGTATGATACAGTACAAAGGAAGTCAGCACAGCTAATCTTTCAATCAGTTCAGCTGTTAAATGGCTTCTGTGAGGTCAGGACACTATGGTTGCAAAGGAGAAGAAATAAAAACAACCTAAACAAACAATGTTTTACATCTTGTGGCTTATAAAAAAACCCAAAGCAGTATCTATAGCACATTTTACATTACACTACAGAAATTAAGAGTCTGCTTTATTTTTATTGATTCCATTCCATACCTGAGTACATATTGTGTCCTATAAAATAGTAAAACTGTCTGTAAAATGTGTTGCACATTACTCAAGTCTGTAGGTAATCAGTTTATGTCATGTTCTGCTTGGCCTTTTAAGCAGTGGCCTCTGCTGTCTCAATAAAAGCCAGAAGCAGTGAATCAGTTGTTACTTCTGTGTGTCCATGTGTGTATGTATGTGTGTGTGTGTGTGTGTGTGTGTGTGTGTGTGTGTCTGTTGAACATATTTTGAGAAGCAGTCTGTGCTGCATGAACATGAGGGAACGGTTGATTTGATATTTAAAGGGCTAGTGCAGCATCAGGTGCTCCTTCTGAATTATTCAGATAACCCATTCATGATGTGAATTTATACATTGATTTAATATCATTTATGTCGTGCGTCAATATTTTTGCTGGTTGACACAAAGGGAAGAACACGTGAGTCCATCTGATTTAACGTATTTAGTCCTATTTAAGAGTTGTTGAATACACTGAGTTTGATCAGTGCTCAGGTGAATCAGTTTAGGCCTATCAAACAATCGAAGCAAGCCTCACTTGTCTCCTCCCACAACCTGAAAATGAGCGCTGCACATTTTGCTGCAGCTCTTCACCAGAGCTCATAGCAAACTGATGGCTACGTACGCAGAGTCTGTAAATTGCCTGCCTGTGATCATGTAAATGATGTAGCAACTGTCACAGATAATGTCACCTGGATGCTCAGTGTAGGCGTTCAATCACATGAAGCAGCTTTTGAGTGTGTGTAATCCCACTATCAGCCACGCCTTGTCCAGATCAGTCTGTTGACTAAAAAAGAGGGTTGATTATAGATACAACTGTTCTGAATGTCTTTAATTTTCGATTATCTTGGTTTGACTTTGGCTGCAGGTCAAGTACAACTTTACAGGTATTTCTGAAGATATTTATGGCCCTTTTCCACTAGCACCTACTCATCTTGACTCGGCTCGGCTCGACTCGGTTTTTAGGCTTTTCCATTACGTGTTAGTACCTGGTACCAGGTACTTTTCTAGTACTACCTACTCAGTCGGGGTTGAGCCGAAAATGTGACATCGACAGAAGACAGGCCACTGATTGGCCAGGGCGTGACGTCACTAGATGAGTCACGGAGAGCGACTCAGTTCATAAGAGTCAACCGCGCCATTTTTAAAACGCAATAAAAGCAAACACTGATACGATCAGAGATGGCTGCACAGAAGGTCTTATGAAAGCTGTTGGCAGTGTTGGACTGAGGACATGAGAAGAAACATAAGTGAATACTTTGACAGAGGGCCTTAAAATTGATAGTTATGTGGCCAGAAATACATAAGTTAGTCACTTCCATCAAAGTTGGACCTAAAAAAAGCTAAAATCCTTGACTAAAAGCAGAATGCATTTTGAATTTTGGAGGCCTCTACATTACAACACAAAGTAAAAGGACCCTTCCAGGTATCATAAAACAAAATCTTTCAAATTAGGAAAAGTTTCCAAGAAAGTATGGGGAACATTTAAAATGATCCCTGCAAAACATAGCAGGCCCACTTTCATGACCTGAAAGGGTCTCTGGGTTTTTCCTCTGCAAAGTCTCATGGGGCTGTTTACTGCCCATATGTATGGAGGGCAGAGCCGATCTAAATAAACACAGGCCCGGGCTGGGTTCTTTTATGCGAGTCCTCCCACAGTCTGAATACTCGTCCGGTTAAGTAGAAACTCTAAAATGCATGGTGTAAGTGTATTTGTCTGTCTATACGGCACAGCACAGTTAATTCTGTGACTAACTGGTGACCTGTCAACATGATGTGAGGAACAGCCAAGAAACAAAATACACATATATAGTATAAAAATAATTTTAATGAAAACCATTCACACTTAAGTCTCATTACAATCTCATCACAGCAAATAAAACTCACATCTGTATTCCTTAGTGTGAGAATTGTGGGAATACTGGCTAAACGAAGTCAGTCAGAGTAACTGGAGGGTGGATGGTCAATCAGCAAAGCAACCTGACAGATGTGTATATTCAGGAGGGATGATTTATTGTGCTGGCAGGTAATACGCTGTAATCCAAAGTAAACCCAGACTGTGATTTTAAAAAGGTCTATTTTCTCTCAACTTCAGATAATGTACTGAAATAATGACATGTCTATCAAAGCCCTCTTGTCTCCGAACACATCCATGAGTCAGAGGTGGTTTTCTTCATACTCCAGAGTGATGTGCCTTTTCTAAAGACACCAAAGCAAATTGCAGTGGAAGATATGTGAACACAATTTAAAAACTGCTCTTAAAAAGCCGTGATTCCAGTCTGTCAAGTTAAATATGGTGAGGCACATTCTCTGATTAACAAGAAGGCACTTCGGCATGAAGGTGACCATCAGAGAAGAGCTCATTCACTGCTGCTCCACCGCAGGAAAGCACCTGCTAAACTGTTCTTAAAACGTCTCCGTTTTGTGTACCCGGCAGTGTCAGTGTGTGTGTGTGCTCCAGCTATCACATGAAGTCACATCTGGGAGCGCAGCTGCTCCAGGTGAGGGAGCAGCTCCTGGGCGCTGGGCCTGCAGCGGCCCTCTGCGCTCCAGCAGCGGCTCAGCAGAGTCCTGCACAGCCGGCCCTGCTCCGAGAGGAAGGCCGGGTGCTGCTGGACGCACGGCCGCAGGTTGTGCGCCACGACCGCGTAGAGCACATGCTGCCTGTCTCCGGTGTAGGGCTGCTCTCTGGTGATCAGCTGCCACAGGGTGATCCCGAAAGAAAAGATGTCCGCTTTAGGAGACACCCCCTCGCCTTTGAGCAGCTCCGGAGCTCGGTGTGTGTACGTGCCGCCGACGTGGCTCAGGTGGGCGCTCACCTCACAGCCTCGGTCCAGTTTCACAGAGCAGCCGAAGTCGGCGATCTTGCAGACGTCTTGGCTGGAGACCAGCACGTTGGCGGGTTTGATGTCCAGATGCACCACGCTGTGGGAGTGGAGGAACCGTAAGCCGTGCGCGATGTCTGTGGAGTACCGGGGCCACCTCTCATCCCACAGCAGCTCTGCACAGCCGTAGATGATCTGCTGCAGATTTCTGCTCCCCACAAACTCCATCAGGATCGTTCCGATGCTGCTGTCGTCTCCAAAGCCCGCCGGGACGCAGGTGGTCGCAGCCAGGACGCGCACGATGTTGGTGTGACGCAGGTGAGCCGCGTTCAGCTCGGCCCAGAAGCTCTGCCGGGAGGCCAGCTTGTTCTTGGTACACTTCTTGACTCTCTTGAGCGCGACGGTTTCTCCCGAAGTACTCCGCCCTGTACACAGAGCCGAACCCTCCGGAGCCCACCGGCTCGATGGAGCGCAGCTCCTTCCAGTAGACCACCGAGGACCAGAGCCGGCTGGCGACTCTGCCGTGGGGCCGCTGGACTGGCACCTGTAGGGTGGAGGAGGAGTGTGAGTGTGTGCTCAGAGGACTGCTGCAGGTCCCGATGTCCGGGCACGGGTATATGTCTCTGGGCAGCAGGCGGGTCACGGGGATCGGAGAAGGCATGGTGGGTGGTGGAGGGGCTGCTGGGCTGCTGGGCTGCTGCTGAGTGAACAGCAGCTCTGCAGTGTCAAGGTTTTCAACACACACACACACACACACACACACACAGTCGGTCACACCGCCGCTCAGTGTTGTGGAGTGTGTAATGCACTCTGTTTGGGTTCAGCGGGTTCATCCGATGGTTCAACTCAGTTTACTCCATCTACAGTGTGTGTGTGGTGTGGGGGCGGAGGGGAGGGTAAATGAGCCGCTTTTTGCATTCTGAGGCAGTAAAGCACAATAATATTTAGGTTTGTTGTAGTTTTGGAGGTGCTTACTGAGTAGATTGAGCATGTTACTCAGTTCAGAGTTGTGCCTGCTCTTTTCAGTCTTTTCCAGTCTGCAGGAACAGATGATCACATTCTATCAACTACTACTACTGTAAGCTGGTGACAGAAACACCATAACACCATCTGTCTGTTTGTAATTGAATCTTGTTCTGATTTCTTACTGACTGACCAGGCTGACCTTGTTGTTTCTCATTTTTAGAACTTTAAAATAGCCTTTTGGGGTCATCTGCAGTTTCTCTGTCCATGACAAAATCTGCACTTGTAGCCAGTTGTGTCAAGCAAACCAGTATCATAATAAAGTGAAAGAAGCATATGAGTGCTGTAGCACAAAGACAACAGTGAGAGCAGGAGAGAGAGCCTTCAGAATAAAATACAGCTAAACCTACTGCTTTGTACACATTACCTGTCAGACTGGTGAGCGGTCATGCTGGAGAAACTCCAGCCCTCCATGTGAACAGTGCTTTAGAGGAAGAATGGAAACTGTCTTTTCAGTCGGTTTACTTTGCACTGTGAGAAGATTAAATAAACTAATGACATTAACTTATGAGAACAACAGCATACGATAATTCTGCGCTTACATGCTGTTTTAACTACAACATATCTTCTTCATTCTGAACACTTCCCCAGCACCATAAATCTGTCATAAAGGTATACATTATGTGCCAAATACTGGTTACTATCTTTTAGTATTGTTTTGGTATGTGGTATATGGATAATTGGCCAAATGAATAAATGTGAACATCCAGTCCTTGCAAAATATCCAGTTTAAACTTAAATAATAAGATATTCTAGATAATTTTCTTACAGTCAACAAATCCAATGTGCAGACCAAAACCAACAATGAACTACTGATAGCAATAAGATATCTCTTCATCTTCATCTTCTTCATCCGCCTGTCCGGGACCGGGTCGCGGAGGCAACAGTCTGAGCAGAGATGCCCAGACCTCACCCCAGACACTTCCTCCAGCTTTCCGGGGGGACCCCGATAGGCCAGCCTGAGAGACATCTTATTCCTCTGTGCCACAAAGCCTGGTCCCAGCCACCCCAAGCTTTGTTGTTGTCCTTCCGCTTACTCCTAAGAGAGAGCGCCCAGCCACCCCATGGAGGAACCTTAGAAACGCCTAGGTCCGAGGCCTCCAAAAGGGGCTATTAAAAACACTGTTGAATCCGCCTCCACTTGCGATCTTGCAGTCAACCTTGACCCGGACTGAACATCTCCACTACTGATTCCAGCACAAAGGCCTGACCAACCGCAGCTGACCGCAAAAAGGCACCGAATTCATGGCCGAATTTCCCTGTGAACAGAGACTCCCTCCGACCATCACTCCTGTCATTTAACATGAACACACACAGTTTATTTTGACTCAATCTCACACACACCGTCCTGCAGCTAGAGTCACTAAAGCAGAGATTGTTCCTCCCAAAGTGGTTCCCAAACGGGACTCCCTCCGGCCCCTGGCTAGTTGAACCAAATGTTGATTAACCCCAAGAGACCCCACAACATGCAGGGCGGACCTCAGAGGCCTCCTCCAACTTACGAACTGCTCCTTCCAGTCACCATCGAAAATACTCCCCAAACACCCTCCGCCACCACTCTGCGCACTGTGTCCTGGTCCACTACATCCAAAATAAAAAGTTAAATTACATCCACAGGCACTCTTCTGAACTGAGTAGGCTTCCCTTACCCTGTTATGTAACTATCCAGAGATTCGATCCAGGACCGTCCTCCTGATGTCAGGGAATTCAGTTGAAGACCTCCAAATGGACAGAGTGCCAACATAGATAAATTGATTTAGTCACACATTAGTAGGAACCCAATAACCAGGTGGTGAGGACTGCACCTTCCTGACCGGCCTCCAGCACAAGGCCTGGGCCCTCCGGATCACGCCTCCACACTGTGGTGCCACGTGAGCTGACTCGAACCCCTTATCCAGCACATCTGGGATCCAAGAAGGTCTCCACCTTCAGCTAAAGCAGGTAGGTGGGTACTGTTTGGCCCACGTAACTTTGCTGAGCTGGGTTCCAAGCAGAGTACAGTATCCACCCCCAGCCACTGTAAACAGGATGGGTCCTCCAGGTCCCTGGAACCCAGACGTCCGGACCCCCCCGCCACGAGGTGTGCCCCTCCTTTGTCCCCCCAGCCAGTCGGTCAGCCCAGTGACATTCCAGTATTTCTGGAGGGTTTTTACCCGAGGACAAGACGCCCAGTCCAGAATGTAACAACTGCCCCAGCCCCCAGCCTCTGGCCTCCACCCCGGTGTTGCACAGGTGAGGCAGGCAGGCGTTTTAGCTTGCTTTGAACCGTGATTATTCAGCAAAGAGACCTTTCCGTTTTGCCCACAGAGGCTTGTCCCAATCTGCTGAAAATACCATAAGCACAGCTACTTTGACAGCACAAGGCCCAGAATTCAAAGAATACACATATCTACATCAATTTAGCCACAAAATCAAATCAGAATTATTGTTCCAAGCATATTAAATGTAGTATTAAATGCTCCTGGTATGTGGCGGCCTGAGCTCTGGTAATAACAGCAAACCCAGCTGATTTCGAACCTAAAGCCTGATGGGCAGTGCAGACTCAACATGACATGGCTTGGCCCAGCTGTACACTACAAGCCTTGAGAACCACAGGCTTACACAGAAGCACAGACTCAGACAAAATCATTGTGAATGACACATTTTTAGGAATGAGCAACCAGACGCAGTTGTGTCCTTCTCATATGTTTATTTAACTTTCATTACATTGTGTAAAAACACTGGAGTTGACGAATGCAGCTTCAAGATATCTGTGTGTTCATTTAGACAAACACAGCTTGAATATGTAGTATTAAATGCTATTCCTCTGCAGCTTTGTTAAGTTCAGTCTTTAAAAACTCTGTTTAGTGACTCATACTCATGTTTATTTTGACCTCAAACACCAGCTAGACATAAAGCACAATCTTAACAAATGAATTACAGTTGTAACAAAGTATGTAAATCATTTAATCAAATTATTAGGAATTGGTGATGCAAACCACTACACAATAAAACAAGTAATTACATGTTATTGTACTGTTCTGGTAAAGTAACAGATATGTATCAACAGCATTCCAGTAAATAATCTGTAATGTAAATCCTCTTTGCTTTAGCAAAAAGATTAAGCAACCTTTTATTTAGTCAATGTTTAAAAAAATGGTAAAGCAACGTAACTGACCAGCTGCATTGCTTTGTTTTAAAACAGAATGCAAAGAATACACATATTACATCAATTTAGCACAAAATCAAATCAGAATTATTGTTCACAAGCATATATAATTTTTATGTAGCATTACAATGCTTTATCCTGGTATGTGGGTAATAACAGCAAACCCAGCTGGCCTGATTCAACATGACATGGCTTGAAAGAACCACAGGCTTACACAGAAGCACAGACTACAGACAAATATCATTGTGAATGACACATTTTTAGGAATGAGCAACCAGACGCAGTTGTATCCTTCTCATATGTTTATTTAACTTTCATTACATTGTGTAAAAACACTGGAGTTGACGAATGCAGCTCTTCTCTCTCATAGCAGCAAAGTATGTAAATCAAATCAGGTTATTACTGCCAGACAATAAATAATCTGCCTCTTTGGATTATGTCAATGTTTAAAAAACAACGGATAAAAGCTGCAGCATTAATTTTTATTTTACACAACCTATAAACATATACATATATTTAATTATATATATGTTTATGTGAATTACTTTGCCTATATTTATAAAAATACAACAGTAGTTTGTAAAATAGATTTGAAGTAAAATATTGAGGATTAACAGTGAGTCCATCATTGTCACAAGATGCCATTGTTGAAAAGCAACGAAAAATAAAGCCAACATTGCTGGAATGCAGTTCGTCTCTGGACTTCCTCTGCTCATTTTGAAAGGCATCATGTGGAGTCGTTTCTCAGCGTCAGCACCGATGTCTTCATCTCTGCTGAGCGACTTCACTCAGAGCAATCTCCCACAATGACTCAGTTTCCCAATATCACAGCACACAGGTGTGTGGTGTGTGTGTGTGTGTAGAGGGGTAGGGGGTGCATGTGATATTACAGGCAAGTCTGTAAAAAGACTACAAAAGTCACAGTACAATAAAAATATATGTAGCTATATAGTACAACCAGGCACACACATGCCAACTGTTCAGCTAAACTGGATACTTTGTACAAACGATACATTTAAGAACTAGAAAAGAGGTCTGTAGCACCTTAAGGAGCTTTAGAAGTATGTTAGCAGCTTGATCCAATACCAAAATATTGCAGTATTGCAGTGTTTCTCACATACACATTCAATAAAGTTCACTGGTACC
Source organism: Scortum barcoo (assembly GCA_023238725.1). NCBI lineage: Eukaryota > Metazoa > Chordata > Actinopteri > Centrarchiformes > Terapontidae > Scortum > Scortum barcoo. The sequence continues at coordinate 657,916 of CM041551.1, forward strand.
ACTGAAGCTTATTAAGAGTTTGACATGAATTGCTAAAGGTCTGTGCGTCTCACTGAAGACCATCTCCTGTCCCCTGCTCACCACATGACTATGGGAGACATTCTGTTTTTCCTATTTCTTTTTCCCAGGACAGTTCAAATTAGTTTTAGAATTATGAAATTGATCCAATAACACACCCCAGATGTGGATCTACTTTTTTAGATGTGGAGCTTTTTCTTTTAGCTTTCTTTCTTTTCTTTTATCTTCTCCCCACATCAAATCCCTGGATCCTGTCATACAGTCAATACGAGTTATTCATCAAGTTGAAATTGACTGTAATTACCAGATTGGAAATTTTGTGTTCATGCAACAGCTTTCAGACAGAAACCACTAAGAAATCAAGTAATATCTTTTCATAATGTCACACTGAGGTCAAAGGATTATAGGAGAGGACAAAATCACCCTGGGAGTTACTGTCTATTTATCTTATTTGTCTTTTTAACAACTAATTAAACAACCAATGACAAGACGATATGATTAAGTGCTGTAACCATCCATTTAAGCTTCATTATTGTCTGTGCTCTCACCAAAACCAGCGGTTCAACAGAAACAGCCTTCTGAAAAACTAGGCAAACAAAAATCTGTCTTCAAAGTACATTGTTTGTTACAAGACCCCCAAATGAGATACGCAGAACACTTGTGCAAGTAAAGCAAAAATGACACTTTGATAGGAAGAACACTGTCAAAATTGTACCTGTAAAAATAAAACATTTTATATTGTATTTACATGTTATTGTTCTCTGAAAGAGCTAAATATATCATCTATACATTTGTAATGAAGATTTTAAACAAAACGTATTGAAGGAAATAAAGGCATTCAATTTACAAAAAGTGCTAGGATTACAAAAAAAGCGGCTTGCTAACATCTCTTGTAAAACCACAAACCTTCACAAGATTCAAATAGCAAAACGCTTCCATAAATGCTTTGAAACATTACACATTCAACTCTATGTTTCACACAACCCCGAAAAGTATTGTTCCATTCATGTCTCATCAAGTCCTGTCATTCAGGAAGGAAAAAGGGGGACTTAGCACTTCTAATTCATTATCATTAGAGTCATGGAGCAAAAAAACAAGATGAGTATGTGAGGTAATGATAACACTATTGGGTTATATCAAACATTTCATTGAGCTAAGATGCACCATCTGTTAACTGCTCTGTTAACTGCTCTGGTAGAAGGCAAAAGGTGAAGTTTGACAACATATTGGCTGTGAGATTCACATTTTTTACATATAGTGCGCAGTCCAATGTCTCTTAAGAGTTAAAAAGGACAAGTGTCAAAAGTAGGTGTGTTCTACAGATGAAATATGTAATCTTTGTTTTATGAAATAATATACATCAGTTAACATCACCTTTGTGAGTTTTCATCCCTCAGCTATACTGTTGTTTGACTGATCAATTTTTTCAATAGGCAATGTGATGCCAGAGTTTGAGCAATTTAAACAGCATTCATTGGGAAACTGACCTTTGAACTTTGGTCAGATGATACAGTTTAAATGTCAAATAAGCAGTTGGACAAAAGCTGTAATAAAATACAGTCTAAAATTTGAAGACAGTTTGCCAAAACCAAGTTATGAGTGTGGATTTCCCTTTTTGTAATATATGCTTTGTGAGACAGCGCCTACAATAGGTGTGCATTTTCCCTCAGTTTTTATTTCAACTTTAAATCAGGAACTATTGAGTGGAAGAAGTTAATAAAATTGTGAGTCTGACCAGACATTCCTTCAGTACAGATTTTGGTATTTAGTGCTACACACTTGCTTCAATGGATACTCAGCCCTCCTTACCTACCTAATTGTTGCTTGCATGATGTTAACTGCATTATTAATCTGAATTATTAATTTATTCATTTGTCAGCCCAGAATCAGAACATTTTGCCCAGGATGAAAAAAGTTCTGTTTTTTCCTAACATTTGCATATGGAATGCTATGCAACCAAATCACCAAATGACATATGAGGTGCTAAGGGCACAAATAAAGTTAACTCAAACTAAACAACTTTATATGAGCAACAACAGCTGTACTTACTATTCAATTCAATGCTACCAGTTTTATAAATTCTGAATGTACAACACAGTCAAGACAGGTAATGAAAGTTGCAATGCATCAGTGCTAACTATAGTCTTGAACCTCATTTTGCACTTAATAGGTCCGCTATCTATGACAGGCGTATTCTGGATCTGCTTATTCCATCTATACTCCATTGAAGGTGTACAATGTTCACACAGTCTAATATTCAACCCAAGACTCCACACTGGAATCATTAACAGAATTTAGAGGGATATAAGTAAAAGGTGATGTTAGGGTTAGTGAATATTACTGTAACAGTTAACTTGTGGGAAACAATGTATAAAGTGACATATGTGACAGGCATCTGTTTCAACACAGCTGTTATTTGTGCCATTTTTCTTAAAAAAAAAGCTCCTTTTTCATTTTACACATTTCTTTTAAATGACAGCAAACACCTGGTATATACTGCATGAAAAATAAGGCACATCTGCTTTGTATGATTTGAATATGATTGTGTCCATACTGATGACTGAGCAGTGATGCTACTGTGCATGACTTCATGTTAAAAGAAGACATGCTGGAAATGTGCCTGTGTGGACTGATTCAGGCACTGAGGACTCTGCACTGACTGTCCATCTGAGATGAAATGCAACTAATGCTCACTGAGTTTCTTCACTACTCGTGACCAAACACCAACCACTGTAACAGTGAATGTCATGCTGGGTGGAGTTTCACTATATACAGCTTTGATTTTATTCTTAATCCCTCTAAATCTCTTAATTAACAATAACCTCAGACACACAGGCTTAGAGGTAGAAGCCCTGAACGACTTCAGGAAATAGCAAAAATACCATCTCAAGAATTTAAATGATGAGACCAAAACATTGCATGCTTAAAAAAAACTGAATGTCAATTTTTGATTTTTTGAATTATATTATTATTAAGATGTAGTTCATCTAAATCACAAAAAACAACAACATATGTTTTGAGTCTTCTACCACCACACCTGTACAATGGAGGTAAATTGAATGTGGTTTGTGAAGCTTATAGAGCATACAAACCTTTGAAATCTTTTTCTACTTAAACTGTCTCAGTTACTGAGAAAGCATAGTATAAGTAGTTTTCATGGAAAACTATGACAGCTAGTTTTGTAAATGTAAACTCTACATAAGGATGTATGTGGATTATCCAATACATTTATGATTGGGTCTTTTGCTTTAAATCTTTCCAGCCCCATTGCCAAACAAGACCACTGATATAGTTCAGCTCTATAAACCCCAGATCACATTCAATGACTTTTCACAGCTAATGGTTTTAAAATTCCTGCTTTCTGCAATCTCTGTCTAAGGCAGCTTAGGTATGGTCATGGTTAGGGAAAGATTGTGGTCATGCTAATTAAAAGAAGATAATGGAAATGGTATGGAAGTGATATATGCCCATCCACTCATACAGGGCACACTATTTCCTGCATTGACAATCCAATTCTGAAGGACACTGGGTTGAATTTTTCAGTGCTTTGAGTCCTTTTATCTCTATTGTACCAAAGTGGAGGCAGAATTCTCAGAGGCAGATATCTCAAAATCTCTGCAAATCAAAACTTATTACAAAACTTAACTATCTGCATGTTTAGATACAGTACTACTACAGGAAATATCGACATTTTACTATTTTCAAAACAACTGAAACTTTTTGCGCACACATAACTACACTTAAAGTGATAGTTCTTAAAGGTCTGGTGTAGGAAAATACGACATTAACTAGACCAATGATCTAAATCTGAATGCTAATCAGTTAAATTTTCCTTTAATCCAGGGAAGGTTAACTGTAAGTCTCACCACTTTTTTGGGTTAAATCCTGCTCTGCTTCACATTCAGACAATTCTACACATTCACATCAGAGATATGCACCACTGTAGTTTTCAATTGTCTGTTAATAGCAGCTTTGCTGGTACGGCAAACTGCCTTGCTAGAGGGCACAAGAAGCAGTTAAAAAGGGACAGTGTTGACTGATTCTGCTGATATTTTCAGCTGACCGAGGGCTCTCACGCCCCTAAAACTGAGCACATGGTTTATTTCTACCGTCTTAAACCTTTCAGTCAATGATGAAGAAGGCAAATGACTTTCCCTCTAAAGCTACAAGCCATAGTACTTAGAGCTGAATATGGAGATATGAAGGCACGTCCTGCAGCACTGTAGATAGCAGACTCTTTGTTTACTTTGAAGGATTTCACTAAAATGACTGTGCTTTAATATCTAAAGTTGTATGGCATGAAGGCTTTTGTATCCCTGAAAAAATGGATGCTGTTATCTCACATAACACTTGATTTTTAAGTAATAAGTAACATTGGTCACAAATGAATATGTAGATAGTCCATTTTTGAGTGATATTAAAACTAAGATGAACCTTAGATTTGCCAGGTCATGATATGATGCTATATTACTGTAGTGTTGGAATATGTAAATACCATTTTCCAGTAATAAGCATACTGTGTGAAATTTTCATTACTATTATGATTAAAAAGCTATTCTGAATCTCTATATTTGCACAATATCCGAAATATGTAATCTTTTTTTATATCTCCATCATGGTTTTAGCTTTCAAACAATGTAATGTCCACAGATTTGACAGGTGATTTGTGTTTTAGGGATCTGCTTCAACTTCACTCATATGGAGCACTGCCAGAGGAAACCTGTGGCTGTGGACATCTATTTTCAATAAAACTCATCAAGCTGAACTGATCTGGAGCCGTTACGTATTATGGAGCTCAGTGGAGCTTCCAATGTACTGTATTTCTCTGAACGTGGTTCAGGAGACCAGCATGTTGAAGCATAGAACATAGTAAAGCATGTTTTCCACGCAGTTTGGGGAAAACATTTAGTCCAGCTTTAAAAAGGTGTGGCACAGTCACTGATGCAATTCTCCTTAAAATTCTAAATATTTGTCTCACATCCTCAACGCAGCTCAACGCACAGCAGCATATGAGAACACATGCAAACAGACAAAACACAGGCAAATTAAGAAAACATCTTCATCAGTCTGACAACATGTGTGGAGCATTTAGAAACACGCTGCAAACATAGAAAAAAAGCACAGCCAATATAGAAACAACTTGTTTCTTTGAGTATTGTTTGCTTGTTGTTCCTAGAGGACATGAAAAGTGCTGAACAGGGCTTGGACACACGTAGTGCTTCCACGGTTTGTGTCTCCTGAAGTTATTAGGTTGGTTTGAGATGAAGCTGCTTGCCTCCAAAAGTCATTCTCGTTAATGATTTCTCATGAAATGGATGCAATAGAAATCCCATTACTATATTTTTTATATTATATTATTATTCTATTGTATGGAGATGATCAGTTTTAAGGTATAATACCATTTCCTGACTGATTACTTCACTTTACAGATGACACTATTATTACACTGTACATGACTATACAGATATAAAAAAACGCAAACAAGACTGAAATAAAAGCACTTTATTATAGGCTATACGATGTGTACATATGGATGTATATGTAATTATATCTTGAAATTGTAGTGACATATGCAATCCCCAGACCATATGTTATAATTAATTGTAATAATCATAGCATTAATTGTAATGAATAGATTTTTAAAAACGGTTAGCTTGTTTTCTTCAATGCTCTTCTTCTGTTTACTTATCTTTCATATAAACTGCTGTTGTTTTCTCATTGCCTGGTTGCTGGCATTTATCCACCACTACATCCTTTCTCAAGTGCAGTGGTGGAGGGGAGCTGCCCGCTGCCTGAGCACCTGATTGGCACTTTGTCAGATACTATGTTCTGATTGGTTGTTTTGATTCAGGCATGGGGATTTCGTGTCCAATGAGCTTAGAGGCAGCAGAAAGAGTCAGATGAGTCTGATTTTATCATAGATTATCTGTCTCATGTACATCTGTCAGGACATGGAGACAGTTTTAGAAAATATGACTAAAAGTTTTTTTTAAACAAGTTGCCTACTTCTGTACATACAGATTCATTTTATGGAATAATGGCTAAAATGATAATGGAAGTGTTGGCAATTAAATGTGAGTGGTGTTTTAAAACTTTTGCATAGCCAATTAGAGAGTTTCATCCACAGTGCAGGGTAAATTCCCAATTCTCAGCATAATCTATATTAAATTGTTTCCCATCAAGCATTTAACTTCTGCATCTCATAGAGAGAAACTACGGCTTCTAGCTCTCAAACTTGTGTGTATCTTTGTCCTGCAAGATTGCCATGTCTCACGCAGTTGAGCATCCAGAGCAAGTCGGAAAATCACTAACCATCATGCAATGTGCTAAACAAGATGGTAACTGAAATTTCTAAAGCAAGCCTATAGGGATGACAAATCCACAAAACTAAAAATCCAACTTCAGTAATTTCATGAGAGACCAACTGTGGCAACAACAAGCACGTCCAAGGTGTGTTCTTCACTTTTTAGTGTCCACCAGAACACGTGTTGTGTATTTACTGCGTGTTTTTGTGTATTTGTAGCACATTTCTGTTTGCTAAATGCAGGGCATATGTTGTCAAGTTGATGAAGATGTGCGCTTGTGTTTTGCATGCTTGCATGTGTTTTCTTAAGTTGCTCTGGGATGTGCTCTCAGAGCGACCATACTTTTGGCTAAATTATCAAAATAGCAGCAAGATTTCGCAGTTTCACATAAAGTTGCAATGACTTCATAAACTATTAAGGAATTCTACATTGTTTAACATTCGATAAATCTCCGTATTTTATATGTATATTTTATATCTAGAGCTTCGTGCAAAAATAGAGTGGCTGGAATATTTGGTAAACAGAGCATACTTTTGCTATAATTGCCATTAATCTGGCAATTGTTAATTTCACTTGTAATGTTCATATTGTTGGTGCACACTGGAAAAAGAATTCAATAAAAAATAAGATTAAAATCAGAATTCTGACTTTAATTTCAGAATTCTGACTCTTCAGACAAAAGTTTACATCTGGCCCTAATCCTCTTCCGTATGATGATCTTTTATGATACATAAAATACAATGGTACTGGGTACCACATCGACTCATCACTTCAGAACACCTGCATAATCTCATGTGATCCAAATCAACAGCCCTGCCATAAACTCTATTTTTTTGGAAGCTTAATATTTTTCAGTTGTTTGATGTTAGAAAGGTAATAATTCTACTATGTTTATTATGGAGTTCATAGTGGGTGGTGGTGTTGTACCAAAGTGTATTATATTGAAAAGTGCTTTTCATATTTAGAATATTAAAACTAATATCCAATAGAACATAATTCCTTTCTGACTATTTCAACAATACAAAAAAAATGATGAGCACCATAAAAGTAGAATTCATGGCAGAGCTGTGTTGGATCACATTATACAGGTGTACTTAAGTAACTAGTCAGTGTATAAACACTTTGTATTGTATGATTTGTAAAATTAGCTTTCTGCATCTGTCACATCTGATCCACAACTAAAAAGTTTAGTTTCAGTTCAACGGTCACAAACAAGGTAAGTCCTCTGCAACATAGGTGCCTAACTACAGAAAATAAAGAAATGAAGGAGATACTTTGTGTATAAATATGCAGTTTCGCAGTAATAACTTCCTTCTTCCTTGAAAGAGTGCTTGCTGTGCGGGACATTGACAATAACAAGGACAGAGTGGAACAGCTCTGTGTCCATGTTCATAACCATCAGCAATGACTGACACTGACACTGAGCCTGCAGTACTCATTCCTACTAAAAGATAACTTATAACATAGATCCTTTCAGCTAACTGACTGGGTGATTCTCATTAATGATGTGTGTGTCTGTGTTTGTGTGCCATGGTTTACATGGTTAAGCACTTGAACTGGTGCCTGTTAATCCAAATACATAGTTGATCTTAACACTCCAACTGGGGATGCTGTGTCTGTGACGGAGAGAGTCTTTAAATGGGGAAATTGGTCATTGGTGTCTATTCATTCTATATGTTGAAATACCCTACAGCAATGTGTCAGCAGGTAGAAGCCAGCTCTATCCATGTTTGTTGACTTTGGTTTGGGGTTAAGGGGTGGCTAAGAAACTCCACAAAAGACACATTTCAGCTTTTATGAATATATCCCCACTGCTGAAGAATTAAGATAAAACTTGACCAGAAAATCTACCAACTACCAAAAGGAAATGTAAAACTATAATACTGTTGCTCAGTAGTTCCTACTCAGTACCTTGTCTGTAGAAATGTGAATACACTTCTTTAAATTGCTTTATATATTGGTCAAAGGGACTACACCAATGTTTTTGCATGTTTTAGCCTATTTACTACCATTCACATACAACATTATGCTAAAAATCCTATGCTTGAGAAATTTTATGTTCTCCTAACTTCCAGGAAGCATTTTGTTTCCAATAATATCACTACATATTAGAAATTTGCAGAGACTTGAAACGGGGCTATGTAATCCAGCATATTGGGTCTACTTTTACTGCTGACATGGTGATATGTACTGCGTTGTAATGTATTTGTGCATATATTACATAGGTGTTACTGACAGAAATACAAGCAGACATGATCACTGTAATGGATCACCAGACTGAAGTAAGCTCACTTTCATACAAATAAAAAATTAACAAAATACAATAGCTTCCTGGAATATTGCCAAAAAAGAAAAAAAAATCCAAAATCTGCTATTTTTGGAAAATGGTCAGCAATAATTTATAGTAGATGATGAATTAAATAGATGTAAATGGGCGAAAACATCCTAAAACTACAGATTGGTCCCTACCACAAATAAGAAAAACATAAAACAAAGGTCAACTGTGATGACAGGTGACACAAAGTTCAAAGTGCTGCATGAAAAACAATATACTTTGCAAAATCTACATACTAAAATCAATCTATTCTAAAGCATAGGGGTCATGTGAGGAAAAGAAAATGTCACTGCAACCAAACTCCTATTATCATTCATCTATTTGAAAACTTTCCAACTTCCAGACTCCTGCTCTCACTGTCACGGTGAAGCTGCGTCAAGAGAAAAAAAACAAAAAAGAAAAAATGTTTGCATTAATGTGTATGTGTGCACAGAGCAGTGCCATGCCAAAACTGTTAACTCAAGCTGTGCTGATCATTGTGAGGATAACCCAGAGCTTAATTCTACTGGTGTGATATAAGATGTAAATGTATATTGTAACCTGCAGGTCTTGGAAAAGTAGACCTTTCACCTGATAATCAGAACAGATCAGGATAAAACAAGAAACTAAGAATTTGGAAATTGTTTTTGCATAAACTTTTGCTGTCAGTGTTGATCATAATGTGTCTCCTGTGTGTTATGGTGTTTGCTCATGTTGTCATATTAAATGGACAGAAGTGCTAATAAAATGTAGTTTCTGTGCCTGCTGGTGTGATTGTGTAGCTCGTCATGTTTTGTCAGTATGTTAGAGTGCTTGTGTGCCATGCGCAATATATACTGTATCACTGAAAGGCTTGATGGAAGCGGGGCAGTGTGGTGGGTGTACTCAGGTTGGATATGAAGGAGGAGGGGAGCCCCTGAAGCGGACTCTCTGCAGCCTCTGGGCATTCGGGGGGCTGAGGAGGCAGCTGGACGAGGGGTGTAGGCTCTTCGTTGGGTGGATAGACGACGCCCTGCCCGCCGCTGCCCCCTGCCTGGTTGTACGGAGGCCCGTTGAGCGGCAGGAAGTTGAAAAGCTGTGAGAAGTCCATCAGAGAGGAGGATGAGGCTAGAGAGTCGCCTACTGTGGCTGCTGCCACTGGTGTGGACATTTTGGACAGGGACACCTCCTGACTCCCTTCCTCCAGCATGCCACCTTGAGTCTCCAGCACAAGCTTGGAGGAGGAGGGTTGGGGTTCTTGGGCTACAGAGGATGAGGAGGGCATGCTGTTTTGCAGCTCCATCAGGTAGGTCTCCAGTTCTCCCTTTAGATTCTGTTCCCGCTCCTGTGAGCAGACGGTGTATGAGGTAAAGTTGGGGCCCAGCGAGTACTTAAGAGAAAAGGGGTGTGTGGGAGTGGGGAAGGGCTCTGTGTCCAGGACGGGGCCTGTGTACATGTTGAGCTGGTGCGGCCTCTGCGTCAACATGGCACAGCATTCCTGGGAGCTCGCCCTTGATTCCTTCAGATGCTAAGTCGTAGACAACGGGCTCCAGCGAATCAGCTGGCTCGGTTTTCACCCTCAGCAACTCCCGGGCATGGCTCTTTTTCACGTGGCGGGTCAGGTGGTCCTTCCTACCAAAGCGCTGGGCACAGTACTGACAAAGGAAGTCTTTGCGTCCAGTGTGCACCACCATGTGACGTCGCACATCTTTGCGGGTGTAAAATCGCCGCTCACAATGCTCACAGCGATGCTTTTTCTCTTTGGTCCCTCCAGAGGACTTGCCAGCGTGTGTTTTGAGGTGTTCCAGAAGAACCCCGGTGCTGGGGAACGGCTGCAGGCACACTTGGCAGGTGAGGTCTCCACTGTTGGCGGCATGGAGGGCGAGGTGGCGTTTGAAGCCCAGCTTGGTGTTGTAGCTCTTGCCACACTCTTGACAGGTGAACGCCTCTTTGTATGGGTCGTGAGTGTGTAGGTGATTCTTTAAGTGATCCTTGCGGTGGAACATTTTCTCACAGTATGAACACTTGTGGTTTTTTTCTGGCGAGTGAGTTGCCATATGCCTTGGAACACAGATACATTCTATGAGCACTCAGAATTGTTGCAATCACGTTTTAAGTAGGCATGCTTTATATTACACATTAACACAAGACCTAGAAACTAGTATTCATCAATACATCATTCTGACTACTGAGCACTATGTTACCAAAGGTGTAAAGAGAAAAGCAACATGCTGCAGCCTTCTATGCACTGCTGCTTGTCTGTACCGTAGCAGCTTGTATTTGGAGACGAAAGCCTTGGTGCAGTCGGGGTGGGAGCAGCGGAAGGGTCTTTCTCCTGTGTGAGAGTACGAGTGCACCTTCAACTTCTCCAGACTGTTGAAAGCTTTCTGACACTCCTGGCAGGGGAAATTCTTCTTTGGCTTCCCCTCTGCCTTCCTGCGCCTCCCCGTGGGTGGCACGAGCTTGGCTTTCTCCAGGACGTGGTCACGGTGGCCCTGGGTTCCTGTGGCCATGGCACTCTAAGGCAGACCAGCTACATGGACAGGGGCACAGCAGCCAACCAGTACTGATGCAATTATTCTATCCAGTTTTACGTGCTCAACACAGCCCGGACTCAAGGGCCTGAGAGAGAGAGAGAGAAGACAGAGAGAGAGAGAAAGACAGAGAGAGAGAGAGAGAGAGAGAGAGAGAAAGGATCATCTGAATTGATCAGTTTCAGGTTACTGATGGACTTGCTGGCAGTTTGCTTATATCTAAATCAAAATAAACAAACAGAAATACTGGTCTGAGACCTGTTTCACAAAGCAACTTTAGCTTCATCTGGCTTTCTTTGGGTTACCTTTCCTCTGTGAGCCAAACACTGGGGTTCCTGGTGAGCTGGCTAACTGGCTCAGTTAACTCTAAGGTTTTTCCGATCAACGGTGTTCATGTGAAAGAAGGACTATGAATGTTAGACACATAAAAAGTTCTAAGTAGTGAAAGACTGTCTGTGCGGTCAAAGCAGAGAGGAGAGGAAATGTTAGAAAAGTAGTTATTCCTAATGTGGGTTCTTTGACTGAGATTATGCGTTTATGTTCTAGTTATGAAATAAGAGTGCAAAAGCATGTATATTGTCAGGAATCCTGTCAGAAATAAAAGAGTTAATATAATTCATTAGGGTGATGAACCATCAAGAGTAGACACTTGGAAAGTCTGAAACAACAATGTGTTTCTTCTGACCGTTATTTATCTTTAGACTCCATGTTTCCACTGATCTGATTCAAGTCACTGACATGTTTTGATCTGATGAATCTGTTCTGGAGCAGGTTAGCCATGCAGCATCGGTTACCATGGTGATCTAGCAGCCATTAAAAGAGAGCCAGCTTTGTGATATGACAACACCTGAGTTAAGTCTAAGGATAGCGGGCTAACTCACTAATCTTACGACATAATGCAGGTCCCAGCATTATAGATCTTGACTGAAAATTGAAGTCCAATTAAGCTTGACTCTTTTCAGTGTCAGAAAACAAAACGTCCTATACTACTAAATGGAAAAATGCTGCACCTCCCTCTAATTTCCACTGGATTACAGAGTAAGGCTTCTATTTCACAGCAGTAAATTGGTGATGTGATAATGATCCTGACATCACCACAACAGTGTGTGTTCTTTGGTGCTGGTCTACAGTGACTAGTGTGTGATATGGGTGTGTTAATATTCCATCTACACTCCCCTGTTACCTGGTTTTATACACAGAACTGATTAGGATACAGAGACTGACAGTCCCTGTAATATTACTGATACTCTGGGCAATGAAGGAGGAAAATATCATAAACAACAGACCATATGATTCTTGGTAAAGAATAGTAAATTACTAGTTTAGAAATGGAACGCAGAGCCAGTCCACAGACAGCTTTTAATCTTATTTTAATGAGCTGCAGATAAATTCTGTGTTTCAAAACTTTTTGATAGCATTTCCCACCTTGAATGCAGCTTTCACTTTTCACATTGTTTTGCTGAGTGTGAAAAAACATCTGCTGCTTCCATATGTTAAGTCATGTCAATGACAGATTTATGTTTAAACATAAACAAAATATGTTTATGTTTGTTTATGTTTTTGTTATTTTTATACACAGAATTGATTAAATAAGCCATTTGATGAAATTAGATACTATAAGAGCACAGTGGACACATTTCTCTATTCTCAGCTGACAAAGCCAGAGATTTCTGACTGAATAAATCATGGCATTGTCTCTTTTTCAAACACTCTTGTGTCTGAGTAGTCAATTCTGCTCATCATTATCATTAATGTTATTGATATGATTTAATTTATATTTCATATTTTATATTGATGTGCAACCCTTTGGGTTAGCCATTTATATGTCTGTGCAGTGTGTGTGTGTGTGTGTGTGTGTGTGTGTGTGTCCTGTGTATAAGAGCCCACCTCCTGGGTTTGGGGTAATGGGAGAAAAAAAATCTCCTGAAAATGTTCTTTTGCCTCTGTCTTCTTTTATTTATTAAAAACCTTCAAAAAATACTTTCTGTGGGTGTTATTTGCATGCCTATTTCAAATTAATGACAATAATATGATAAATACAAAAAGATAAGATATAATTATACTCTTATTCCTTAGACAGTGTAAAGTATCATTTGACTTAAAGTACCACACCAATGCGTTTGCATCTTTGCCATTTACTAAAACTCTGAGGATGCTCAATCACCTGTGGCTCTCAGTGTGGGTCCTACACACCGTGATGTCAAATGGGAGTCACTAAGAATCAGAATCAGAATACTTTATTTATCCCAGAGGGGAAATGCGGTAAAATTCTAAAGGTCATGCCCAAAGCTACAGTGTATTCAGAGAAAAAAAAATCACCCTAAATGGTACATGTGTAACTAATTGAGTTGGGGAGGGTAGTGTTTAAATACTTGATAAACATTTTTCAGCACTAGCTGCTGCACATTTCTGTAAAGAAAATGTAGTTATAGGTGAAATCACCAAATAATGAATTAAATGGTGTAAGCATATAGTACACTAGGTCAATGGTGGTTTATTCTCAGTCAGTTATATCAAAGAGCCTACTTTCATTAAAGTACCGTCACCTTCCTTTTTGCTGCCACATTTGCATGAAACTACCATCTAATTTCACCTCCTCTCCACCAAAGTTTGATACAAATATAGACAATATAATATAGAAAAGTAAGGAAAACACCACGTCCCATAGTACTGCTTGCAGTGGTCTGTACTTTGAGACACTTTGATGGATTCATTTACTTCGAGCAATGTCTTGGTTGGCTGAATTTTATACTATGTGGGAATGAATGGAAAGGTATGACTGCTCTGCTATGATGTTGGAAAAACATTTAATATATATATATATGGGTAAAACAGCCACATGCCGGTATATGTAATAATAAGGGCGTATTAAATGTGGTAGTAAAATAGATAATGCTACTAATACCAGTATTCAAAAGTATTCCAAATTATTATGAGTATTCACACAGGTAAATGGCCTGGTGTGGTCCATTAATTTGAATAAAACACAGATATATTAATATGTGCTGTATAAACACGAGAGATATCCAGCAGAGAGAAAATAAAAACAGATAAATATATCTCACATTCTCCTATTATATTATTAGCTAAAATTACATGATACTACAAACTCACACATGGAGAATTATCAGTCAGCAGAAGTTTACATGCTTTGCACTCATTCTGGGATAGCCATCAAATTTGAGAAATGCTTATTCATTTAATACCATCACCCAGCAACAGATAAGTGCTGATACAAAGTTTTAAGAACTATATTATTCATACAGCACACTGCTGAAACATTTCAATTACAGATGATAACAAGAAAAATATTTTTTTTTCTGTCTCATTCTGATGGTGGAAAGGGATTTCGAGGTCATATTTCTGTATTATTGTGATTAAATTTAAAATGTTCTCTAACTTTAAAGCATGAGAGTTGTTAGAAGAATACATCTTTGAAACTTTTGACATTGAAATGAAGGTTTATTTCAATCACTTGCATCTTCAGTGATTCACAGATTTATAACTGAAATTAACTAAATTACTACATATGACAACACTGATGACAGTAAACTGTTTTGCAATAATTAAATCATATCAGTGTTTGAAATGTTAAAGAACTTTACTTTTTCACAACAGCAAAAATGTTATGTATTTTTTGCAAAAAAGTTAAATGATTTCATTCTCCCTTTACTGACCCTTAATTTAAAGGCAACATTTTATTATAGGACATGAATATACAATTTACACTTTACTTGTCATGCTTTTCTTTTTAAATAATTTTGAATGACAATGATAATAATAATGCACTGGAAAGCTTCTGTATTTTTATTAACTTAAATTAGCTGCTTGCCTTAACTTTAATACTAAATATACTAATTTATCAAAAGAAAAAGAAATAATTCTTAAATATTCTCCAACCTCTAATTTTTTTGGAATGTCCTTAAAACAAAACTGTGAATATTACTACAATATAGTTAATATTAACTTTGAGACAAAAATGCCTGGCATAACAGCAGGATACTACTGCACAAAATTCTGTGTTATCATGGCTTCAGTTACTGACAGCAAAACAAGAAATAAAACTGTTCAACCTAGGAACATTTATGTAAAAAAAGAACTTTGGTAGAGAGAATTGAAGTGCAGGTTTTTAAACAGTAATAAAACAAAGAATGGTAGAAACTGATTTTCTTTGACATTATTAAAACATTTAAATTCTTCAAACATTTATCAACCAGAGAGAAACAAGCACATTTTCCATACAAAGAATGTTTCTCATTTTTGAGAAACTTAAAACCAAGCCAAGGAACAGTGTTTCATTTCTGTGAGAACAGATGAGTAGTAAGTCAGACACACATGCAGGATTGACAACATCTTCCCCAGCTCTACATGTCAACATGATTTCCTCACAAACACATAGAAAGGTCCCTTTCAGCTCAGACAGCATTTACAGTGCCATGTAAAGAAAACACAAAACATGTGAATCAAAGAATGAACTATTTTCTCTCTGTCTTTATGTTTATAGCCCATTAGTATCATATGCCAAGACTACATTGGATTGATGAACACAAACACAGGCTGATATGATTCAATATGTACCAGAGTATAAGACCAGAGTCAGTCATGCTGTTTCCAGACAAGCTGCAGACCAGGTCTACCTCAGAAAGTTTAGCTTTGTCTGAAGGTAGCCTATAGAATAGGTGTAAGCAGAGACTTGAGCCAACACTGACAACACACTTCCTCTCAGGAACTGTTTTAATATCAGCTCTCTAACCACAGACACCAACAGCCTGGCTACTTCAGCTCAACAACAAATCTGCAACGGCACCCTGTCCTCCATCCACCCTGCTCAGGGGCCACTGCAGGACGGGCTCCTGTCTGTGATATCAGCAGCAGCTCTGGGACCACATCTTTACATTTCAGTGACTAGCGTGCACACTGCAGCTCGCCTCAGTGATCCAAGTGAACGCAGGCTGATCTGTGCTCTCTACACGCTGTCTGCCGCACGTCGGGACGCAGGCTGCACCAGCACAACTTCAGCAGTGCCTAATTAGTTTGCCTTAAGTTCTCCCTCCATTTTTGCTGCTTTATTGAAAAGTAATTTCTGTTCGTTTACTGTGTACGTCCCTGACAGCGGGTCACAGCCGAACTGTCACAGTGATCGATACCTGCAGTGGGTGAAAACGCGATATAACACAGGCTGTATCCGAAAAGAGAGGCAGCGTGACAAAGTGCCCCACAGCCGCTAAATGGTTGCATTTCACGTTATAGCAGCTTTAGGAGAGGAGATGCATGACTGTGAAGGATATGTTGACACTGCTCCTGATGAAGTGTGGAGCCCATATGAGGCAAAAAGAAATGTGAACGCACACAGCGGAAAAATAGACATTATTGCTGAATTCAAGTGCGCCTGTTCCTATAGGTGCTCATCGCACTGTCCCTGTTATTATGGACTTAGAAAAAATAAAGAAAGATATGAGGCTATGTTAAACTTTCCTTCATTCTGCGGGTTTCTGTGATCTTTAATGTTCGTGGACACGCACCGTGACACTAATATCATCAGTGACATAATTTATTTTTTAACAATTCAATACTTGTGCCTTCCCTTGGTTTTCTCTGTGGTCCCAAACTGGGTACTGATTAACACAAACTTTTTCCCCAGCTCACCCCTCTCTCATAATTTAAATAACCCCGATATTTTAATTCAAGAACTGAGTAACCGTTTACTTAATTTACATCAAACTTACCCCGGACGCTTTAGCATCCTTTCTGTTGAGTTTTTCTTGACTTTCAACTATTTTCCGAATTTTTAATAATTTTTTTCTCATATTTTTTGCTAGACGCGGCGGGCCTGAAAATTGTTTGCTTTCCCCTCTTTCGAGCAGCCATTGTGTATGCGCTGCGATGCAACCGTACTATGATCTGGCCACGCCCATTTCAAGTCCCGCCTGTTTGTGCTTTTTGATTTGTGTAAGGCGCTGCCACTTTCACTTCAATGTCAGTTACAGTCCCTTTCAATAAAACTCAATTTTTGGACTTGCTAGATATACTGTCAATCGTTTAAACCTGGTTAAGTCGAATTTACAAGGATAGGAAGGCCAAGATGTCAACCCAGAAATTCTATTGGCTCTTTTGCTTGTCAGTCAACATTGGTAGTTTTCAGGGGCTCCTATTGGCGGATGTTGCTGTCAGTTGTCGGTGACGGAATGGATGATTTTCCTGGTGCGCTGTTGCAGCTACCAGAGTGGTGTAGTGTGGAGCATGACGGCAGGCTGCAGCCGAGGTGTGTGTCGCTGTGCCGCTTAGCTCCATGTAATGTATAGTCTGTCCTGGCTAGTTACCAAAAGAGTCTGCAGCGCTCCAAGGGAATATAAAAGACAGCGTTTTTGAATAGCTACAGGAAGCGTGAATAGGCCCGCTAGTTAACGTTGGTCTTTATAAAAAAGTGGATAACCTTCACTGGTGTGGATTTAGACGCAGGCACAGGTCGTTAGCCTACTGCTGGATAAAAGCTTGTATTTGTAAAAGGTACGTATAAATGTTGTGCAGGTGTCTCCGTTGACTCCTGACCTCAGTCCTTCTACCACCTCAGTCTGCCCGTTTGGTTTCATCACTGAAGGTCAACATGTTACTATGTAGCAGTGTTACGTATGGTGGGGGTGAGAGGGGGGCCCAGCCGTGCCAAACTTCGCTAAGAAAGCAATTTAGGAAGATGCGGTCTACTTTAGGAAGAGACACTTTTCACTTCGACATACATATTACACATTAAGCTAAAGTATAACTATAAAAATCTCTTTCAGCCTTATTTTCTATTCTACACTGTGGTTAGTGATGGCACAATGTGTGAATGATAGCTGAGAGCTCAACTGTGGTTCAAACTGACTGTAGCTCTGTAGGCACTATGACTGTGATATATCATCAGATGTACTTTAGAAACCATCTATTGTTCTATGTTCAACAGGCTGAACAGATTAAAACAACATATTATAACATACTATGTTGTTTTGAAGCCTGTCAGAGATAGAAAGAGTAAAACTTCACCTTATTTCATTGTCCATTTGTGAAAACATTTTAAGTTTGTGAAGTCTAAATTATCCCATGAACTTTTTTGACACATGAAATAACCGTAAAGAAGTAAGACGGTTTCTTCTCTGTGCTCTGAAAATCACAGAAGAGAGAATCAGTATTGGGGTCATACAGTGTATGAAGGTAACTATACTTTAATTTCAACTGCAGGTTTTTGGACATGCATTTAAAAATGTGAAAAAAAAGTCTGGCATAATGAATTGAATAGACTGTAAGAATGACTTCCCATCAGACCAATACAGCAGCACGGCTGAAATGATCAACCAGTATGAGTTTATCACAGATTCATCAGTATTTTCATATGTGAAAGTATGTAACATAAGACTACAGTGAATATTGGTAAATGAAATACTTATGAATACATACAGATGGATTTATCATTGGTGACAGCGTACTTACAAAAGCTCTACTCCACACACTGTTTTTTTACTGTGGAAGATGAATTAGTTTTACATATAAGTGGACTCAAATATAAATGCATTTACATCTTGTGTTTATGTTAAACATAAATACTGGTTCACATGCCATTATCAGATGAGGGTATGTTAAACTAAAATCCACCATCAGCTTGGCTCTGACTTTACTTCTTGCAGCTGGCAACTGAACAAGTGCTGAAACAATTAGATACCTAATCAATAGAAAAAAGTCAGTACTGACTGACTGACAGTCTGTCAGCTCTGCAAATCCACTGGTGGTTCCATTATTGCCAAAGTTGTACAAAGTGTGATCAGAGTGGAGAAATTACCAAAATGTAATGCACATGTCAGGCTAAAGTTTGGGGAACTATGTTTACAGTGAAGTACAAGACATCTAAAATATGCTGGATTTCAATCATTTCAGTGATTCATACAGTATATGTAACTGTCATTCATGCACATAATAATTCAGCTCCACTAGTATGCAAGTGAACAATTGGGAACAGAATGTGTTTAGTCATCGTACAGTGTGGAAAAATGCTTAGCTTTTCTTGATTAAAAGCACTTTTAAATGGAGGATAGTGAGAAGTAAGAAGACACCGACCATTTCCTGGTTACAGCTTCAGAAATGTGGCAGGTGTTGCTTTTCTCACTTTCAAAGTCTTTCAGAAATGAAAGACCTTATCCAAATACTTTGGGTTACAAATATCTATTTATTTATTTAGTATGAAAAGTGACAAATCTATACAAGTCTATATTTTTTATTCTCAATAGACTTTTAACACAAACAGAGATGTTCCAACTCCCTAGAGTCCAAGGTCACATCTGTACAGGTCTTGTTTTGTCCAAGAGACTATCCAAAGCCCACAGATATTCAGTTTACTGTGATATATAACAGAGAAAATCCTCACCTTGAGAGACTTCCATGAGCAAATAAGTAGAATCTTCCCTTTGTAAATGACTTTAATTGTTATTTGATGATAAACATTGATAAACATTAATTTTCTGTAGAAAAGCTTATTGATTTTTGCCCTTTCAAATTGTCCTTATAATCTACCTTTGCTATCAACAATCAATCAACTTGTAATGCACATGCGCACACTGAGGAAGTAAAACAGGACCCTACTTCTGAGAAAATCTAAACCTGTGAATATTGTCCATTTGTACACAGATCCAAATGGATAAAAATGCTCGAAAAGTACGGAATCAGGACATTAACCCATGCATTGAAGTAAGCTTACCAACCCTTCAGATCTTGTATTGTGTCAAACATGTGCCTGCTGCTGAGATGTGACAGTGTCTCTAAGTTTCTAATCCTGTTGTGTTGTGGGAACGTCTTCTTTTTTTTCAGGAAAGTGATGCCTCCCAGAAGTGTTTGGATGCCTACAACTATGATAAAAGCATGTGTTCAGCCTATTTCCAGAGATATAAGAACTGTAGGAAATACTGGGTGAGTGTTTGTTTCCACCATTGAAGAGAACAAACTGCTAGGAAAAAGAATTCAGTGAAGTGTTTAAGACATTTGGTTGGTTCCAAATGTAAATGAGACATCATAGAAAGATGAAGAGACACCCACTGGTAGGTTGGGGTGCCTGCACAATGAAAGGCAGAGATGGGTGGGCAGCATGAGTCATGGAGGTAACTCGCTTGCCAACAGTAGGGTCAGCAGAACAGAGGAAATGGGGGAAATTGGGAGAGAACAGAGGAAAATCCACAAAAATTAGTAGAAATCTGTTTAACCACATGGTTAAGTAATAAAGTAGTAAAAAAGTTATCAAATTAAAAGTATGGAAACTTTGTGAAAAGCCTTTTCCAGTGATTTACCATTCCATTTCCATAAAGTGATTGGACTGAGAAGAGACAGATTTAAAAAGAAAGCTCAATATGGAAGCAACAGAGGCCAATATATCCTGACTTCTTACACATGCACCTTGTTGCATAAACAGGATGATAATTTGACATGTTAGTCTGATGTCTGAAAAGACCTGGAGTCACCCGAGCTGAGGTCAGACCTGTAATATTTCTGTAAGCCTTTTAACACAACGCCAGTCTGAAATGACTGCCGTCACATTAATGTAAAGGTCACAGCAGCACAAGCTGTAGTACCCAGAGAGATGATCTTGCTCCACCTTATTAATAACACTGTAACAAATCCATCCTTTAATTAACATTAGTTATGAAATAGATAATAAAATCAGTTTCATAAACCAGGAAACACCGTGAACGAGACAGTTTTAGTTACTGTCAGACCAGTCAGTAAACAATTTTTTTCTCTTTTGGCTGCAGGTAAAAAAAGAAATAAAAATCTTTGTTGTTTTCTTTCATATCAACTATGAACAGATCTCATTTTTTTAGCTTGTTTTTCTTCATTGGCCTTCTTCTGTGTATTTGTTTTTGTTGAGTAAACTGTTGTTGACTAAGGAGGGATGGGCAGTTTTTTCAGTGCTTAGTTGTTTACTGGTTGTTTGTCCGCCATGACATCACTTCTGAGTTACCACATGTTAGATACTCTGCTCTGATTGGTTGTTTTGATTCAGGTGTGGTGGATTCTTGTCCAATGAGCTTAGAGGCAGCAGGTGGAGCCAGAGGAGTCTGATTTTTTTTTTATCACAGATTATCTGTCTCATGTTTTACTGTCGTCATGACAGTTATGGCAGATAAGACTGAATGTCATTTTTATACAGGTTACCTACTTCTGTTTTAATCGAGAGCTCCATCTTAATGATCTTTCTTTGGTTCAAGTGCGCACCTCCAGTTTACAACATAATGTACTGCTCTAAATGTTTGTCTCCAAGTCCTAGCTGAC
The DNA here is from genome assembly GCA_023238725.1 of Scortum barcoo. Lineage (NCBI taxonomy): Eukaryota > Metazoa > Chordata > Actinopteri > Centrarchiformes > Terapontidae > Scortum > Scortum barcoo. The sequence continues at coordinate 679,353 of CM041551.1, forward strand.
ACCACCCCAAAGATGTCATAGTATAGTCAATACTTTTTCAGACTTGATCAGTACCTCGTTAATACATACAAGCACAGCTGCTTCTGCAAATGAAGGACAACTAAGTCTTTGTGTCTGTTTCTTTGTAGCATGACATAATGGTCCAGAGAAGAAGAGATGGCGTGAAACCTGACATGCCCACAGCTGCAGAGAGGCAAGAGATGCTCGCTGCAGTCGGAGGCAAACCATACTGAGGCTAACAAAGGCCCAGGGACTTTACTACAGGCCAACACATCCTACTGTACTGCACTGGCTCCATGTGATCCAAGGCCTGACCTGTCCTTTAGCTCAGGTCCTGTGAAAGTGACCACCTGTAGTCGTTCGATTCTGAAATGAATGGAAAGACAAGGAAGTCACAGAAAAGCGGTATTTATTCAGGTTTATAAACAATGTGACATGAACTGACACAGTATGAAAGTAATTAAAGAGCTTTTTAAGTATTTTTGTTTGTGTTTGAAGTTGATGTATTGAATTGTTATTGTGTTACACAACCAATTTATAACTGCTTCAGTCCTGTTGTGTGTGAAAGTCATCCTAAAAAATTGACGGCCTGTAAAAAGTAGACACATGAATCGGCTTAAACTGTTATTCACAATGTAAACCAGTTTGCGTTGAAGACCATTTCATCCATGAAATCTAAAGCAAGCTGGGCATCAATTCAACAGCAGTGGATTACAACCTGCCAACACTGTGAGGTGTGCAGCCTGTGAGATGGATATATGTCATCTGCCAAGTGTTTGATTTGCAAGCTTGTCTTGTTTTTGGAGATCATATTTCTTGTTTTTGCATAATGTATTTTGCTTTAATATATCCATGAATTTTGTTCTGAATCATGCTAAGCTGTTAGATCTCAGGGAAAGTGAGTCCAGTATGTAATTTTCATAATTAATAATAATTTTCAGTATTATTAAATGAAGTCAGTAATCTGAACCCGTTTTTTTGACTTATTATTGTTGTGACGGCCCATTTGAACAAGCAGAGATACCTTTAACACATATGATGTTTCCTAAGATGTACAGTTTCCACAGGGAAAGTTCAAACAAATGCTCTTAGCTCTTTTGTTATATCTTGTTTCAAAATGAGCACAAAAGAAGGGGAAATGTCAACACGTTAAGACAGTTGTGAAGAAAGAAACAAGAACCAGGTCACCATATTGTGGTTGGTGGTGCTTTCTGGTAAGAAATTCCCTCCTTGTGTTTTGTTGCTGAGCTCCAGTAGAAGGACGTCATTTTTTGCTGTGCCTGACTAACAGACTAACCTCAGGACCACAGACACAGCCTGAATGTAAGGAAAGTGTCATATTAAGAAGTACAATTACTCCATAAGTAGAATAAAGATCCTGCAAAAAAAGTAAAAGTAGTCATCTAAATGTACTCATTGTGCAGCAGACTGGACCTCATAAATTATTTTTTTCTCTAATTTCATCCATCCACTACATTAAGGAAATGCTCTCATCTCCTCTTTGATCTCCAGTATTTGGATTTGTTAGACAGATCCTGTTCCTAAGATGATATAGTTCATTATTCAGCAGTATGATGAAGTGAAACAGATACACAACATACATCTGAACACACCAATTATTAAACATCGGTTTAGACTGCAGGGCGTGGCCTTGTAGTGCTTCTCAGACTTGAAGAAATAATCCCACAGATTAGACAGCGCTCAGGTCAGGGTCTTCAGAGGAAAGGTGGTGGTGGTCTCTCTGAGATGGTGATAACAGTAGAGAACACCACGGTCCACTCTGTCTCTAACCGGTGTCATGATGAAGTGTGCGTCCCTGCCCACACGCCCCCCTCCCCCCTCTACGTTAACGTGCAGTTCTCCCGACCCTGCCCGCGGGGGGGCGTGCTGCAGGAACAGCAGGACTCAGCACCAACAGGGCCAAGCAGCGGGCGGTGGACGGAGTGTCGGAGCAGGTAGGTTGGAGGAGGTCAGATCATGTGCAGGCTGCTGTCAGCGGGCTCACCGTCTGCAGGGAGTCTGAGCGCCGTGTGATGATCAGGCTCAGTTTGTGACACAGTGAGGCGTGCTGCACGGAAATAAACCGAGCACATGAACTGAACTAAGTACCACCGGTTTGTAAAACGCAGTGAACATGAATATATAGATCACACTCATTACTCAGGTGTGTGTAGTCTGACAGATGAAACTTAAATTGTGGGCTGTTAATCCGGTGATGGCCTTTTATTCTGCAGGAGGCAGGCTCACACTTCACACAGGGAATGAGCCTTAAGACTGACTGAAACCTCCATCTGTAGCTGCTGTCACTGCCTGAGCTTCCTCTGCCTGTCACAGATCACTGACTCTCCAAACAGTTATATTTAAGCTTTCAAAAGCTATATTTTACTCATCATTATGTTCATCTTGACATTTTAAAGGTGAATGGAATTAGAGGTGAAATATTCCATGCAACAATGCATCCGCAACAATTCAGACTTTTCTTTGATTAGTAAAAATGGCAAACATTCTTCTGTTTTGGTGTGTCAGCTGTGAACATACAGACTGTTTATGGTTCTTTAAAACTGAATATCTTTGGCTTTATCCCCCCCTCTGCATTTGAACCATGAAAAGTTTTGAATCACTCTTTATTTTCCTGACAACAGGTATTCTCTGAATCATTAATCTTTGATGCCTCAGATGATCAGATCAACAATAATTAATAATAAGCAACAATTCAAACAAATCAGAGAAAATGATGAATTGAAAAGTGATCATGAAAATGATTGTCACAGACACACATGACCATGACGTGTGATTTTACAGGATTCAATGTTACTTGCATGTGTTCAAATAATTATGTATTGTTTTTATTAATGTACGACAGTTACTCCTCTTAACATTTTAAAACAGCATTTAAGTTTGGTGAGGGTCTCACAGTTACTTTGTAGGCCTTGAAATACATAGTTTATGACTGCAGAGGTGACTTAGGTCTTCATAGTTTCATACTTTGTCCCACCTCTGCTGAATTGTGACTCAGTGTTTCAAGCTGCGTAAATGAAAAAGATGTTGTCTGTAGCTGATAATATTACATTAGACCCCTCATTAAATCAGCCTTTTCTTAGTAGACCAGGGCAACACATCAGGCACTGAGGGTGAAAGCAAGCAATGAAACTGAGGACACTACAGCTGTATGTTAGTAATATTTTGTACATATTGTTAGATTTTTTTCATGTGTGTAAATCAAATTTGATTTGTTACACAAGATAAAATTAGGAAAATCTGACAATAAAAGTGTGACAGCAGATGATGTGTAAAGAAATGTGTTAAATGCACCAGTCCATGTTCAGGAAGATGTCACTCAACATACTCTTTCTGTTCACTCTGCCCATGACAATGAGATTAACACAACAGCTAAATCAGAAATGTTTTATAGGACATTTCCCCTCAATTTCAGCATTTTCTTCGTTGTTTAATTGATCCAAACTGGGCTGGAGTAGTAGGTAGTAACCATGTCTATCAGATATGCTGTATGTCATGTCAAACTGTGTGTTGGTCCACAGACGCTGATGCCCTCCATGAACGCTCTCATGGATGTGTACATTGATCTCTGCTATTCATTTGGGTAAGATAAATGTTTCCTTCACATGTTCCTAGCAATCATTTTAGTATGGACACACTCAGGGATGTAGCATGGAGTTCTGGGCCCTGTACATATGCAGTCTTTCACAAATGTAAAAAACCCTGCTATACATTAATCCTGTGCTACGCTACTCGATACAAAACTTAATGCAGCATGATGGGAAAGCTGCAGGCCTGGGTACTACAATACAATAAAACCTACAAACATAGCTGATATGAAATGCACCTTACCTACCACTTTACTGTGACTACCTAACACAAAACAACAATAAGGGACAAGCTGGGGGTCCTTCCCCATGAGATTTTGACTGTTCAACTTCATTTCAGCTTTATTAGGGACAAATTTGTAGTTTTTGTGAATTAATTTCAATTCCTGCTACTCATAGAAAGAGTGAGTAAGAATAAAGAACAGTTGCAATAAATATAATAAAAATTAAATCATGTAATTATAGACATGGGAAAGATGTTTGGTCTGTCAAAATAAACCATTATCCCCTCATCTGTCATTTCATGACAACTTAAGAGAGCTGTTCACTGAGCTTACCTTTTTGCACATCCGGTCTGTCAGAAGTACCTGCTGCTTCACTTCCTGCTGCTGTTTCTGAAATTAGGTTAATAGTTTTCTACTTTTAGCCCTTTTACCAACAAGCCATGTTAAGACTACACAGTGATCTATCATCTGTCAAACACATTTTGAAATATTTCAGAAAGCTATCACCACCACAAACACCAAAGTATTTGTGCGAGGAGACCTGTTCGATGGTTTAATTGTGGAGGTCTCTTCTAGGGTTAAACACCATCTCCTCTGTTTTTTTCAAGACCAGGTTATCATCACACCATGCTACAAATCTGTGTATTTCTGCATTGTGGTCCACATCAGCTCTGTCTGGTCCTGTCTGCATCTGGGTCCTGCTCCACTCTTACACATCCCTGACAATAGCGCTTTTTTATGCTTCTACACTCATTAGTGTATAAAGCCAAAAAGTGAACTAACACAGCTGGGTACTAAAAGAATATCATTAATACTGACCTGTTGTTTAGGGTTGGTCAAAAACAAATGGTAAAGTCTAATAATGTGAGGGTGTGTCCTGGCCATGCCTCGATCAGCTGTTTGTAATCACCTCACTCATCTGCTCAACTGTCCCCACTTCACAATCAGTCAGCCAATATATACAGGTTCCCTTTCCTTCACTCTTGAGCTGCTTCAGTTTAGCTTGTGCCTTGGTGTATCCTACACTTCCGGTTTTCCTGTTCTTCAGGGTTGCCATGTCCTCCCGTGTTCCCGTAACTGCCTGTCTGCCTGCCTGTAGTTATTTTCCTTATAGCATGCTTTTAAGGAACTGGAATAACAGATCTTTTCCCAATGAAAAGGAAATTATCCATGTCCAAAGACTAGGCCTCTGCCATCTCTTTATTACATGATTTCAACAGGAACCCAGAGATACTGTCTGGGCTTGAGGCCCTCCTGAGGAAGGTGTGTGAGAACAGTCTCTGTACTACATGCAGGTTGATGGTGACATCCTGGTACAGATGCTTGTGTTGACTGACGGACTTTGCTGAGAACCACAGAAGGTTTCAGTGGTCTGTTTGCTCTTTACTGTAGTCAATATCTCACCCTTCTGTGCCTTCCTCTCTTTGAGAGCTGACTCTGTGGTGCTAGGCAGCTGAGAGAGTCATTGACATGGGGAGACATGGGGACCATGTCTTCTCTTGGGGTGAGGGAAGGGAAATGATAGCACTGAACGATCCTGGGAAAGAGGATGTGACTGAATTCGACAGCTTTGTGTGGTGGATAAATTTAAATGTGTGTCTAAAATCTAACAATTAGTTAGATCTAAACCAAAGATGATTTCTATGTTTGTGAAATCAAAAGACTGCTGCTTTTTGCCAGAAGGACATGATTGAACATATAACAGCCCTGCAGACTCAAACAGGATTAAAAAAGGTGAAAGTTCAGAAGCTAAACCCCTAGGCAGTGTCAGACTGGGAATGAAATTTACCTCAGCATATTTTTGTCTGGGCCAACCCCTTATTTCTCAATATATGTACTGTAAGGTCAGACTTTCTAGCATACAGGCTAAGCAATACATATCAAGTTGGCAGAAGAGGGAATATTAAGACAACAGTCAAATTAGGCCCACCATGGGCGGGTGTATAGCCGATATAAACGACTATCTTTCATCTGTTGTTTCAGAACCATGGGCAGTGCATGCTGCAGCAGCTGTTTTATGGAAAAAAAACACAACTTAATTAAAAGTAGAATTTAAAACTAAATATCTATAGTTCATAATGCGTTGAAAAAAAGTAAATGAGGAAGCAAGTGGAAGGTAAAAAATCAAGTCGATCCCATTGCTTTTCCCACATTGCTGATGGCCTTGCATACACACAGACAAGTAGACCTAAATGAATCTGAGTGTGCTGCAGATGAATTGCTGCCTTTTCTGAAAAGCTGATGGTGTGTGGGATTTCACATAAAGAACAAACGGCAGTGGTGTTTGGACATGCATCATATACTACTGGCTACAACACCTTAAAAAATGTCTAGAACCATCCAGATTCTTTTCATAGGTCTAAATTTAGCCCTTTCCTCAGACTTCCTGTGTGGATAGCGTCACTGCTCCATGCAGCCAAACGTTTGAGGGTTGACCGCGCCCGTCGGAAGAAGGTCTACAGGCTTCTGCAAAGGAAATTGGTCAGTACTAATGTAACAGAATCCAAAAACATATTACAACCATTGCTGTCTTATGTCATATACAAGGTTTGACCATATATTCTTTTTACATTGGTGCTCATATAATGATAATAATGGTAATCATCATAATTATAACAATAAGTGGTATCACAGGTTATGGAAAATGAGTCCATGAGTCCAGGTGCATCTCTAGATGTCCTCATATGGAGCTCTGGGCCACTCGACCTTCTCTCCACAACACAGACACAGATCATGTCCCCACCAGGCCAGTGAACCTCAGACAAATGGACCACATCCAGGAATCAGTGAGGAAACGTGCAAGACTGGAGAGAACAGGGAGGACTGGGGCTCCGGCAATAACATGCACTTTACTACGGGACATAGGTGTATTCACTTTAACCATCTATAAGCTGACTCCATTCTGCATTACTACCATATCTATTTGCACTGTCTGTGTTTTTGCCATGTCTTATTTATTGCCATGTCTTATTTTAGTTGTATTCATGTAGCTTATTTTGTTGTGTGTCGTTGTGTGTGTCGTAATTTTGTTGTATTTTTCTTATTTTTGTTGTTTGCACCTAGGGTTGGAGAGAAGCGTAATTTCAATCATCTGTATATCCTGCACATGCAGCAGAACTGACAATAATGCAGACTTTGACATATGTTTTAGACATATGGCTGCAGAGGAGCAGAGCTGTCAACTGTTGAGTTGGATCAGGTGGCAGGGGAGGTTGATTGACAGACGTGGTAAACAATGGGTGGTGAGGGTGAACTGGGAATGTCTGGCTGAGTTCCCTGTCCGTGACGTCTTCCGAGTGGGCCACTTTCAAAGCCTCCATTATGGAGGTGGCTGCTAGGAGTTGTGGCCGGAAGGTTGATAGTGTCTGTCGTGGCAGCAACCAAAGAAGCAGCTGGTGGACACCGTCAGGCTGAAGAAGGAGGCCTTTAGGGCCTGGTTGGCCCACGGGTCTCCTGAACTGGCAGATGGGTACTGGAGGGCCAGGAGGGCTGCGGCTTTCATGGTCGCTGACGCAAAAACCCGGGTGTGGGAGGAGTTTGGGGAGGCTATGAAGAAGGACTTTCGGTTGGCCCCCAAGGAATTATTGGAAAACCATCAACTTGGGGGGGAAAGCAGGGCTTGTCTCCGGTCTTCAGCAGGCGGGGGGACTGCTGATGCGGACTGGGGACATTGTTGGGCGATGGAAGGAGCACTCTGAGGAACTCCTGAACCCAATGGGCATGTCCTCTGTGGCAGAGCTGGAGGATCCGGGGAAAGGTCTTGCCCATATCCATGGCAGAGGCTGCTGAGGTAGTCAAGGTTCTCAGCAGCAAGGCGCTAGGTATGGATGAGATCCGTCCAGAGATGCTGAAGTCTCTGGACACTGTGGGGCTGACACGCCTCTTCGAGGTTGCTTGGACGTCTGAGACTGTGTCCATGGAATGGCAGAGGGGGGTGGTGTGGAGAGTGTGCTCTAATTATAGGTATCATACTGCTCAGGCTCCATGGGAAAGTTTACTTTAGGGTGCTGGATTGTTGAACCCTGGACACAGGAGGAACAATGTGGATTCTGTACAGGCCGTGGAACAGTGCACAAGCTCTGTACCCTCTCTGGGTTACTTGGAGGGGCATGGGAGTCTGCTCATCCAGACTACATGTTTTGTGGACTTGGAGAAGGCATACAACTGAGTACCTCGGAAAGGCCTTGTGGGAGACACAGTGGGAGTATGGGGTATCGGGGCCTCAAGGTTCCACCTGTGGAGCTGGAGAATGTTGCTGGGGAGAAGGAAGTCTGGAATACTTTGCTCGGCCTGTTGCCCCCATGACCCGATCCCGGATAAGTGGAGGCAAATGGATGGATGGATGTAATAAGCTATGTCCACTTTAATCAATCCTGACAAAACTTTATGCATCAACTGAGTCATGACCGTAGACTGAGCAAACAGAACTTCTTACAAAACCACGCAGCCATTTTTTTCACTAAAACATTTTTAGCAGAGAAAAATAATAAAAAGAAGAATGAGAACAAAAACAATTGGGCTTCAGCAGTGAGTGCTGCTACTTGTATCCTTAATAACCCTAATAATAATCTGAGATGCAAACCCCTCACCTTTTAGCAAAATTCAGGTCAAAAAAGGTCTTGTGGCCTGTTATTTTGACTTGCTGTGAACAATCTACTGATCAGTAATAATATAGCAAGCAGGAAAAGGTTGATGGTCTTGATGTCAGAATCATATTGCGATACTCTGGCCAGAGCTCCTGTTAACAAGCCACACTCACAATTTGTGAGACATGATTGCTTGATTGCAACGCATATTGCAACAGTCTACCTGCTTCTTTAACATTTTAGACAAATCGCTCGGCAAAATGGATTGCTGGACTAAAAGGATAGGTGAAGCAGAGAGGGAGAGAATAAAAATGAGAAAATCACTTTAGCTAAATGGAGAAAAATAAGCAACATGTTTGCCGGTAAGGGCCTAGGTCAGTCAAAAACACTAGCGAAAACACACACACACACACGCCTAGCATACCTTACCCAGCATGGCTAACAAATTAGTGTCATTAATTGGTTACTCTGTAGTAGCTATGCTCTGGTTGATAAGGGTGAAAGAGCATTTGCTTTTGAGTCAAAACTTTTGAACAGCGGTGTGTTTTTTTAACTTCATTCAATTCAATTAAACCGACTCAGTGTATACAGTAAGTGAACATACATAATCATTTAACTGCTGTTGTACTGTTTGCTGTACAGACACGTGTGAACATTTTCTGTGATCAAACAAAGAAAATATGAGAAAACTATACCCATTACACCCACAAAATGGGACCATTCCCCTGGCAGGTTTTCTCAGTGTTTTCACCTATTTTATCCCTTACCTGTTTGCATCCTTGAATAATAGAAATAAATAAAGCTGCAAAAAATATTTCTAGTAGTTCTAATGACTCCAAATGAAATGTCCAAGCAGCAATTTGTTTAATGAGGACTCAAAGACAGCTTCAGTTTTGAGTCAATTTGTGACAGAATATGCCCACATGCACCAAACATTATGAAAGTTAGCTAGGTTCAAGCTCATTCAGGTTAACAGAAAACTGAACAACGACATAAAATTATTAACAATAATAATGACAAATATTGTCACAAGCATCAGTTCTGGGTTCAAGCCTTTTTGAGGTCAACAGAAGAAGGAGGTCCCGTAACCCAACGTCAAAGCAGCAGTTGGTTTAAGGCTTTATAAAGATGAGCGAAGTCACTAAATCTAATGGCTTTTAGTATTTCATTAATTGCACACTCAATTTTCTGCTTTTGGCTCCCCACCATTATTAGATGTGAATAAAATTTTTGTACGTAAATTCAGGAAATAGTGCAGGATGTCTCCACTGAACTTGAGCTATGGTTAATTTTGTGCTAAGCTTTCTTGATGGTTGATCTACTCCTTTGAGGACCCTAATAATGAAAGTTAGAAAATGCATTTCATGATGAAAATGAAATTCACTTAACTTGAGAAAAGCTTCATATTTTAAAAAAGTATGAGGTAAAAACATTAATACAACTGAAGACACATAGTTATTGCTGAATCAGCATTCACACAAATAACTTTATATACTCTACTGCTAACTGTATAGCAAAAGGAAAACCATATGAGTCATTTGGAAAGGCAACAGCAAATGACTTGTTTTTACTAAACTACTACTAACTACTAAATTTGGACACTTGATGCTGGCGGGAGCCACTCATTCACCCTACTACTGACTTGCTTATAACAGAAACAGTGTCTGCATTTGTCCGAGGAGACAGAGTGACGTACAGGAAATTACAGTACTGGTAGTTGGATTACAGCAATCAGTCTTATTAGTTAGGTATTCGCAGCATAGCAAGGTTTGTCCCAGTCCTTGTTATCAATCACTCACTGCCAATGGTATCTGATCAGAATACCATGTGGAGGTATTCCAGTCATGTCTAACTGGTAAGGAGATCATGGGGTATACCCAGATACATTGTGGATGGCTGGGGAGAAGAAAGTCTGGACTACCAGCAGGATTTCTCCTATTCTTCTTAATACCACTCCTTCCAAGTGTAGACTACCTTTCTTTTACCAAGACCCGGAAAGATAAATACATTGATAAATGACTGCTGATGACAGTGAATCCTCAAAGATTAGACTTGCATATTCACAGCCACCTGAAGTAATAAAATATGGTCACAGCTTGTTTTTATATCTCTCTTTTATTCCAGATGTTTCATGGGGTCGGTATGAAGGAGGGGAATGTGTTTCAGCCCACCTATGTTTACCCTAAAGAGCTGAAAATGTTGATGCGCTCTGTCTTCTCAGAGGACATCTGTGACTACCCAGACCCCTGCCATGATCAGGTGAATATAAACTCCTTTCACAACTAACTTTGTCTAAGAAGTAATTTAAGTTACACATGTAGTCAATTCAGCTCCAAAGATGACAGTGAATTAGATGGACAGTAGGTCCTGGCCAGTAACTCTGATATTGGGGATTTTCATTTGGCTGATTACAAGGGGCATTCAGAGTGGTCAGAGTGATAAGAGTGCATAACACATTATAGCAGTTATGTGGTTCAACTACTCACTTGTCTAGAAAAAATAGAATATTACAAACCCCGAGCTGTTTCACGCTGCACACACAGTAATCTGTGGCTGATTGGATGATTGATTACTCCTGCAGTTGTTTCTGATTGGTATATGTGTTCTTTTTAGCAGCTAAGGCCTCTTTTTCTCTCCATTTTAACTGCAGACCTTATCTCTTTTTAAAATAAATAAAAAAAATAAACAAAACATCTCATTTTCTGTATTGCAGCAATGAGTGATTGAAATTAGCAATTATTCTCAGTGGTTTTCTCTTGATCTAGCCTGTCTTGGATTGTATAATATTTGTTCATTGACTTTGCCAAAAGTGAATGAATGCATGTAAATGCATGTAAATCTGAATAGACAATGCATAAGTAACTACTGTATACATGCTTTAGTCATTGTCACATTTAACCCATGGTCGAAATGGTCATAATATAATGAGGTGTAACTGTCTGTTTTATTTCAGGTGGTGTTTGTCACCGTAGAGGATCTGCACAAAGTTGAAATTAACTAAAGTGTGTTTTTCTTTGTTTGTCATATCTAATGTATAACTTAGTTGGAGTTTTGGACTAGTACCAGTTTTGTAATGTTATAAGCATGTTTTAAGATGTTCAACTTTGATCTCGTGCAATATCACACAGCATTAACAAAATAATAAAATCTGTCACTGATTGTTCTGTACAATACAATATGCACTGTCCTGACCTGACCCGATTTTTAGCTTTATCAGCTGTATGTTTCAGGGTTGAATAATTTTTTTCTTACTTAATAATCAGTGTGCTTGCTGTAATTAGACAAAAACAGTTATTAAACAATAAGTTCACAATCTGTATTGTTCCATGTGTCTGCTGAAAATACTGATAAAACACAAAAACACATAGTGACTCTATATATAAAGGGGGAGATAGATAGATAGATAGATAGATAGATAGATAGATAGATAGATAGATAGATAGATAGATAGATAGATAGATAGATAGATAGATAGATAGATAGATAGATAGATGGATGAGATGGGTGAGGGATCTCCTTGTAGAATTTTACTGGTGCTGGTTTGTATTCAGACATTATAAGCTGCATTCAAATAAGCATACACTGCAGTGATGTATATTATAATGACTTCAACAAAAGGAACTACATAACTTGTCAGCAACACTTTATAATCAGAAAACGTTTTATGGAAAAAAAAAAGGTATTTTATGGAAATATTTGGTTGGTAAAGTTTCCATTAGTGGACATTTCAGCTGATAGTTTTTAAAAATTATTACAAAAGTGTCAAATTTTCTATTTAAAGTTTAAGTAAGACCTCTAAATATGCTTAACTTAGAATTTTACACCTAAAGCAGGCCACATGTCTAGAGAATTTTATGTCACTACAGTGCTGGAGGCCACCTGAGGTGGTTTTTAAGACCAAAGAGTCTGCAGGTTTTTGACCTAACATACTTCAACAGAGTACCAGAGTTTGAGTAGGTATAGTAAAAAAGAGTTATGGCAACACAAAAACAGCTCAAATAAAGACCTTAGAGGATATCAGACACCACAACAAGGTTATTCAAAATACACAACATTTATGAAAAATGAACAAAAGTAACTTACTGAAGAGACAAAGGGTGTTGGAGGCTGAAACCAAACTCAAAACAAGGAAGGGGAAGGACATGAGCCATCCGTACAACAGGCCGTTGGACCCACGTCTGTCCCCAAAATAATCCAAAACTAACCCAACCAAAACAAAGGCTGGAAACCTGAGTACCTGTGACCTTTAACCCGAGTCACAGCTAGAATGACTCTGACATAACAAAAAGGCTTTGTGTGAGGGACTGGCCTCCGCCATCTCTCATTTAGGCAGCCTAAATGATCTCAGGTGCTCTGTGTCTGCTTACCAGGCTCCGTCCTACCAGGTTTTATACATTTTTTATTTAACAGTGTAGACTCAGTGTTTATTCCAGTCCTTTTGGTGTTTATTCTTGACCTTGGGGCATAATTCTGCCAAAATGATCTTAACGCAGTATCCACTTTATGTTTTTTACAGAGCTTTCAGAACATTTCATGCTCTTCATCAGTGAATAGATTTGACTCAGGTGTCATTATGTGAATGTGTGAAATATCATCTTTAACATTAGACAGTTACTAGTTATTGTCACTGGGCCCATGGTGGGATGCACCGAACGTCATATTTAAAATAGTAGCAATTTTATCGAAAAAAGGAGGACTTGACAGTGCTCCCTCCCTGACTCTGGTACCCTGTTGTTTACCAGTATCTAGACTGACTAGAGTCATCAAAAAACCACTGAAGCTGGCAAGATCCAACCAACGTCTGCTTGGATCAGATCATGCAACTACTAGCATTGTATCTGGACACCCATGCTTCATGTATCAAGATGGATGTTTTCCAAACAAAGACAGGAATCATCATCACTGTTACACCTATCTACATGGACAGATTCCTGTTGCCATGGCAGCACGTAAACACGCAGTGGCTTGATGCTCCCGGCTTTGTTTCTTTTTATTTATGTTTTTAGTTATTTTACAGTCTCCTGCAGCAGCTGAGTACAGTGGGGCCAAGTTGTTGGAGATTGGGGAGAGTGCGCACCTGCATGGCGTTTCCAAGGCTGGATTTTATACCACCAGAGATTCAGCGGACCACAGAGGCTTTCACACGATCCCTCCGTTGCCAAGGAGACAGAGGAGGCGTCGTAAACAAAAGCGGGGCAAGAGAGGCGGCCTGCGTGCTAGGCTACAAGGCTAACCCATACAGACCGACTCTTCCCAGTCTCTTCCTCACAAACGCCAGGTCACTCGTCAACAAAATTGGACGAGATGAAGCTGAGGATCGTCTCTGCAAAGATCGACAGCTGTGTGGCGATCGTTACCGAAGACCTGGCTGGATAACAACATCCCAGACGCAGGCAGTGGAGCTAGCGGGGCGCTCTCTTCTCCGGGCGGACAGGACTGCAGCCTCAGAGAAACACAGAGGTGGAGGTTTAGCTCTGTACATTCATAACGCCTGGTGTACCTGGTGTACAGCCACGAACATCATCAGAACATACTGTTCTCCTGATCTGGAATATCTGGCAGTGAAATGCAGACTATTTAAGACAGCTAGAGAGCTCTGCCCCTACTCAAAGCCTGTGACACTGCCTACAGGTCAGGTGACCAAGCTGGCCTATAGCATTGCCCGAAAAGAACTGAAAAAAGGCATTAAGCTAGCAAAAAGCAGGTATAAATAAACAGCGCATCGAGGAGCACTTTGAAAACAATAACCCACATAGTATGTGGAGAGGCATCAAGACAATAACGGACTACAAACGCAGTGACCAGCTGGTTAGCTGTGCCTAAAAAATCTGCTGTCACCTGCCTAAATGACTACCGTCCCTGTTGCTCTAACTCCGGTCATCATGAAGTGCTTTGAGAGGATCGTCCTTAAAGCACATCAAAGACATCATCCCTGCTGGTCTGGATCAATATCAGTTCGCATACAGGGAGAACAGGTCGACAGAGGATGCAGTCTCCATTGCACTTCACACAGCCCTGACCCATCTGCAGCTTCCTAACACCTACGTTGAGGATGCTATTTGTGGACTTCAGTTCTCAGCCTTCAACGCAGTGATCCTGGACAACCTGGGACTGCCCTCATCGCTGTGCCAATTGGATCAGAGACTTCCTCACCAACAAGGCCTCAGGTGGTGAGAATCGGGGACAACACATCCTCTACACTGGTCCTGAGCACAGGCACACCACAGGGCTGCATGCTCAGCCCAGCCCTCTTCACTCTCTTCACCAGTGACTGTTCTGCCATCCACTCCACAAACACCATTGTAAAGTTTGCAGACGACACCACCATAGTGGGCCTCATATCGGACAATGATGAGACTCCACTACAGAGAGGAGATCCAGCACCTAATCGGAACATCTAACCAGAGTGTTCAAGTCAAGAGGAGTCAGCACTTACTACACACAGCATCCAGCTCTTTAACATCTCTGCTTGTTGACCCTAACACTCTTATTTTGATGAGGTGATATTGCATGCAGAACAGGTGTGTATATGAGCCAATGCAGTCAAGCTGAGGACATTTTAATGTGTAATAATGACAATGTATTTAGGTATTTTGGAGTCTGTGGTGGTGTAGCTGACCTGTACTTCATTATACTGTTTATACTGTTCCCCATTATTGTTGTGGGCAAACTAAAGCACGGCTGATGGGAACATGAAGGGGAGCTGTGTCAGCTGTGATCAATGACTGTACCAGCACGGGGCGCTGTAGGCCAACCCTGCACAGACCCGGGTGCTGGGTGACAGCCCGGGTCCAGGCTGAGCTCGGCTCTCACACTTTGGATGTGAAGCCGTGCGGACCGGTCCGGGCTCTCCGCCGGCAGTCAGCGCCCGGTGTGTGTCAGGAGAAGGTGAAGGAGAAGGTCGTGGAGCTCACAGAGCGGGAGGTGTTGTTCAGAGGAGCACACGCTGCTCCACAGGCTGCACAGAGTTGTGGAGGAGCTGGGAAGTTGTACCGAGCAGCGCGGAGCACCGATGGTCGGCTCGGCCCGCTCACAGGAGCCGGGCGGGGGACGGGCCGAGCCCAGCGGACTGCCGGACCCCTACCGGGCAGCCAAGCTCAGTCTGGGAGCCTACCTGCTCTGCTGGGCCCTGCTCAGGTGGTACCAGGTGAGTTTGTCCGTGAAGCTTCAGGTAGTCTGGGACGAGGTGGAGACAGGCACAAACACGAAGCTCAGTGAAGTTCAGAGGGAACTCGATCATCGAGAGCACAGACCTCAGATCAGTGTGAGCAAACACAGCGGTCGCATGTTGAATCAGCCCGCTTTAAGACTGTGATCATCCCCATGGATATGTGAAAAGTTTGACTGATTGATTGAAATATTCGACAAGGACCGACCAGCAGTCATTTATCTCATTATCTGGAGAAAACAACAGGTTTCCTCAGTCAGCAGGTGTTTGTAGGGGGTCACTGTGTACAGAGGGACGAGCCCCAGTCTCCCAGAAAACCTGAAAATATAAATGCAAGCACAACCATCCTCATCTTCAGCACTGTACCTTTTCTGACAAACTAATATCAATTCAGTAGAAAGTGTAGTTCTAAGTGACGTCACGATGTTTCTCTTGTCCTTGTTCACTTCATGACTGCACTGAGCAGCTACATCCATCAGGAGTTACCTTTGATTAGCTGGATCAGACTTATCCATTGCTTGGTCATAATCCAGTGCTATAGACAGGTACTTGTGGTATGACATATGATTATATTGTCCTATAACTAGCCTAACACAGTATGCTGTAAGGATGTCATGAAAATTGTAATTGAAAAATACAACGTAAACCAGTTTTTGTTCTAATTTTGGCTGATGAATGAAGTTTTACATGTGATCTTCTAACGGTTAAAATTGATAACAACCGTAATGTCCAGGCCTAATGACTCCATTAAATATTTAGCAGTGTCTTCAGCTCAGCTTTGGACCAAGGGCAGTTTTTAGGATTTCACCTCAGTGTGGGCTTAGCCTCTGAAACAAGAAGCCATGGTATCCTTACAAGAAAGTACAAGAAAAAGTGTCAGTGCTGGAAAAGATTTTACGGGGGGTTTTTAACAGTTGGAGAGGCACAGGGCGGTCTGTGGGTTCTCCTCAGGATATTTGTTTTATACCTCAGCTGCCAAATACAGAATTCAAGCTTTCAGGCTCTTTGAAATGCAAAATATGTTTCCTTACAGACCACAGTAAGGGTTATATACTGTTAATCTCACTGAAAATAAATTATTGTGCCATAAAAGTATATTTATTCATACTCATGTATAGTCATCTGATTAGCTCATCAGCAGGCTATAGACCGGTCAGACAAGGAAAATGCAGGCTTTCATATAGGCTGGACACCCTAGTGTGGCAAAATAAGGGACACCTTGTCAGCAGTCCCATGTTGGGGGGACACAGTTGGGGCTCTGACTGTTAGACATTTCATTTTGTGCATTTTGTGGTGGGTTGCACCTGCCACTCTCCCAGATACACAAGGTGACAATTATCTGAGGATGTAAGCAGAAGATTAGGCACCTTGCCACAGGTGGGTGTGCGTATCTCAAAGAGGAATTAACCCACAAAGCATTTGGTGGAAATGAATCTTCCAAAGGCTTTAAGGAGGTCTGGGGTATCATGAACTGAGTGATTCCACTCTGGGGCTCTGTCCTTGACCCTGCTCAGACCCTGCAGAGTGTTGCTGCAGGTCGGACAGTCCACCACGTATGCGTTCTCACTAACAGGGCTGACCCACTTGTGGTCTGTCTGCCACTCATATCTGTATTCGTCATAGGCTGATTTAGGCCACATTTAGCCTCTTTCTTTTAAAAAAGTGCATCTGAGTTCGAGTATAACTTGCCGTCATTCTCTCTCGTCATTCTGTTTGGTTAGACTTTTCTAGACTGCAGCCTAGTAAACAGAACATAAAATTAGAAGGTTGCGAGTAGACAGGATGTAAGAGGTTTCTGTGCCATGTGATTTAGTGGCACATAACAGACTTAAGGACAATACACACACACACACGGTTGGGTAAGAGAATATTTTTGGATGGGTTGACAACCTAAATCCATGTATGCTTTGGACAATTGGTACAAACGCATAAATAAATGATCTAAGCATTTGGACTGCAAGTAATCAATCCATTCCACTGTTCCAAAGTTTCAGTTGGTTGATGTGTATCATTTAATAAGCGATATGATATTAATTATAAAATAACTTAAAGCTGTTTAAAGCTTAAAGCTTAAAGATCTAGTCTTCGAGCTTTCTGTGAGTTACTGGATATCCTTGGGAACCCCCAGGTTGGGAAGGACTGGCATTGCTTCGGCACCGATGACATTTTCATTTTGTTTGCTTCAGTTTCCTAACATTTTAGCTACCTTAACCAGACCTTAGTTACCAAATGCAAATACAGAAATGGCAGTAAAGATTTTGAGATACGTTCAGTTTGAAGGTCTGTCTGGTATGCTACAAAAGAAAAACAGAATCCAGGAAGTATTACATTTAGCAGGTATACATGTATGAGTTTGGTGTGACAGGTGCCAATGCAAAAAAAAAAAAGATGATGTGTATGTGCAGTTTGAGGAGGTTAGGTGTAAATTCTGATATCACCCAAGAAGTTCTGACCTGTTAGAAGATGTTTTTAAGGATCTCTCATGTTTTAGTCACACATCAGTGCAAATGAAAGGTTTGTCATAACTCAATGCACATTGACTTGACAAAGCCAGCTTAATAAGACAAGGGCGTGTTAGGAAGAGGCTTGAGCCACAAGGTGGAAATGTCTGTGGATGTAGTTCATCTTTGCAGTGCTGACTGCAGGGACAAGTAAAGTCATGTCTTGGATCAGCCTGCAGGCTTCTCTCAGTTCAGCCTCTACAGAGGGATAGTGGCTCACATCCAGTGATGCTGATCCACCACGTCTACACACTGTCGGATTTCAGGCAGTGTACAAATTAAGCTGTGGATTTTGAGCTAGGGTTAGGAGACATATGGCCCTTTTCCACTAGCACCTACTTGGCTCGGCTTGCCTCGCCTCCCTCGTTTTCCATTACAATAGAGTACCACCTCAGTGTGTGGGTGGGGAATCGTAAATCGTGGCATACGTGGCAACGCTGAGCCGAAACTCCAGTGACGTCATTTGTTTTGTGACACAAACATGAAGCAACTATGGAGGCCACCAGACGAAGAAATGTCTACACCTCGTCGTGTTGCTCCTGGGGTTGATTTCTGTGCAGCCATCTCTGATCGTGTTCGTTGTTGTTACTTGGGTTTTAAAAATGGCGCGGTTGACTCTTATGAACGAGTCGCTCTCATCTAACACAGTAGTCACTCATCTAGTGACGTTACGCCCTGGCCAATTAATCAGTAGCCTGCCGTCTGCCGACGTCACATTTCAGCTCGACTCAGCTCATTTTGGAACCCCGGCCGAGTAGGTACTAGAAAAGTACCTGGTACCAGGTACTAACACGTAATGGAAAAGCCTAAAAACCGAGTCGAGTCGAGTCGAGCCGAGTAGGTACTAGTGGAAAAGGGCCAATACAATTGCACACATGAATGAGCCTGCTTATGTGCAAAAATATATCATCAATACATTTCAATTAGTACAGGGAATATTTAGCCTGGGACAAGACAGAAACTGACAAAATATTCCATTTTGAGATTTATTTTCTTTTTTAATCACTCCCCACTGAGAAACAATAAAAATACCAACACATTGGCAATATAGTGGAATGGTTTGTGTAACAGACCACACCAGACTAAAGATATTTTAGAGCTCTACCTAAATTTCTCAAAGGCATTCTGAGGAGCTTACAGTGGTGTGAAAAAGTGTTTGCCCTACCTTCCTGATTTCTTATTTTTTTGCATGTTTGTCACACTTAAATGTTTCAGATCATCTAACAAATTTAAATATTAGTCAAAGGCAACACAAGTAAACACAAAATGCAGTTTTTAAATGAAGGTTTTTATTATTAAGGGAGAAAAAAATCAAAATCCAAACCTACATGGCCCTGTGAAAAAGTGAAAAAGTGATTGCCCCCCCTGTTAAAACATAACTTAACTGTGGTTTATCACACCTGAGTTCAATTTCTCTAGCCACACAGGACCTGCCTGACAAAGTGAAGTAGACAGAAAAGATCCTCAAAAGCTAGACATTATGCCGAGATCCAAAGAAATTCAGGAACAAATGAGAAAGAAAGTAATTGAGATCTATCAGTCTGGAAAAGGTTATAAAGCCATTTCTAAAGCTTCTGGGACTCCAGCGAACCACAGTGAGAGCCATTATCCACAAATGGCAAAAACATGGAACAGTGGTGAACCTTCCCAGGAGTGGCTGGCCGACCAAAATTACCCCAAGAGTGCAGCGACGACTCATGCCAAAAGGTCACAAAAGACCCCACAACAACATCCAAAGAACTGCAGGCCTCACTTGCCTCAGTTAAGGTCAGTGTTCATGACTCCACCATAAGAAAGAGACTGGACAAAAATGGCCTGCATGGCAGAGTTCCAAGACGAAAACCACTGCTGAGCAAAAAGAACATTAAGGCTTGTCTCAATTTTGCCAGAAAACATCTTGATGATCCCCAAGACTTTTGGGAAAATACTCTGGGGGGGAAAAAGACAAAAGTTGAACTTTTTGGAAGGTATGTGTGTCCCATTACATCTGGCATAAAAGTAACACCGCATTTCAGAAAAAGAACATCATACCAACAGTAAAATATGGTGGTGGTAGTGTGTGATGGTCTGGGGCTGTTTTGCTGCTTCAGGACCTGGAAGACTTGCTGTGATAAATGGAACCATTAATTCTGCTGTCTACCAAAAAATCCTGAAGGAGAATGTCCGGCCATCTGTTTGTGACCTTAAGCTGAAGCTGAAACGAACTTGGGTTCTGCAGCAGGACAATGATCTAAAACACACCAGCAAGTCCACCTCTGAATGGCTGAAGAAAAACAAAATGAAGACTTTGGAGTGGCCTAGTCAAAGTCCTGATCCTGAATCCTATTGAGATGCTGTGGCATGACCTTAAAAAGGCGGTGGTCCATGCTCAAAAACCCTCCAATGTGGCTGAATTACAACAATTCTGCAAAGATGAGTGAGGCCAAAATTCCTCCACAGCGCTGTAAAAGACTCTGCCATTGCAAGTTATCTCAAACGCTTGATTGCAGTTGCTTGCTGCTAAGGGTGGCCCAACCAGTTATTAGGTTTAGGGGACAATCACTTTTTCACACAGGGCCATGTAGGTTTTGGATTTTTTTCTCCCTTAATAATAAAAACCTTCTTAATTTAAAAACTGCATTTTGTGTTTACTTTGTTTTATTTTGTTGTCTTTGACTAATATTTACATTTGTTTGACCTGAAACATTTAAGTCTGACAAACATGCAAAACAAGAAGAAGACAAAAAAATCAGGAAGGTGGCAAACACTTTTTCACACCACTGTATGTCCCTTTCAGGGAACCTGAGCTCTCTGTAGCTACATCATCAAATCCTGATTCCAAGTCTCGGTTCATGGACATCTGAAGACATGCAGTGTACAATTTTAATTTGTTGTACAAGGTTTAAGACTTGATTAAATTGTGGTCATTTTTGTATCTTTTCCTTTTTTTCACCTTGTGGAATAATAAAGGTGTCGATGGGCTTCAAGTGAAGTGCTTGAATCGTTAGTGTCCCAGCTGATGCCAGAGGATGGCAACCGTCCATTATAATACAGGATTGTCCTGTGTGGACAAATACAATGCATCGTCTCTTCCTAAATCACTATAGAATGAAATTTGTCCCGTATTTTCGGGAACACCCTTCTTTGATGCATACTCTACACTTTCACATGCTTCGAATAACTTGAGATATAATAAAACAAAAACACATTCAAAGACATAACAGAGAAGCATTAAATCAGAAAGAGAATGAAGCAAATTGTCTGTAACTAAGCATCATCATTTCCCTGGTTACAGAGTCAGACACCCAGTTCATGATACCCCAGACTTCCCCAGAAGCTGATAAGTTGTGCACAAGTTGACAGTTCTCTGAGAATGTAAATACAACACCTGCTCCCTCTGTGTGTGAGTGTGTGAGAGTGTTTTTATTTTCATTCATTTTCACCCACTTGGTGAAAATGAATCTTCCAAGTGCTCGCCTTACTCCATCCTTCCTGAAAGATGTTGAATTAGATTTAATTATCCTTTGGCAGATTAATGCCCACCAATATCCAGTTGGTTATACATTATAAAATACATTTATACATCTTCTTACAAATAAATGTATGTTCAGTTGTCTACCATAGTGGTTTCTGTGGTCGACCAGGTCATTTACAATTTGCTTCTTCCAAATGGATCAAATGGACAAAAAAACAGTCTTAAAAGCTCACTTTGAAACTAAACTGTCAGTAACATTATCTTCCACTGGCTCGATTGTCTTAATAACCACATCAGTGTATCCCCTAGGGGGTGACGCGACACATGTCGTAGTCGGGTGGAGGTGCTCACTTGTGTGTGCGGTGAGCGCAATACGCGTGATACGGAGAGAGTATATCATGCGACGCGACATGTTTTTCGGGGGGGGAAGGGAGAGTGCGCGCCATACAGAGAGCAATTTCGTCTAAATTTCATCGACTACCCTGACCTGTAAGGTGGGCGGGGGGTGCCCCTAATATAATTGTAGGGGAAACACTGCACATATTCATCGCCACTAAAACGACTGTAGATTCCTGATCCAGTATGATTGTCATCACACAAGGTTTAGCAGATGTAAAATCACATTTTACTGTTTTGTTTTTTTTTTTTTGCTATCTGCTCAGTTTGAAGGACCAGAACAGAAAGAAACAGAAGGTTGGGTGCAGCCAAACTTAATGTGCAAAAGTTGTTGAGATCACCACAGCAACACATGCAGAGGGTTTACAACCAAACATGATATGTGTTATTGTGTTGCATGTCCATTTTTATTTTTACTCACATAACGCATACTTATGTGGAAATTTATAATACTATTGTGGAGTTACATTTAGATTTTCAAGTTAACGTTATCATTTGAATAAAGTCCATCATAGGCTCCCATGCTGGAAGGAAGGAAGTGTACGCTAATCCCCCTCACACATATTAGTATCTCAGTTTGTTCTCTAATCTCCACTCACACTGACAACTTTAAGGTATGTTGTCTTTTGCCCGGACAGGCCTAAATATTGGCTTTTTTTCATCTCAGTGACCTTTGAGTAGGGTTTACCTTATTCTTCTAAAAGTACAGCTTTGTGTATTAATTGTCCTCCAGGAAGGAGGAGCTTGTTATTTTTAAGTTCAGTGCTGACACATCCCCTTAATTCTGGTATTAACTGGCTCTTCCCCTTGCTATTCCTCTTTTCTTTGTGTCATATCTTTTAAAATTTCTTCCAACACAATCAGCATGGCTTAATTTACACTAACATGAAGAGGGGCCTCATACTGAAATGGCCTAGTAATACTGCAGTATTCACAGTGCTGTGTTCCTTTCAGTTTATAAAGGGGCTGAAAGCCTTTATGTGGCAGCTTGTGATCTATGAGCATCAAAGCACCACAGACGCACCATATATTACAGTTGCTACATTAATACCATATAAAGAAATGCACTGGTACATATGAAGTTTGTGAGAAGACCAGTTAGCCTTTTTATGAGGTTACACTGCTTTATTAACTGTTGAAACTTCAAACTGAGACTGACATAGTTTGTGAGACTGTCTCCACATATTCTCAGTGCAGCTGTGATACACAGAGGTTGCAAAGTGCAAAGTTACTCACTTACTGACCCCAGCTAAAACAACTTTATATTTAATTAAGCTCAATGTTGGCTTGAAAGGTGGCTCTGAAAAGTTTGCATGCTTGAATTCTGTAACTGTGAATCCCACCTGACTACAGATATTGAAAACATTGTTTGAGAATTCCTTGAGGGATTAATCCTGTAAATGTCTGACAAAAATGTTGTATTCATCGCCGTTATTTTTTTTTCTTCTTTCTTTCAGAAACTCAGATGCCATTCTACGCCTCTGCAGGTAAGAAGCCAACAGGAAATGAATCTTTTTAACTTTCGTTTTGACAGTTTGACAGTGTCCTGACTCCTTTTTTTTTTATCACAGTGAATTTAGTGGACAGAGCACCAAATTTATAAACTACAATTTTAAGAAACTATGTGACAAAAATTTATTAAAAGCACCAGCCTAATTTAAAGCCTAAATTTCTAACATCCTGTACACCTCCAAATGAGTTACTTTTACAGTCTTGTCAAGATTATAATGGAAAGTAGTGAAAATTGGAATGGAATTCTGATCATTTGAGGGCCCTAAAAACCACCTGCATGTACATACATCTACAAAAATTTAGGGCCTTGATATTGTAACATTTGCCATGATTGACCTGTGCTACACTCAGCATGTGTGTGACTGTGTTGGTGAGAAATCTCACTTTTTAGTCATCTTTGTTCACCTCTGTGTTCTCACAGTTCTGATGATTTGTAAAATTTAGATACATTTACCAGGCCACCAGTCGTGATCCCAAAATAAGGCAAGGGAGAAGGGAGAAATCTGATTACTGATTGGCAGCAATGAAATTACTTGAATGCACATAAAGATACTGACTCTCTTATTTGTACCTGAAACAACACATCCTCATCAACACAGAGATTTGTTTTTTAACAAAGACACTGATTTTGGTCTGAACACCCTGTAGAGTGCCAGCATGTATGCTAAACTCCAAGGTCACTCTGAAGATAGTTAGAAGATGTGCCTGGTGAATATAATAACATTTTGTGTCCTGCTTGTCTGAGCAAACTTAGCACTTAGTATTGGACATCCTCATAGACAGACCACAGACAGTTCAAAATGATGGTCAGACCTCCTCCATTATTGTGCTCAACACTGGAGCCCCCCCAGAGCTGTGTCCTGTACATCAGTGAATGTAATCTGAGATATGGAGTGAAATTTTTAGACGGCACTACCATCATTGTCCAGATTAACAGGGAAAAGAATTCACATTGGGAGGAAATAAACAATCTTGAAAGATTGGAGAACCTGTCAAGGACATCATATATCTCACATCTGAAAAAGGACGTTCAAAAACCTCTGTGTTTCTTATGGAAACTTGAGAGGTCAAGATTCCCATGCCAAGTTCCTGTTAACTTTTACAGACAAGCAA
Source organism: Scortum barcoo (assembly GCA_023238725.1). Taxonomy (NCBI): domain Eukaryota; kingdom Metazoa; phylum Chordata; class Actinopteri; order Centrarchiformes; family Terapontidae; genus Scortum; species Scortum barcoo. Next base: position 703,912 of record CM041551.1, read on the forward strand.
TAGATAGAATCCTTGAAATATTACAAATTTAAGGGGGGTTGTGCATGATCCAGGACAGGGGGGCTCTGCAGCAGGTTATTAAAACTGATCAGAATATCATTGGTCCCACCTATCAGTGACAGCGTACCGTGAGGATACAAAAAGACAGTACCCACCCCAGCCACAGCCTGTTAACCCTGCTTCCATCTGGTAAGTGATACAGAGGTATTAACTGCTGTACCACCACACTCCAGAGCGGCTTCTTTCTCCAGGCTGTGAGACCTGAATTGATCCTTTGCATTCACCATAATTAAGCTTTTTTTTCCTGCTTTCTGTGTGTGTAGCATGACAGGACTACAGTTTGAATTACCTTACACAACCCTCTGTTGCATAATGACAAATAAATGAACCATGAACCTTTAAGAGGATTGAGCTAGCCTTTGAGGCTTTATTGGAGCCTCTGTTCCTTTTACTTCGTTTAGTAATTTCTGGATCACTGCTAATGCTCTTTTTATATGAATTTTAAAGACTCACCTGACTACAGCTACTTACTAAATAGTTGAAAACCTTATGGCACCAGAGGCCCCCTATGTTTTGGTGATGCTTTGTAAATTTTTGGTGTTAGTTATGGTACTCTGTGTCACTTGCGACCCATCTCTCTGTTGTTGGGGCACCTCTACGTTGCAGTGCAAGGGGGCGAAGTCACTTCCAGTACCGTGACCCCCACTTGAACCTAAATATCCCAGCTCAAACAGCCTGCCTGTCAGTGGGTCACCTGGTGGAGTCTCCAGGAACTGGAGCTTATTGTGTCAAAAACCAAACTTCATTCCCCACTTTGAGACTACAAATGCTATCAAGAGCTCTCTTTATAATTTACAGAACTATAAGGAATTAAGTCTGGTTCACTATGGAGCTCTGAAACCACAGAACACAGCAGTAACAGAACTGTGGGAGCTGTCTGGGCCTACTTCTGCTGCTGCCTCTTCTCAGCCAGCCGGTTCAGGGTTTCCCAGTTTGAGAAAGGCACCTCTTGCAACCTCTTGTATCAATAAATTTAGCTTATATTGTTTCTTGCTTTCTTCATCAGATCTATTGAAATGGTTTGAATCCACAGAAGATTGCTATGGTGTACTGATTTGCTGCTATTATGTCTTTTTAAAACTGAGAATCAGTGCTTAGTAGGTTAGTCAGGAAAACCTCAAACCTAGCAACTATGCAGGTGACCCAGAAGTCAGTACGTACAGACCATTTCTCCCAGAAACTTTCTATCTTCTTTTAGTGGCTCTCAGTGTCCTTTTGTCAGTGCAGTTGTCAGTGTTTGGTCATATAAAGCTGTCACGATAACACTGCTGCTGAGTGCTAACTGCCACCTTCATGTCAGTTGTTTTAATAAGCATGAAGGAGCACAACGTGGTGTTTTGATGGTGGTGGTGGAGAGCTCTGTCTAACACGTCACTGATGACTGTGAAGGCCACAGCATAATGATTCACATAATTTTCATCCTCATCAAACCATTCAGTGACTCCCTCTATGAACTCCAATCAGGGAGGGGGCACTCCTACCACCAACAAAACTGTTTCAGAATGGGATAAAAGTGATCACTCAGAACAACTTTGGGTTGATTTGCAGTAACTCTTCCCTCTAAGGGGACAAGCTGACCCAAATCTGCCAGTAAAATGTCCCCCATAGCATAACAGAGCCACCAAACTGTAGGGGTCACGCATTCAGTCTTTTCCTTTAATTTGTGACCATTTGTATATGCCATTGTTTTTCTTCCACAAAATCTGCCTACCTGGTTATCTGTAACATAAACCCTAACATAAACAAGAACCCTGTTTTTTGGAAAACGTATAGCAGCATTTGCATGAAGCATAGAAGTGTCTAGTTTTAATTTTTCTCTTGTTCCTTGGTGGGCCTGATGCGTCTGTGCTTTCTTTAATAAGCAGAGAATTGTTTGTTAATACTTCCAAAAGTACCACAGCGTTTTTGGATTTGTCTGAGTCATATGATGGATACTTTTTATAACATTAGCACAATTTACACACACACACACACACACAACATCATTAATGATTGATTCAGATTTCAGCTGGTGTCTGTTCAGTGTTGCTTCAACAATGCCAAGAATATTAGAATTTGTATAAGTCTTTATATCATTTCACAGATAAAATAATATGTGATATAAAACAGGTCTCATAGTTAAACAAAGGGGTTGCAGGTAAACATTTCTGCTGCATTTGTCTTGGATGTTTAATGTGACAGGTACAGCAATCTTCTTTTTTTTTCTTCAGAGGATACTTTCAATACTCACGTGGCATGTGGCATTTCATCAACATCTTCTGGACTTTGTTCGTCTGGTTGGAGGTTGTGGTTGTGGTGAATGATGCTAGTAATCTTTGTAAAGGATTGACAACCTGACTGTGATTTCATCAACCTATACTGTGTGTGTGATATGTGTGTGTGTGATATGAGATATAGTGACTTGTTTTGTGTTATGATGTTCATGTTCTCTGTCCTGCACTTCCTGTTTTATTTTGTAGTCTCGTCTCTCCTCACTTGTTTCTTACTTTACTTCCTGTCCTTTCATGTGTTTCCTCTCCCATTTTTGATTGCCTGCTCCACCCCAATTGGTTTCACCTGTCCCCATTAGTCTCCTCACCTGTTTCCCACTTCCCTTTCCTCCAGGGTATTTATACCGGCCCTTCTCCTCTGTTCTGTGTCGTGTCGTCTGTGCTGTGCTGACCTGTTCTGTCCTGTGCTTCGCTTCCCTTCCTGTTCAGTTCCTGCCTTCCTGTTCGGTTCCTGCCTCAACCCTGTCCCTGTGTTCCTGTGTTTGCCCTCAATAAAAAGTCTAACGTCTACTCTGCCTCCTGCCTCGTCTGCATCCTGGGTCCAACTCCGCTTCAACTTGCACCAACCTTAACATTTTGAGCTGCTGTAACAGTGGAATTTCCCCATTGTGGGATCAATAAAAGATCTTATCTTATCTTATATAATACCATAATATTTTCTATTTTGTATGGTAAAGTCTGGGTAGGGAATTAAGTCACACTGTAAGAACATTGGGATAGCATTATAAAGTTAACATTATGTTCAAAAACATTTAGTGATAGAAGATTTTATTGAAATAACAGGTGCTTGTTTCATGGCTCCAGTGTGAAAAAAGTTCCTCTACATTCCTGATTGGATTATAATCTGTTTGTGATGCAAACATTCTCATTTGTCACAATTAATTGTTTCATATGTCCAAATAAAACTGAACAGGTTAAATGGCCATCTACAATTTTAGCCTGTTTGCAACAACAACAACAAAAAAAAAACTACATCATAATGCCTGATAATCAATGAGAACTTTGGGGATTTTTGTACCCTCTGATGATAACATTTTGTGCATATTTCTACACATCTTTTTGGTAAAGATGTATCTTTTATCAAAATTGAACTTAATTATGTTTTGACTAAGACATATGTTAGGAAAATACTTCAATTAGAAATATTGTTTCTTTTGAAATCAAAATATGTGTTTTAGCATGGTAGCAAATGGTGCTGCATCAATCCAGTAGGTGCTTAGTAGGTGCATGCCTAAAATAGGATAAACATGCATGTATAGAATCATAAATGGGTGTTTATTCAAATGATGATGTGATAATGAAGATTTAATTCCACAATAGCATTATAATTTTCCCAAATATGTTTGGATATTTCTCTACAATATTCAAATGTTAATTCTGAGTTGAATTAAATGCAAAATAAAAAATGGAACCTAATTTTCCATTTATGCATTAAAGAAAATAAATATTTAAGAAAATTGAAGTGCAATTTGAAAATGAGCAGCATTTTACATATCATTTTCAAAGATGTAAGTCGACAGGGGTCCATTATTTTTCCACTGCTGGTTTGTGTGTTATTTTTCTTTAAGTAAATAAAATTGTAATTAAATACTGTACTATGTGTTTATTGAGGTTTACTCAGGCTCACACTAAAGTGTGAAAGATATGCAAAAATAGAATAGATCTCAAATGGAGCAAATAGTGGAGCATAAGTAAAGTGCTGTTACAAAGTGTTTGGGTCCCTAAAAGCCCTCCCTTCCCCTGGCCCCACTCCCTCCCTCTCCTCCTTCCCTTGTGTGGTTGGACTGCATGCGTTCAGGCTGCTGTGGAAAGACAGATACTTGTATGAAGGGAGAGCAGGTTGTGTTTCTGCTTGTGTGCAGTGACCAACATAAGTGACCACAGGATGCTTCTTCAGCTCTGCTATGGCACAGGTAAGGCTGTTTCTCTCTATGTGCCTCCCAAAAGCTGTGATGGAGGAGTTGAGCTTAGTTCCACTGCATTTGATTTGTGCTGTCTTTGTTTGAATGGAGCGTCACTGGGCCGTACATACTCTGATGGCCTGCTGAGCTCTGACAACTTCTGCAGCTCCTCTGGTTTTGACACAGTCACAGGAGTATAAGAACGGCAGTAAGACTCTGAACTTTAGACCTCCTCTGGGTTGCTTGGCATTTTTGACCACCAAGGAATTAGGCTAACAGCTTATCCTGCAGTTGCACTCATTATAAGCCACTGGAGTTGTGAAGTGGGAAGATCCGTTGGTTCAGGAAGTATTTTTTTCATCAGTGGAAATTCCTATTTGAAAGCTTCCTTTACTCAATTTCTCAATTCTTCTTTTACCAAAGAAACACATAAGTCGCTTTGGTAAATTAACACTATAGTTTTTTGTAATCTGTTTTTGTTACTATAGTAATTTTTTTATAAACATCAGTTTGAATTACTTTAACTGTTTTTTTTAACTGTTCTCTTCCCATGATATGGTGAGTGGCTTTATTTTATGCTACAGTATCCATTAACCTCAACTACTGTTGATATGGAGCATGTGAACAATGGGAATCATAGCTGTGATAAATTCAGAATATTTTCTCATTGTATAAAAACGGCGTAATCATAACTTGGATCTGACTAATGCACAGAGAGGCAGGTGCTTCTGAGGCAGATACTGTCCACAAGGGAGTCAGAATAGATCAGAGAGGAGGGAACAGATTCTCCTCAGAATCTGAGGTGTGCGTTAATAAGAAGTTAAAATGCTTTTATTTTTATTTAAAAATCATTTAAAAACAAGACCAACGACACACCAGTCCTCAACATCAAGGTTTGACTATTGATTGGTGGGTGGAGGTTCTGTTCCCTTTCTTGTGAAAAGGCTTTGGTATTGTAGTCGGCAGCAAAACAGATGAAGAATTCATACAGACAGATTCCCTGACAGATTCTGAAAGTGTACTGATTTAAACTGTGTACTGTTTTACCAGGTTTCCACGAAATGTTCTCTTTACTCTCCACTCAGTGTCGTAATGCATCTAATGTTTCTCTGCACAAGGCTTCTTTGGTGTAATAGTTACACATGCATGGATCTGTGACTTTTTACAAAAAACAGATTTTTGAACATGTTTCGTAATCTTGAATCAACTAATCTCACGTCTATCTGAGGCTTGAAGAGTCACCCAGCATTGTCTATGATAAAATGAATAGATCTTTTACTTTTAAAAATCTGCTACCCGAAATATCTCCTCCACTCTGCAACTTTGTACTAAGCACAGACTAATAGTGTCCCTTTCTATCACTATGGAAAACTGTTGAGCATTCATAGTTGGTACGCAGTGTTTTGTCAGAGTCTTAGTTTTGTTTACTTGTGGCACATGCAAGGGTCCACTTCCACACTGCTAAAGGTAAAATACATCTGGTGGCTGTGCCCTTTGTGCTCTGTCAGAGATCCTTTGCTGGAGGTTTCCTAGTTGATTATTTAGAGGATCTATATTGAAACCAGTGGTGGCTCTAATAACTGTGACCCTTTCCATTTCCTGACCTTCAGCAGAGATACAGCTTTGTGACAACTCTACCATGCAAAATCTATGTATTTGTATTAGTGTGAGAACTCGAAACACACACACACACACACACACACACACACACACACACACACACACACACTGCTGTGACATTCCTCTCAGAGGGGTAGGGCTGGAGTGGGGTTGATGGGGTGATGGGCTGCCGTCCAGGCTTTAACACACAGTTGCAAAGTTGATACAAGAGAGATACTCAGGAATTTGTCTCTTTTCACATCCAGCCAAGCTGAGGGGAATGGATGGTGAGGAAACACTCAGTTGTCCAATTTCCCATGCTCCCTCATTGTATCCATGGCTATGAGAGGTAGTAGTCTTCTCATTTGACTTACAGTGTCTCAGCTTTGTCCTGCCATGTTCACAATCTTTATTTTGGTTGACCTCTGACTCCTTATTGGAGAATAGTGTACAGACTTTCTTTGATTCATGACTGGTTATGATAACCTTTATAATGCTAATGTAGACAAAGCAGATAATTATGATGCCCTAGTAACATCTCCTTCTAGCTGTTTAAACCTGCATTGTGTATTTGCAAATGATAAATAGTTAATCATCAGTATTTTTCTTACATCCCTTTTCCCAGCTTTAGGTAGAGTGCATTATTTATAGAGTTCTACGGACATCAAAGGTCATTGTGAGTGCATAACGAAGGCATGATAATTATAGAAATCAGAGAATAATGACAACAAAATTTGACAGGGCATCAGTAATATTATTGACATTGAATTTAACTGAAGTCAGGTGATCATTAAATTTATTACAATCCAATCTGTTGCAATTAGTTGGTGGTAAGAGGCTAATTAGTGATTAAACTCTTAATGCTGTTTAACATCTCTATTTTATTTATGAAAAAACATTTTGGAGGATATCCACTTGATTTGTGTCAGACTGGCAGACTAAAGCTGCATATAATGTTGGTTAACGTGCATTTAATGCAGCAGAAATATAATTTTGCTCTGAATGGGGACCGAGGAGTTTTTCATCCATCTCTTATTTAAAAGAATCTCTTCAGCATGAGTATGAGGATATATGTATATATTTTCTGCATTTTCGATTGTGCTTTACATCCATTGTGGCATCTTCGGTATTAGTCAGCAGTCTGCCCCACTTAGGTGTTCTTGAGACAAAGTTCACCACAGCTCTGATTTTCCTGACCTTTTTCATGCAGGTGCAGAAGTAGGTAACTTATTATAGATGACTTGTAGTCAATCCCGCTAAAACTGTCTGTGTCCTGACAGTAGAACATGAGACAGATAATCTGTGATAAAATCAGACTCCTCTGGCTCCACCTGCTGCCTCTAAGCTCATTGGACAAAAATCCACTACACCTGAATCAAAACAGCCAGTCAGAACAGAGTATCTGACAGAGCTTCAATCACTGCTCCTGCTAAGGCTCCACTCCACTGAGCATGAGCTAACTCTGAGTGGATGTAATGGAGGTAAATGACAACACAATGACCAGGTACTGAGAAAACAACAGGTTACACAAAAGATAAGTGAACAGAAAAAGAGCAATGACACAAAGCTGGTTAAAGAGAAGGAATTAGATCATGTGACTCTGCAGGACAGGTCTTTGGAGCTGGAGTTCAGTGGAGAGAGGCAGAGGAATATGGAGGTTTTTAAGTTTAGTCCACTCTCCTCTAAATCCTACTGACTATAGCTTGAAGTAGTCACACTGGAAGTTCTTTTCTACAAAGCTGACTGGATGTGTGCCTTCAGCACATGTGGTGCAGCTGCTGGTTGCATGAGAACTGACACCTTCACAGTGTCGCGAAAATGAACTCATCAATGCTAAAACTGTTAGCTAAAGTTAGGAGGATGACAAATTTAAAATCGAAGTGAGATTGCAAAGCAACCACAGAAGAACACTGTGTTTGAGGAGAAAGGGTTTTCAGCTTCACTGCATTTTTCCAGTGCAGCCCACAACCATATTCAAGATTCAAGATTTTTATTATCATGTGCACAGCATTTACATGGAGTAGTCACTGGCAATGAAATTCTTGAGTCTCTGGCTCCTTGAAACAATGCTCAAAATATTTTAGAAAGAGAGACCATATGCACAAAAAGAAAAACGGATCTAGAATTAAAATAAATAATAACCTTAATTCAGATTCAGATTCAGATTCCTTTATTAGTCCCACAGCTGGGGAAATTCACAGTGTAACAGCAGCTAGAAACACAATGGAAAATAAATAGAGGAAATGCAAGACATAAGGTAAGATAAAAAATAAGGAAAAGATATTTAGCATAAAAAATCTAAAAAATAAATAATTATAACTATTAATTATAATTATACCTGTACACAGTACAGAGACAGGATCTGCCTGAGAATACATATAAGAATATATAATATCTCAGGTAGAAAAAGTGATGACAGTGAAACAGTGAAATGAATAGTGAGGTGAAGTGGAGTGTATTGAGCAAGAGTCCAGTTATTAGTAAGTTATTTGTTTATTGTCTGCAGACTAGCGGGCATTTTGTTTGTTGTGTAGTCTGACAGCAGCAGGCAGGAAGGACCTGCGGTACCTCTCCTTCACACAGCGTGGATGGAGCAGCCGCTCACTGAAGGAGCTGCCCAGAGCTGTCAGAGTGTCCTGTAGAGGGTGGGACGTGTTGTTTAACAGGGATGACAGCTTAGCCATCATCCTCCCGTTTCCCACCACCTCCACTGAGTCCAGGGGGCATCCCAGGACAGAGCTGGCCCTCCTCACCAGTCTGTCCATTCTCCTCCTGTCCCTGTCCGTGATGCTGCTGGCCCAGCAGACTATCCCATAAAAGATGGCTGATGCCACCACAGAGTCATAAAAGGTCCTGAGGAGTGGTCCCTGCACTCCAAAAGACCTCAGCCTCCTGAGCAGGAACAGTCTGCTGTTGCCCTTCTTGACAAGGGCATTAGTGTTGTCCGAACCAGTCCAGACTGTCATTTAGGTGAACACCCAGGTACTTGTAGGACTTCACAGTGTCGATGTCCGTTCCCTGGATGCTCACCGGTGCAGGCGGAGAGTGTCTACGCCTGCGGAAATCCACCACCAGCTCCTTGGTTTTACCAGCGTTGATCTGGAGGTTGTTCCGCAGGCACCAGTCCGCAAAGTCCTGAATAAGTCCTCTGTACTCTCTGTCGTCCCCATCCCAACAGCAGAGAACTCACAAACTGTGGTCAGGAAAGGAGCCAGAACAGTGTGTGTGAGGTAGTCCAAAATCCATGTAGTGAGGTGATGGTGTGAGGTGATGTCCACCCCAGCTAGCTGCAGCTTGTCCCCCAGCAGCCTGGGCTGGATGGTGTTGAATGAACTGGAGAAATCAAAGAACATGATCCTCACAGTGCTTCCAGCCTTCTCCAGGTGAGTGAGGGAGGTGTGAAGGAGGTAGATGACGGCATCATCCACCCCGATGTCAGGCTGGTAGGCGAACTGCAGCGGGTCCATGAAGGAGCTCACCAGCGGGCGCAGATGGGCGAGGACCAGTCTCTCCAGCGTCTTCATCAGATGAGACGTCAGAGCTACCGGCCTGTAGCTGTTGAGCTCCTTGGGGTGCGGTGTCTTTGGCACTGGGACGATGCAGGACGTCTTCCAGAGCTTGTGGCACTCTCCCCAGCTTCAGGCTCAGGTTGAACGTGTACCCAAAAATCCCACACAGCTGGTCTGCGCAGGACTTCAGGAGCCTGGAGCTGATGCCATCCGGACCTGCTGCTTTCCTGGCCCTGTTCTTCTTCAGGGCATTCCTCACCTGGTGTGATGTGAGGAGCAGGCTGGAGCAGGGAGGTGTTGATGGGGGGGAGGGGCAGCAGGACAGAGTGTGAACTGGAAGTGTCGGGTGGGTGTGAGCTGAAGGTCATGAGAGGGGGGAGGGGGCACAGGAGGAGCAGTGGACAGGGGGCACAGAGCGTGATGGGGGTTGCAGCAGAGGAGACTGGGCCGGGGGAGGGGCGGATGCCTGATCAAATCTGTTGAAGAATAAGTTCAGGTCATTTGCCCACCCCTGGTCTCCCACAGGCTGGGACTTTGGCTCCTTGAAGCCCGAGATGGTCTTAAGTCCCTTCCAGACACCACAGATGTTGTTCTGCTGCAGCTGGTGCTCCATCTTCCTCCTGTAGCAGTTCTTCCCCCTTCCTGATCATCCTCCTCAGCTCCCTCTGCACAGACTTCAGCTCCTCTTTATTTCCAGACACAAAAGGCTCTCCTCTTCTCCTTCAGGAGAGCCTTAATGTCCGGGGTAATCCAGGGCTTGCTGTTGGAGAAGCTCCGTACAGTCCTGGTGGGTACGGTGTTCTCCACACAAAAGTTTATGTAGTCCGTCAGGCAGTGGGTGAGACTGTCGATGTCCTCCCCATGGGCGTCACTGAAAACATCCCATAGTGTTGTGTTGAAACAGTCTTTCAGGGCCTCCTCGGCTTCTTCAGACCATTTCTTCACAGTGCGGGTGACAGCAGGCTGCCTGTGCACAAGAGTCTTATACACAGGCAGGAGGTGCACGAGGTTGTGGTCGGCTCGGCCCAGGGGAGGAAGAGGGAGTGAGTGATATGCCTCCTTGGTGTTGGCATAAAACAGGTCCAGTGTTTTATTGTCTCTAAGGTGTGGCATGTGACATACTGGGTGAATTTGGGCAGAGAGGAGGATGGAGAGGCATGATTGAAGTCTCCAGAGATGAGGAGGAGGGCATCAGGGTGCTGTGTCTGCAGCCTGCTCACTGCTGAGAGCAGGACATCACAGGCTGCATCGGCGTTAGCAGAGGGGGGGATGTACACTACCACCATGCGAAGGGCATGAGTGAACTCCCTCGGCAGGTAGTAAGGCCTCATGCTGACGGCCAACAGTTCAATGTCCTTGCAGCAGTGCTGCTCCTTGACAGTGATGTGCCCAGGGTTACACCATCTATCATTAACAAGCACTGCCAGCCCTCCTCCTTTCCTCTTACCGCTCTCCTTGCTTCTGTCCGCCCGTAGGAGTGTGAAGCCGTCCAGTTCAGCAGCCGTGTCCGGAGTTAGCGCAGTCAGCCACGTCTCAGTGAACAGCAGGAGGCTGCACTCCCGATACTCCCGCTGATGCCGGGTCAGCGCCGCTAACTCGTCCATCTTATTGGGGAGAGATCTTACATTCCCCATGATGATGGAGGGAGGGGCTAGGACGGGCCGGTAACCGTCTTCCTCCTGGCGCGGCGCTCGACTCCCGGCGCAAGGCGTCCCCGTCTCCTCCTCTTCAGCTCATGGGGACATTGGGTCGCTCCTCAGGTAGCACCGCCAAGCGCTCCGCAGGGCGAACAGCTGATCAGCTGTAAACAATGGAGCCGTGGCTCCCTGTGAGGTCTCCGGACACGGTAGCAAAAAGTGCAAAAACCAGTAGAGCCACCAGTACAAACTCTACCAGTCTTTGTGTGCATGGTGAAAAGAAAAATTTAAAACACAGAAAACACAAAAAAGTAAGAAGAATAGAAGTAGTAAAAAGTAAAGAAAGCTCAACGGTGAGCAGGAGCTGCTGTTACAGGCTGCTACTCGCGCGGCGCCATCCATCGGATGATGACAATAAAATAAAATAGATCTAACATGAAATAATACGACTAAATAAAATATGCAACTAAATAATATACAACTAAAATATGTACAATATGAATATGGATTTACTGTCGAATTACAAGGTGCAAATATTAAATAGTGAATGTTGAATGCTGAACTGTAGTCAGTGAACAGCATTGTCACATATGTGTCCCTCTGGTCCAGGTGGGAGAGGGCAGTGTGGAGGGTGAGGGTGATGGGCATCTTCAGTTGAACCTGTTAGGGCCTATAGGCAAACTGAAGTGGGTCCAGTGAGTCCGGGATGGAGGAGGTGATGAATGATTTGACTAACTGCTCAAAGCACTTCATGATGGTGCAGGTGAGTGTTACTGGATGGTAGTCGTTCATGCATCAGCATCATAGCTTGCACAGAAGGTATTGTCCTGGAGAGATGCAGACATTGTCTGTGTTGTCTCTAATAGTCCTTAATCTACTTCACATGTTTCTGGAGTTGGAGGCCTGGTCATTAGACTCCATTTTTCCTCTGTATTGTCTCTTAAGAGCACATACCTGGACTTCCAATACTCAGTCACCCGAGTTTTTGGCTTTAAGTTTGGCATTAACTTCCCTGTTTACCGTACATCCTCGATACATTTGCTGATTTGCCAATGACTGTAGCCATGTATTTAATCATGTACTGCATGGTTGTCCTGATGTAACAAGGACCACTTTGTAATCATGTATGATGGTTGTCCTGAAACAAGGACCACTTTGTAACTGCAAATAAACCACTATCTTTAGTTTTAGTATTTTAGTAATTTTAGTATGAAGTCTCAAATGAAAATATCTCTTGCTTAACAGTGGACAGAATATCTTGATTTACCTAACAGGGCTTTTGTTGTGAAATATTTGAATTGCATGGTTCCTATATGGTACTTCAAATGCAGCAGTTGCAATCTTGTGGAAATTGTATGTTTACCTGGGACATTGACATACATATAACTGCAGTGACTGCAACAGGACAGTAACTTTATTGTTAAATCTATCAAATCAAAGTGATAGAAAAGAACATAATGCTTATTTGACATGCACATTATAAAACAGGGACCATGAATTTATGCAAGTTTTATTTGTCGTTGTCTCTCACAGTGTGACCCTCACTCCTTTGTGTTTCTTCCTCCCCACTGCCTGCCTGCCTACTTGCCTGTAAGATAAAATCATCCTGCTTCTCAGCTACCTGCATTTGGGTCCTTCCCCTATTTCTGCTCCCAGCACATATTGTGACAGTGTCATTGCCTCTGCCCATTATTGAAGACTTTGCTGTAATTTGACTATTAGTTTTTATTTGAGAAGATCCAACATTAGGCTTATTCAATAATTGTGGCATAAAATAAACAGAGCTGAACTCAAGCTGAACTGGCTGTTTTGTTCATGGAGCCCAGACGCTGAAAAATGTATCCTAACTCATATAGAATGTATCACAGGACTATTGTGGTTGATTGCATGGCAATGTACAATACAGGGGTTGTATTTTTGGCATTTGGTCACTCTGAATGCACAGACTGAGAGCTACTGACAAACAGCTATCATGTTTGTTCACTCATCAAACTTGTCCATGACATCAGTCGTTTGTCTGAGTGTGAGTCAGGGCTTTAAAGTTGGACCAGGTTACTTTGATCCACCTCTAACCCAAATTCTTCCAGCAGTTGAAAATAGAAAGGAAGAGAAAGGAGGTGGGAAGGCCGGGAGACAAAAATAATGGAAATTGGAGAGCCAACGAAAGCATTCCTCACACAAGAGGATGAAATGAGTGAGAGGAAGCGTAATGACTGACTTTTCTTTTTCGGGATATGTGGTTTCTCTGCCCGATCATTAGGTTTCTCTGGCTCTCCAGGCCCGGCACAACAGATGTGTGTTTGTGTGCGTGTGTGTATGTGTTGAGAGAGAGAGAGAGAGAGAGAGAGAGATTTGGGACAGACAAGGGAACAAGCATTACTGACATGATTCCTTTGTATTTTTTTGACAAGTTTTCAAGAGCCTTTTCTGAGAAGGATTCTGTCCACTGAATCCACTGAAAGATCAGATGGAGTGTAATTTTTTTGTTACTGTTTTGGTGGAACACAGAATTACACACCATGATAATGGTGTATGATAATAAGTTTTGCTCAGCTGGCACTCAGCTTGGATGGAGCTCCTCTCACCATTCAGTTGCTCTTGACAATGTCCAGCTGGTACTCACTGTCAGCTCTCATTAGTGCTCAGGCCACACAGTCTGACCTATTCAGAGAGTGCACACAAGTCTTTGTTTTCTGCTACAAGTGTCTTTATTTTGTCAGTATACTGAGCACTGACTGAGCACTGCTCAGGACAACCCTGACCGTGAAGTTCGACACCAGGACCTGTATTTATTAAGTGTATCAGAATCGCTCCTTGGAACTGTGCTGAGAGGTGAACAAGAACTAAAAACACTGTCTCCCCATTGTAGGACTGAGAGTTGATGAAGAAGCTTCCTCCACTGAGAAGTTGTGTTGCACGACACTCTTAGCCACAAAGATTAGGTATTGTAGTTTTTGCTGTTGCTGTTTGGAGTATTATAGAGTGGGAAAACTCTGCAAGCAGAAAATAGCACATTTCTGTATATCCTTTGTATGTGGACAGGTCAGCTGTCTGGTGTTTCTGCAGTTACCAGGGTGTACCTAGAAAATAAAATTAGAAGACACTGAAATGATTATGACATAAATATATTCACATGTTTGTGTTTTGTGAAAATCAACACATGGGATCACAAATTAATGTGAAAATAATCATGTTTTGTGTTGTGACACTAGGTGTTTCAATTAAGGGTGTGCAAAATTATTTAGCAATTAGCAAAAAAAACTGCAGTTGTTATAGAAATAAAAAAAAAAACCTTAAATCTTAAATAGTTAAATTGCTTGCATTCTTATTCTTAACAATATCTGATTGCTTAGTATACAGATCTTAGCAGAAATGTTTTTACCATGACTTCACACTGAGTGGTAGTGAAATGAATGAATTTTTTCATTATCTGATTTACATCAAGCAAGAGACAAAGGATCAGGAAACAAGGACCTTGTGGTGTGAGCGATTACACCCTGCACAAGAAGTATAAAATGGTAGCATTAAAAAAGCATTGTTAAAAATCTGCTCTCGAACATTCTGCATCTCATGTCAGCTCAGGTTACAGGTACAACTCTGAAGCTCTGGACATGTAATAAAACATATTTATGCCTAGGTCTAAAAGTAGGACTCAATATGTATCATCTTGATCAGTTAGGGCCTATTTCTTTTTCTTTATTGTTATAACACTTGGTCCAAGTGAAGGGTTCTGGTGGTACATTCCCAAGCCTATCAACATGTGGAGCTTTGGACAGCCAATTTACATGCCCCTCTCATCAATAATTCAGTTCGAGGTAGCAAAGCGCAGTGTTAAGTGGCCACTTACAGAGAACGGAAGGGGTGGAGAAAAGTGAAGGGTATTGCACAAACACTGACGCTCTTAGGTTCACAGAGTTGGCATGGGCCTCTGCAACATTTGTTATGCAAATAAAGGAGTGGATGCATGATGATTTCCTCCTGTAACTGTTGGTTACCCAGGAGATATGGACGGCCCACTGTCTTTCACTCACTTGTGTACAGAAAACCAGAGGTCGGTGCTATTCTTTTTCTCTTTGTATTGAATTAATATAATCACGACGGGCTGATGATTACATTTAGTTTAAATGGTTTTGGTGTAAAAAAATAAAGCGGCACTTCAGTTTTGTTCTAACATACTAATGTCCATGAATATAAAAAAATGCTAACCAGTAACCAGAGTATAGTGATTATGTACGCATACATATCATTCAAATATGAAAACGATCATTTGGGAAATATGAACATGCTTTGACCTTTTTCCACTCTAGTGTTCAGGAAATATTTCTTTTCTACACGGTTCAATTCAAATTGAACCAGCTCTTGATTGCTGTATTGATTGATCTTAAGCTCTTCATTGACAAAAATGAATTTGTGTGAATGCTGATTCAGAAGCTGTGAAGACCTCACTTGGTGTTTAATTCCTCCATATTTGCCTGGACGTTTCCTTTGAAGTTGAGGTGGATGTTTGATGTGTGATTGAATAAAAAATAATAAATTAGCATAAATCTACACAGAGACTGCAGAGAGACAATTGGATTGATGTGCATCTTCTAGAACAACCCGAAGAAAAAGACTAACCGACGACCACTCTGTGGCACCCACCTCCCTTCTGATGACGGGCTGACAGCACCCACATCAGCATGCTGTTTGCTGATATCAGTACAACACTGAACACAATCTCCCTCTTAAAGTAACTTGGATAAATAACGTCAGAACAAATTCCATTCGGTTCATTACACTTAAATCTACGAAGTATTTTGCTCTCATCTAGCTTTTCTGCAAACTTGTTACTAAAAAAAATGTTTACTAGAATTTATTTGAACTAAGTAACTTGCATCTTCTTTACACGTTACCACTTTACAGTATTCTTCCGCTAAAGCAAATGATAACATTTTGTCATTCAATATGAGGTAAGAAAGGGTCTTAAAGCAGAAGTAGATAACTTATTTATAACTCTGGCTCCACCTTCTGCCTCTAAGGACATTGGACAAGAATCCACTGTGCCCGGGTTAAAACAACCAATCAGAACAGAGTATCTGACAGAGCTTCAATCACTGCTCCTGTACAGACTCCATCATGTACAGTGGATATAAAAAGTCTACACACCCCTGTTCAAATGCCAGGTTTTTGTGATGTAAAAAAATGACACCAAGATAAATAATTTCACAACTTTTTAACCTTTAATGTGACCTATAACCTGTAATTTAACAACCACACAACAAGCAATGAGAAACCTGCCCATCCCTCCTTTGTCATCAACAATAGTTTACACAACAAAGACAAGAAGACGACAAATGAAGAAGAGCTTTAAACTTTTTGTCTCAATATAAACAAAATAAAAAAATATGGTCAAAGTTGCGACTTGAATGTTCAGATGATGTCAAACACATACTGCCATATTTACAGTATGGCAGCAAAGTCAACCAAACTGAAATAAAACAATGTGTCTAATCACAGACCACAGATCCTATGCGTCGCAAAGGGAACTCTTGGAGTCTCCTCCCCTTCATTGACCACTCTCACTGGATACACTGCTGTCTCCTGGGTTGACTTCAGTTCATTCTGAAAAAGGAATACATGTCCAGCGTGTGAGCGTAAATGTGTAAATCATGAAGCTGGACGCTAACAAGGCTAGTAATGTAAAGGAAACACCACCATTACACATTGCATCCAGGTTTTTACATGAGACACAATTCAATGTATTAGTGTGCCTATGTCTTCGTGTATGTTAAGATAAAAAGTAAAAGATTATTTAAATATTACCCTCACTTTGTCCTTCCGTATAATCAAGGGAGGGTTCTAGTCTCTATAAAGTGAAGAAGAGCACAAACAAAGGATACACTGACTCTTAAATCAGCTATTCAAAGATAGAAAAAGAGATACAAGTTTTGAAAAAGCTCCAAAAGTGAAGGCAAAACACCTCAATCTCCCCCTGGTGGCTGGCTGCAGTTTAGGTCATAAATCCCAAATTAAAATTCCCCAATAAAGTTATTTGATGCTATAAGAACTGGGTGAAACTTCATGATTGACAGCTGTCATTAAAGTAGTTGTGAAGGCACCTGCATATGTCTTTTTAGGAATTCTGTGTAGAGTAAGAAAGTCAAGAGGAAATGTAACTTTAGCTAACAGTCCATAGTTATTCATTGGAAACAGGTAATAATGAATAAGACAGGTGTATAGGGGGACCTCGATACCACGGCTCCTCCTATCACTACTGTGCAGACTCTGGTTTCATATGATGTCACCAGCGCAAGATGGTGGCAAACGAATCCAGGGATCGTTTAGCCGCACATTTGCACAGTGGGAGGAAGTGGAGACATGTTGTCCATCTTTAATACAGTCAGTAGTCTGAACAGGTCACATCCTCTCTCTCTCTCTCAGTACCTCACATTGTGGTGCAGTGTGTGTGTGTGTGCACCCAATAACAAACGGGGAATTGATAGTTGCTAGTCAGATGTTTTTATTTTTGATAAATCTGCCAATATCTTTTTGTTTGGATTCACAAACATTAGGAAAGAGAGAAAAATGCCCAGCAAAGTTTCCTAGGGCCCAGATATTCTCATATCAGTGAGTTAATATACCAAAAGATAGTACCCACCTCAGCAACAGCTTGTTAACCCTGCTGCCATGTAGCAAGCAATTTTTATTTGCTGCTGTACCAACAGACTACAGTTGAGCTTCTTTCCTCAGGCTGAGACTTCTCAATCGATCCTCCACACTCAAACATAATAATAGGTAATAGGTTTTTACTATTGCTGTTTTGTACATGTAGCATGAAAGGACCACAGCTTGTATTTCGTTACACAAGCCAGTGTTGAATAATGTTAAATAAATGTGCCCTCAAACCCATGAACCCTTAAAAACTCCCTGCAGGAGTGTCAGAGCCATATATTATTATCATATCCCCATGAGACAGTTGAGAAGGGTGATCAAACAGCTGGATACATCTTTAGGTTCAGTCTTATGGCCCATTTTTGTGTTATCATTTATTATCACAATTTGAGTCATTGGGTCAAATAAAAGAGCAGTATCAATAAAAAGTCATTTTGTCTGGGCCAACAGCAAGTCAGCCAGCTCAGTCCAATGAAATCTCTTCTGATGCAAAAATACTGTAGCCCAAAGAAGACTAAGAAGACTAACCCTTTTGGGTGTATGCAGCCACTGAGCATGAATGGGGTTCTCTCGCAGCTCACCATTGTCAAGACATTTGAGTATTGAAATGAGCAAATGAATTACACAGATAAAATTCCAATGCTCAAATAAATTTTAACAAAATTATATTACATTTTTATTTTATTATATTTATTTTTGACCAGAGATTAACTGTGTGTTTTGAAACCTTTGTTCAGCATGGTCAGAATTTTATTATTTTCATCACTTAGAGCGAGAGAGAGCGAGAGAGAGAGAGACTCTGTGGCTGGCACAGGGCAGAGCGGTCTTTACATGGGCAGGCAAAGATTTAAGCCTTTTTTGTTCTAATTGTGAATTTGTGATAGAGAAATGAACAGAGGGACTCACATGATAAAAATGGCCACACAATAGTTCCCTGTAAAGACCTTTTTCAGACCGTTTGGAACTTTTAACATAGTCATAATCTGTCACAGTATCCATTGTGGAGCTAAGTATTGTATTGGAGCATAGGTTTAAGATTAGAAAAAATTCAAATTCCATTATAAGATTAGCTTTGGAAGCAACTTCTTTCAGGGTTAGGTGCAGGGCGAAGTAAAGTTTGGACCCAGGATGCAGACGAGGCTGGAGGCAGAGTAGATTAAATTACTCTTTACTTCAGGAACACAGGAGGAACACGGCAGAACAGGACCAAGATGGGCAGGGACAGACAGACAGACAGACAGACAGACAGGCTGAGCAGGAAACACAAGAGCACACTAGGGGTGGTGACATTGACATCGTGACAGGGAACAAAGGGACCAGTATATATACATTGTGGGGGACAGGGAAGTGGAAAACAGGTGAGGAGACTAACAGGGGACAGGTGAAACTAATAAGGGAGGAGCAGAATAATCAGAGGCGGGAAACACACAAGGACAGGAAGTAAAGTGGCAGACATGTGAGGAGAGGAGGAATACAAAATAAAACAGGAAGTGAGGGTCAAAGAAAACGGAAAACAACAAGGCATAAAGCAAACCATAACTTCATTTGTCTCTGCAGTCAGCTACATAAAGTTAGACCTGATTACTCTGTTCAGAACACCAAATAGTGCCCACAGATCTCCAAATTGCCTCCCAGTTGTTTACTGAAAATGTGTTATACACTGGGGCATGTTGTGAGCTGGAAGAATATTTAGTTGGCACTGTAATAAACTTATGTATACAGATGGGACAAATTAAAGGAAAGGTAGGAAAGGTGTTGGGCCACCACATTCCACCGGAACAGCTTCAGTGCTCATAGGCATTGTCAGTCTATGTTCCCACCCTCACCTATGGTCATGAAACTTTGGGTAATGACCGAAAGGACAAGATTGCGGATACAAGAGGCCGAAATGAGTTTCCTCCGCAGGGGTGACTGGGCGCTCCCTTAGAGATAGGGTGAGAAGCTCGGTCACTCAGGCGGGAGCTTGGAGTAGAGCTGCTGCTCCTTCACATTGAGAGGAGTCAGCTGAGGTGGCTTGGGCATCTGTTTCAGGATGCCCCCTGGACGCCTCCCTAGGGAGGTGTTCCAGGCATGTCCCACCGGGAGGAGGAGACCCCAGGGAGAAGACCCAGGACACGCTGGAGAGACTATGCCTCTCGGCTGGCCTGGGAACGCCTCTAGGGTCCCCCCAGAAAAGAGCTGGAGGAAGTGTCTGGGGTGAGGGAAGTCTGGGCATCTCTGCTCAGACTGCTGCCTCCGCGACCCGGTCCCTGGATCAAGCGGATGAAGATGGATGGATAGATGGATGGATGTCCAACTCTATGGACACTACTGGAGGGATGAACACCCCACAGTCTGTCTGTTTGATCTGTCCAATCCTGTTCTGCCCATCTTTTCTAATGTGCTGATGTCTAAATGGGACGTCCGTGGCTCTTGAACCACAGCAATGTTTCTCTCCCTCTGTAATCCTTACAGGCAGCTGGCAGTCTGGCCAGAACATAGCCGTCTATTTCAAGGCTTCTGGAAAGTGAAAGACGGGGCTATCAGAGAATAGAGAATGAGTCATGGCTGCAGCTCACTGGGACTGAGACCAGGCATCTGCATAATTTCAAATCAGCTTTATTTCACTCATGGCTCAACCTGTAGTCTGTAACAGGGCCCTTCACCAGCACTGACTCTTATACCATATTTGGTTCAGATTTAGAAGTGTTCAATGCCCCCAAGGTTTGATTACTGAAAAGAACACTTCTATATATGACAAAATATCTACACAGTGTTCCTTCCTGTCTTACGGGTGTAGCAGCAGAGGTCTTAAGGTGTTCAGTGGTTCAGTTCAGCCATGTAAGGGAGTCTCATTGCCCTGATCTTAGGTGGAAGCAGAAATCTTATCTTTCGTTCCTTGTACCTGTTGGCTCTGATATCCCCCCGGACTACTTTCGCTATCCTCCTCTTGATTTATAAGATGTTGTACTCTGTGTAAGAGCTCCCACTGTATCTCTCACAATGGTAAAGGAGAGTAACACTGCAACACCAGCAAGATGAGGTGGACAAAACACACTTTATTTTAGCCAATATGAATCAAATAAATATGCTGGATATCTAGGATCGTCTCGAGACATCTCAATCCCTGTATGATCTGATCCAGTGGGGCCTTGTCATCTACCCAGTCTGGGATTTAAATGACAAAGAACTACCAAAATGCGGCCTACATCCTGCATGAACAGTAAAGTCCCCCCCATGTAACTCTTGTGGCTTTGGTTTTTATACCTCACTGTTATCTCTAAGCACAGTTCCTGCCTAGGAACCAATTGTAGCTGTCATTTTTTCAGTGTGATGGCAGTAAATGATATCTTCTCTCACACACTGCAGTGTTCAAGTAATTTTAAAATGTGCTGTTGCCTTATGAGATTTGCTGAAGTACTGCTTGAATTATTATAATCAGAATCAGCTTTATTAGCCAAATATGTGTGCACACACAGGAAATTTGACTTGTTTTTTAAGTGCTCTCAGTGTACATACACAATGTACAGTTATAAACAATACAGTCACAATATCAGGATCCCTGCACAGTAACCCTGTAACACAAACACCAACCACAAAGCAGTGAGTTTTCTCATTGCTTGGTGGTTGTTTATTTGCCTCTTATCTGTCTCATGTTCTACTGTCAGGACATAGAGACAGTTTTAGTGAATATGAATAAATGTTATTTTTATACAGACTAACAACTTCGCTTGAAGTAAAATTTAGTAAAGAATTAAATATGCAAGTTGTTCATTAAAGTGCCCCTTCAGTCAAAAATGCAATATGGTTATTGTTACTTTACACTGATGTCTGAGCTGTGCCAAGTGATATACAGTATGTGCAGAGTTTATTACTTTAATGTCGGGTAATTCCACAAAACTACTGTGTGGCAACTCTGGTAAGGTTGTGTTAGAGAAAGATTGTGGTTATAGTTTCAAATGGGAACACGATTGCAGGTCTGTGACCGGATGCACTCTCCGATCTCCTTCATGAAAGTGAGACACTAAACCACCACCCCTACCACCACACAATTGCAATTTACCTCATTTAATAGAGGATACACTACTTCCTGCTTCAGCACAGAACCTTAGAATTGAATGTATATTGTTGGGTATGTAGTAGTCCAGAGTGGGATGCGGGGCTTTGTGGATGTAGGGTAAGTAAATCTTATTGTCTTCTTTGCCCTTGAGCAACTTTCACTGGAAAGTACCAATCTAGTAGAGCTAGACCAATTAATGGCGGAGCCACTATATCAACCTTGATACCACAATGAGAAAAATCTGAAAATTATTCAGTACTTTTGCTATTGCTGTTGGCACAAACATTTGCAGATCTTACATTTTAAACTATCTTGTCCAGTACAGATTAGAACACATTAGACATACCTTTGATGCTATGTGTTGTTTTGTTGAATTGAATAACATGGATATGAGAGGTATATTTTATGAAAAAGCAGTAATGCCTATAGAGTTGATTATATGTTTGCCCTTACTAAATGTACTGTAGCAGCCATCCATTGATGTGACTCCTATTTGTGGGATGTGTTATTATTGCATTCCTTTTTGGTGTGTCATTCTTTCCAATAAGCTATTCAGTTTTGCACCACAGTTTTCGCCCCATTAATCCCAGTAACAGGTCAAGCATCCAGTCCAGGTTTTTATATTGGTCTTAAGTCCTAACAGTACAAGGGACTTATCATCTAATTGCTTAAAGAAAGAGTGATTTTAGAGTGATCCATGTGGTGGTAAAGTTAGAGAGGCTATGATGTGTATGAGGAACTGCATGAGGAAATGCTGGCCCAAATAATGAAGTTTGCAGGAAATCACACGT
The DNA here is from genome assembly GCA_023238725.1 of Scortum barcoo. Lineage (NCBI taxonomy): Eukaryota > Metazoa > Chordata > Actinopteri > Centrarchiformes > Terapontidae > Scortum > Scortum barcoo. Next base: position 726,369 of record CM041551.1, read on the forward strand.
AGTGATAGGCTCCTGCTGCCCCTCACTGTGCCATTGGTATTCTAACCCAGATCTCGGCTGCCTGTTTTCACTGGTCCCTTCCTTTGTGCCATGTTTCCATGGTAGTGTCATCTGGAGTGTAGACAAGCTGAACTGGTGAAAGGGCTGTGTCTGGAGGGGGAGAGAGGGGTGTATGTTTGTGTAGTTACCGACAGACAAAAGTTGTCTGTGTCAGTGCACATTCACTAACAGCACACATTTTTAAGGTCCACCATTGATGAAGCTATAAACCCTCTGGTGAATTTATTTAAACTAGTACAGCATGTGTTCAAAACTTGCCTGTTCAGAATGGGCTGCCTCCAGTATTGCTGCTTGCACTGCTCATCCAAACAACCTCACACTGAACACTGCACTGCCCTGGGTGCTCAGCAACAAACAGACAAAGTGTTAAGTCAATTGACTGGTCAGTTGTTGAAGTCTTTCAGTCTATAGCAGGTCTATTTAACAGTTTCCTTAAACATGTTTTTGGGTATCCAAGCAGTAACACTTGCTGCTGGAGCCCTATTGTGTTTGTTCTCATTATTCTTTCTCCTCTTCATATTTTTCTCCTGTGAAAATGTTTGTGCAAGAAAAAACATGTGATGAAAACTGTGGACTCCAAATCTCACCCACTGCTATAATCAAATTTATGTTTCGCAGTAATCTTCTAGCCTAGAGTCAAGATTCTTTCAGTTTTAAATCTTAACTGATGGCTGTCTGCTTTAAAAATGTCAAAATGTGTTATTTTCTATCAATTTTCTCACAATATTATATTTGTGAATTCACTAGACACCAGTTGTCCCTTTGTTAGACTCATCTACAGTCTTCATTCATATGAAGTTATCAAAGGAATTTCAAAACATCAATCTGTTTTAATAATATAAGCCAATCAATTTTTACGAAAATAGGTAATTTTCAAAAATAGCTCAAACATGCGAGATATCAACCTGAAATTTGAGACTTTGTATCTCCTAATTGGTTACATTTTGTGAATTTGGTCTCCATGATGTAGGGTCATGACTTGATGCATGAAGTTTGGACATGATTGATTTAAAGTGGACGTGGCTTATTACAGCTAAATTTCTAGACATTTTACATGCTTACTTCCCATGCTTCCAAAAATAAAATGAAAAGTTCTAACTTGTATCAAGCTTCACACTGTATTACAATGCAGGGCTACTTTGGATGCAGTGGAATAAAAAGTATTTTGTAAGCTAATCACAAAGAAAAAAAAAAGAGACAATCATCAGGATACAGTTCCAACTAAAGGGGGTAAACAATAGAGAAAAGATACTTCCTTTTCATTTAAATTAATCACACATTTAATATCAGACTTTTACTGGACTTTTTCAAATGTCCAAAAAATCCAGAAAAAAAATCCAAGTTTTTACAAGCAGTTTTCCACAAGCAAAGGATTTAAATCGATTTTAAAATGTACTTGTTTCCTTAATTCATGTAGGAATGCAATTTGTTGATGTGCATTACATCTGTACAGATTTACAAAATCCCTGCTTGCTAGTACATAATGGCACAAGTTCCCTATTAGATAGTATGGTTTGGTATTTACACTCCAGCATGGATGAATAAAAAAGAAATAAGCAAAGAAGACTTTGCCATCACTGTATGAATCTATGAGTGAATGGGGTGAATGGCATGTATTTTAAAGTGCCTTGAGCGTCACAGTAGACTAGACTAGTCAAGACTAGTTCTCTAATGCAAGTCCATTTACTGTTTAATAATCTAGTTTTTCTAGTTTATAATTACAGATGTGTACTAAAAATGTTTCAAGAATACAATAACATTGTGGACCTTCTGCTGAAATGTTTTAATATGAGTAGATTATCTGTATGGTTATGAATGTGTCAAGTTTTGTGATCAGTGATCAAGGTTAAGATCAGGCACATAACAAAAAAGTGGGTTTGTAAGGAAACATTTTCATCTGACTTAATTAATGAAGTTTAAGATCAAAGCAGTACCATAACTAGCTTTTCCATTGAGCAGCAACTGCTTTTGTCAAAGACAATGACATTTGTTGTAGAGATGTACTGTATTTGTGTGGTTAAACTGCAGTGAACTGTGATGAGTGCAGGTTTGGGACAGTTACACTGGTTGTAGTTGTGTTGGTCTATAATGTTTGTGTGATCATAGCTAGTTTTGTTACCAATGTGAGTTTTCTCAGCAAAAAACAGTCCATTCACTATTTATATTGCCTACTGCTTACACACAAATCAAACAAAAATCCACTGCTGTCACCATGCCTCTGGCTTCCCTGGTGCACCTCCAGCTTTTCCAAAAAAACCTGACAATGTTCAACAGAGAATAATCAATGGTATCTGACAGCCGGCGTGCCTGTCTGTCTCTCTCTTCTTTGTGTGTGGAAGTCATCTGAGATCCAGCAGCCTGCTACTGCATTATAAGAGAGAGTATGATTAGCCAACCAATACCAGCTGTGCAAATCAACGCAGCAGGCTCCGCTCTCCTGAACCATCCTCATGCCTCTTTTCTTTGCAGTTGACTGCCGACCATGCTCACCTCCAGAGTGACATTAAAATAGTTTTCAGCAGTCTGTTTGACTTTGCTCTATACTGACATTTGAAATGAACGAAGTGTATCTCATTAGCTATGCTGTTCAGCTGGGGTAAGACAGAAGATTTCCTGTTTAGCCTTGTAAGCACTGAATGGAAGCCTTTGTTCCATTTGGACTGCTTTGTTTGACTGATGACTGTGGACAGTTTGCAAAACAAATATGCTCAGACAAACTGGTAAATCTTGACCTTTTGACTGTGTCAAATTATTCAGCCTGAAATAATAGGAAATGCTTTGTTTTTTTTAATATGAAAAAATTATGATCAATTAGATGTAGACTTTAAAAGAAAAACAACTCAAACAAAAAGATATATTTGCTATTATATTTGCTGTGTCATAATAAACATGTCAGCTAAACTAATTTAGTCTTTTGCCTGTAATAACTGAATAAATTGTGTGAAGAATTGTGGAATTATTACCTGTGTGGTAGAAAGAGTGGGAAAATGAAAAGAAGGACTGTTGTCAGTTCTTTACATTATACAGTTTATTGTAAAGACATAATTATTTATGGAGAGAAAAAAAGACAGCAGTTGCTATGACAAGACTGATGTAGGCACCGATATGATGCAAGCCATCTAGTCTGCTGGAACTCCATAAAAACAAGATGGCACCCATGACAGACTTTTATGTTAAAGCAGTTTCCTCTAGCAACACTTTGAGTCAGAGACCTTTGTTGCATGTTATCCCACATTTCTCCCTGTACAGTTCTTGCAGACTCTCTATTGTAATGGCAAAAATGCTCTAAAATACATTGCATATAATAATTTGAAATAATTCAAATGTAGTCCTCATCATGTAGTCATCAACTATGTTGAAGAATTAGCATTATTCCTTTCATTCACAGTGCCGTCACTGTCGCAGAGCTGACAAGCTGACATTAATGTGAGGCAGGTGCATTTTACAAAGTCAACTAATGGCCTTACCTTTATCCATGGTTTGTCCACTTATGGCGCTAATCTAAAATGCTTTCACACATTACTTGTCAGATTGTCATGATGGTGGCATGATTATCTGTTCAGCATGGCTAACTAGTTTCCACTATTTTGCATCATGGGAGGGAAGAACAATAGTTTAATTTTCTGATAGGCCAACAGGGCATGGATGGGTTACATATAAAGTGCTTAATGATGTCAAACATACTTGTGATATTACTGTACTGTAAGTTCTGGTTAATTATGGGCCAGCACTGTTTTGACAAAGGTCATTTATCTTCACCATTTTTTTTTTACCAAATGTCCAATATCAATGTTTTGTCTGGTCATGGGGTTTGTGAAAATAATGTAATGTAATGTTGAAATGAGTTCCTGAGGTAAGTTATTTAAATGATGGGATTGAAACGGAATGTAACAGTTAATTTGAGGAGAAAGTAAACCCACAGTTTCTTTGTTAGGTCAAATAATAATGAGAATAAATCCATCCAGGTACTCTTGTGTGTCTGAATCCATAATATGGCTGCTACCATGTGTGTCCATGAGCAGCAGCTTGTGTGTCCTTTTCATCTCATTAATAATTGAGTGACTGATGTTAATGGAGACAGATGGCTGCTGTAACTATAGACCTTTATTAAGGCAGTCCACTTTTTGTGTTTAACGTCTTTCACAAAAGTCATTCACCACTGATCTGATTGATGAGTTAGTGTTACAAGGGCTCACAAATGACTGATTTATTGTTTTGTTTAAAGGTCAAAAGGATGGTGAGCACTGGCTTAATGATCCATTTATTGTAAAACTTACCAATACTGCACCAGATGTCCACGGAAAGCATTTAAAAACCCCTAAGACATTATCTGATTTTATTACCATGCCCATGATGCCCCCAAATCTTCCAAAATGCCCTCCCTAAATGCAGCTGTTTATGATTAAATATCTGTTTGGGTTCATTTTGAATATCATTGCTAATACATAGTACATTATATCCTCTTTCATCTATTGGGTCTGAATGCAAACTTCCAAGCTGTTGGGGAATGTTGTTTTTGATGTGCAGGAGAAACAGTTCCTCCTCTGTGGAGTTTCCACAGGGTGGTGGTCATTTAGACTGGACAGTGTTGACCTTTTAGGTCAGGGAAAATGGTGGCTTTATTGAACTCTTTTATGACAGTGAGATGTTAAAAATGTCTGTGATGCCATCAACTAGTTGGTACATGGCCAGCAATGTTATCAGGCCTGGCAGATTTAGTGATATTCAACGCTCTGCAGGGTTCTTCTTACATCGACTATGGATACTGACACTGACGGGCCGTTGAGAGAGTGGAGTGGAGAGCATCAAAGCATGTATAAAATTGTTAATCTCATCTGGCATTGTGACCTCACAGATGATGGGCTGCTACTACTTTTGTAGCCTGTGATGTTTCTGCCACATATCTTTAGTCTTGCTGCTGGTGAGTTGATATCTGAGCTTTTGCTCTGGATGGGGCTCTCACATCTCCTATCATCTTTCTGGATGGAGTAAAGACCAGCAACAAAAACAGCTTTAACCACACAGTATCACTACATCATAAACACAGAGTCTGAACATGGTCCACTTGTTACTGTAATGGCTGTAATCCATAGATCTTTAGTGTATGTAGGTATCACATTCAGCTCCCAGAGAACCACCACTACCCCCTCCCTCCCCTCCTTTACTCCAAGTAGCCACGGGAATAGAGATCAGGTTTCTCCTCCTACTCTCTGCTGAGATGATTACAATTTGAGGATGACCTCAGAGCTGGCAGTGATAAGAGGGGCAGTGATGGTTTTGGAGAAATCACTGGCAGATAGTGAGACAGAGGGTAAGCAAAGTAAGAATTGAAGTATGGTGTAGGTCTCATTCTGCCAACACTAACTCTACATCCACTTGTAGGGGTAAGATCTATATGTGTGTGTGGTTCCCTTTAAAACTAAGTTAAGTATCATCATGAATAATTGATGGTGCCTAGATGTCACTTGCTATTGTGTCAGTTTCATGAGGAAAATATCAGACGGTTTGATAATTTTTTTTTTTTTTGTATTTGCTTTGTGAGTGTGGTGAGTTGAAGACTTGGTAGCAGCCAGTGCAACAGAACACAAAGAGTATTGTGTCTTGGAAGAGAGAAAGATGTTCCTGTGTGTGAGTGTGCATATGTGTGTGTATATTCAAACAGTGTGTATATGGGTGTGTATGCGTGAACTCAGTTGAGCCCTGCTGGCAAAATAGCCAGCTGTGTGGCTGCAGCACCCACGTCCACATTCTCTCCATGCTGGCTGTGGGTGGTGTCTCCGTCAGAGGAAAGACTGGCTCTGTTGATGCCGAGGCAACAGTTGGTTCTACAGACAGAGAGACAAAGAAGAGAGAGACGAGGAAGTGGAAGATGAAAACCTAGATCAAAAGCCCATCTAAAGACAGGTATCCTTTGAGTGTTTGTGTTATTTATGACAAGTGTTGTTTCTGGTAGGTATAAAGTCAGTCTGAAACAACTGATGCTGACATATTTCTTGTGAGGATGTTCTCCTAACTGAGTATATATTGTCTTATCATTACTAGTTTTGATTTAATTATCATTGTACACTATAGGCAGCTTAGTTGTAGCATCATGTTACAACTAACCCTGTTGTGTTGAGTTTTTCTCAAGCCAAGCTTACACTTGCTATGAGTTGGTTATACATCTCAAAATGATACTACGCTTTAGGCAGAAATATGGTTAAGATATTAAGGTCAGATCCAGTGACTTACACCCAAAGCTGAGTTATCTAAGATAAGATAAGATAATCTTTTATTGATCCCACAGTGGGGAAATTTCACACTGTTACAGCAGCTCAAAAAAAAAAAAAAAATTAAAGATAGAGATAGAGATTAAATAATAGAGACAATATAAACACAAAAACAATATGTACAATAAATAAAGTAATAATAATCATAAGAAGAGAAGAGACAGTATTTTATGAGTATGAGTTGTTATTGCACAGGTGTATATGGATATAAAATTAAAATAAAATAAGTAAATAAATAAATTAATCTAAAAGAAGTACGTGCTGCCAAAACGCTCTTTGCCATAAGTCTCCACCAATCTTCACGTGTTACCAGTCGAGCCATCACCTCTAAGGAAGATGGCCGTATGAATGACTTATGATTTTAACATAGTCTGATGGGTTTGTTATGGGAAGTGGATCTCTCCTGTGTACACTGAAGTTTAGTAAGGAGCATGGTCAGAATAATTAAGTAGGACCACTGATCAGACACCTTTTTAAAAGTTTATAACAAGTAGGATTTATCCAATGCTAAACTCAGCATTCAAAGTTGGCCCCTCCACCCCAGCTCCAAGCACACATGCTTCTAAAGGTCCCACATGCTTATGATCTGGTAAGTAGTTGCAACATTTCTACAGAGTCCCGCCCTCACACCCTGCACACTGTTATTGGTTGGGTGCTACACATCACTGCCCAAAAGTTGACTCCCAGAAACATACTGAACACAGCAAAGTAAAAAAAATGGTTATTGTTGTGTCTTGTGGCTTATTTAAAAGGACATTTAGGAAATGTGTTAAAGAATTAGACTTATCTTCTGAAAGAAAATTAGGATGTAAATGTCAGTTAACCCTCTGGAGTCGACGGACAGGTCCGATTTATGATGACGTAGCAAAAAGACGCAGCATCACAGAGTCTCGGACTTCAAACTACATACCAGTTTTTAAATCGTGTTGATAGGCCAAGTAGAAACAGACTTATGATAAATAATTTACGCCGTTTTTTTTCTGAATATTGTCATCACTTTTGGTGCGCTGTATGGAGCAGAAAAGCGCAGCCTCGCTAAGTTTCAGTTTCGATTTGTGTCGAAAATGCGGACTTCAAACTACATACGCGTTTATAAATTAATTGGCCAATTAAAACAGACTTGTAATAAATAATGTATAATATTTTTTTTCTGAATATTGTCGTCACATTTGGCAGCACGTTTTTGGTGCTGGAAGAAGGCTTGTGATGTGTGATGTGCCCCTCTGTCTTGTAATGGACAGGAACTGTTTTTTACAGTGGCACAAATAATTTGTGGCATCTTATTGTGACACCTGATTGTTTTGTAAATAGTTGAACAAAAAAAACGCCTGAGGCATTGCCTGCATTTTAATGTAAATAGTAAATGTTGTAAATAACTGTTATTTGCTACATTTGTACATAATTTTTTGAAACTTTACAACTTATATTTGCATTCTAAGTTATAAAAATGGTTCGTTAGACATGTTTGTGGTTTTCACATTACAAAATCTAACTTTTTTATATTCGGATTTTATGTTTTTTGTGTGGTTTTAGGTCCAGTGTGTTAATACAGTATGTCAAAATGAAAAAATAACTGTAAAATCACACATGAGAGGTTGTGCTGAAAATGAACACACATGAGGTTGTGCTGAGGTTGTGCTGAAAAAAATGATACCAAACAAGGCATGGTAAACAGTTCTTAAGGTGAAATATAAAAGCAAAATAAAAAGTAGTCAAAAACGGCCAATTATACCCTGGACTCCTGAGGGTTAAGTTAGGCAGAAAGTAGACGGAAATTTTGCAGCTGCTGAGGAATGTGTCAATCACAGGCCCAACCATTGCCCATCACAAGCAGGGAAGGTAGATAAATTAGCAGCCTGCACTTGATGAATATCATAACTGACGCCTTCTCCACTATAATGTCTATGTACGAGGGCTATAAGCCTAATTACAAAGATATATAATTCCTCTATATTTTGCATATGAGGCACAAGCTTAATCATTCTTGTTAGGTAACTTGGTAGAACTATATGAAATAAATTGCCAGCCAATTACCAACTGTAATATACTATACTGTAATTATGATTGGCTTAGGACATCACTAGTTTTTGGCTTCAACAGGCACAGTACACAATTTCAAATGAAAAAGAAATGCTGTGAATGTCAAAAATAAGATCCCAACTTGTTTTCTGAAATGCCTGTATGAGTGTTGGTAGAAACCTCTTTGTAGCTCAGTCAAGTGTTGCTCCTTTCTGAATTTCCTTCTTTTGGTTTGAGTCAGCTGGGTGCTCAGTCAGAGGTGCAGGCAGGGTATGATAACATGGACCATGTGCATGCATGGATAAGTGTAGTGAAGAGTGTCATGCTGCACAACCACTCCACTATCTGCTAGAGGGGGAGCCCTGGTAAGCCTTTAAGCTTCTTTAAGACACTCAACTCTGATTAATTAGCAGAAAATAACACAGGCCACTCTGTGAATGGAGCGCGTCTGGATTAGCAGGTGATTGGAGTATTTCTTGTTGCCCCTTGGGCTGAGGGAGGTTGAAGTTGGGTGGGCAGGTAGATTCAGTGTGTAGTGGTCAGTCAATCAGTGGGCAACATGACATTTGTCTACCACATATCCAGGTGAATGTGGACTTAAATATAGTGCTAACATCACAAAGATGCCGCATGACTCATCATTATTGCATTCTAACATTCAGAAATAACATATTCTGAAAATGTCATTACTATCACAGTTTTAACTGTTGTTTCTCTCATCAAAATGGATCATCATTGATTTGCTTCCTAATGTGATTTGAACTGGCTTACATTGGGGTTACTTGTCCTTGAGTTAAGTTGTCATGCAACCTGAACTGCCTGAAGTATTTTTAGCAGGGCTTCTTAATGTCTATCCTTGTTATTCGAGACACAAAGATCATGGTGTACCTGCTGTTTGGAGGTTGGATTAAGTCTTGGCTGCTTTAGAAGGACCACACCTTCAACATGTAGTGAAAAGGGAAGTTCTCCTGCTTTTATCCAGTTATCAGGGTTTTATGTGAAGGACAGTCACTGCAGGTGGAAGAAGAAAGAGATGGATCCATAATTTTAAGACTTGGAACTCTTAGCACGGATTATTGATGGTCATGGAAGATAAAAACAGAGAAGAAGGAAGACTGGTGCAGAGGGAAGTGGCAGGCATGTAGTATCGAGAAAGACCAAGCAAGTGTGTGTATGAACTGAGTGGTTATGTGTGTGAGCATATGTGTGAGGGACACCATGGGAGCAGTGCTTAGCTGGTTTTCTTCTTGCCTTTGTGCCCTGGTGCTGGATACAGCTCATGCATTGAAGCACTGGGTGGTAAGTAAACCTCTGACTTTGTGCGATTTTAATGAAGGAATTATGCAGGTACCACAGGCTGTTTGAATTATAGCCATGTGATTGTGTGTGTGCGCACATTGCATTTAAGAGCAAAAAACTTTGGCTTGAGACTGAGATGAATCTTTGCTCAAAGCAGCAACAATATGGGGAAGATTTGTGATTAAGAAGCAGTTTTGTTAGATTTTCTGTGTCACTTATAATAACGTTTGCTAAGAACGATGTATATATCTGTTTGTTTGTTTGTCATATGTAGCTACATGGTCAGAATTAGAATTTTAAAAAAGGAATCTGTTGTGAATTTCTTTCTCCATCTCGTTACATCGTGGGTGGGCACTAAAAGTCACTAATTATATAACTTTCAACAATTCAACAATTTAATTAGCTGTGAGGGCAATATGGCTCTCCTTCTGGGACCTTAGAACTCTACTTCTTGACTGTATTTATTACTCTATGATTTGAATAACAGGGAGTACAAATAACATGCACAAAGAGTAAAGTATTGTTGAAATGAATGCTAACATTAACAGGCTAGCTTGAGTAACTTCGATTTTGGAGTGGAATACAGTGGAATACAAACTTAAAATAGATTGTTCATGGTAGATGTAGAGGCCTTGTCTCAACATTCATAGGCTATACGGTAGTACATTCCCATGTAGTAATGCAGCACAGAAATTGACAGTGTGTCTCCTAGCAACGCTGGGTCTAAGTTGTCAGTCAAGTGATGCCATTGGAAACAGCCACTGAGAGGTTCAAGGCTAAGCAGCTGTTTACACATGCATGTATAAAGTGTCCAAAATTTTACAACACTAATACTAAAAAAAGCATATGCACAGTTGCAATGCAGATGCTGTAATGCAGTGGCTTTAGATGGAAGTTGTGCACTTTTGAATATTGTATATCTTAAGGACTTGTTTGTTTAAGGCTGGAGGCACATGTTGCCTTCTAAATGAAAGCTCCCTATATAGCCTGTGTGGGAGAGATCTTTTCTTATCTTCACTCATGTTAAAATTTGAAGAAACAAATATTTACTTAAGCTTCTGAATAATGCAGAGGATTATGACAACAATTTCACTATGCATTGGAGAGACAGTTCAGGCATGAAAATTCTAAAGCTGCTATTTAAAATAATATTTTATATGATTCATTATAATGAGGGTCTAACAATAGGTTGTGGGATGGGGTCTAAGTGATAACCAAAGGTGAACAGAACTCAGGAAATCCCAGACATGCTATTTAACAATACATCTGATTCAATCTGCCAGTGGGCCATTTAGTTTACACACATGTTCTTGTTGTGGTGTAGCTAGGACGATACAACTGCAGGACACTAAGCTGAGCAGAGAAAGCCAACGATGGCCAAGAAGAAAGTGCATAGAGTTTGGGGCTGAGCCAAGCCAGATCAGATAACAGGAAGTAGGCAGAGGAGCAGGGCAGACGAGACAGGAGGCTTGAGACACAGGTCGGAGCAGAGCAGGTGGGACTGTGGGGTCAGAGGAAGGTAACAATCATCAAGCAAATACAAACTAGAGAGGCTGGATATGCAGAGCTACTAAGCAGAAACTATGTTCTGGCAATGGCTGCATGTAGAACCAAGGTTGATGGCCTGCATAGCTGAGAAGCTGATACATGGCAGTTGTTTAGGAGCCAGGTGAGCAGCAAGGCAGGAATGACACACAAACAGAGGCAAAATGAGGTCATGGAAAACATAAAAGGAGAGGGGAGCAAAGGAAAACAAAAGGAAAAAACGGGCGTGGCTGTGAAAGATCTCTATGGAGATGGAAATTGACCTCTGTCTTAAGACCCAAATGATAAACAAGTAATACTTCCCTAATTGTCAATGGTTGTAGGGGGATCAGCTTTACAGTTCTTCATTTGCTCAACCCCCTGTTGTTACTGCACTGATATCTATCTTACCTTCCTCTTCTTTATTGTTTCCACAGCCCCAGGAAGCCCTTGAAGGCTCCCCTCACCTTTCTGAAAAATTAGATTTGGAGGAGGAAGATTTGGATGGTGACTCTCTTAAATGGTCTGGAGGCATAGGACGGGCTGACACATCTGATGAATATTTTGCTTCCCACTCTTGGCACAGCAATACCCTGTCAGAGTTGAGTCCAGATGGGAAAGACTCTCTGGATGCCCTGCTGGGAATGGAGGATGCCTACTTTGATCAGCGAGCACCAGCAGGCAGCTTCGGCACTGAGCAGATAAGAACCAGACGGAGAGAGTCAGCAACAGCCAAGAATGGCCATAAAGATGCCACAGAGACTTATGTTGGACGATCTGGATGTAGCAGGAGGAAAAGCCCAGAGAATCACGTGGACCCTAGTATTCCCTTCAAGCTCGGCAACAGAGCCCAGTGCTCAGTTGAGATCCAACCGCATTCAAGTAGAGAGAAACTAGACTTGCACGATGAACAGTCCAGTATACAGGCCCATTGCACAGAAACTCAATTCTGGAGCAGGACGGAGCCATACAGTTTACATGTACAAAGCCAGCACAACACAGACACCTTTACCACAAAGGTAAATAGTCCACCAGACACTCAGAGAGTAAAGTTACATGCACAACCAGGAGAAAGCAATTCCACCAGACTGAATGAATCTACAGACTCAGAATCATGCATGAAACACATAGAAATTACAGAGGACAAGATTGTGGAGAAAAAACAACAGCAACACACATATGGATATGAGACAAGGTCACAAACAGGAAATACAGACAGAAAAAGTGTGGAGAACACAGGTGGAGTTAGGTTAGAAATGCCCAATACTTTATCTATAGAGAAAAACATAGGTTTAGACAGATGCAACAGTGACAGCGGTGATAATTACAGGCCGAGACTAAATTTAGAACACCAGTGTATAATCAATGAAGACAGAGAGATACAGGCTATAAAAGTACATAGCAAGGACAAATGGAAGTTGTGTGAGAGTGTGGGTCAGTTTATGCATGACAAAGAAGAGGATTTTAAGGACGACAAATGCATAGCTAACACACATTTCACTGATGTCATAAACACACAAACATTTGATGGTACTATTACACCAGCACACTCTAAATCTGAGACAAAATACACACACAAAAAAGACTCTCAATTAACTAAAGGAACTGTTATAACATGTCCAAACACCACAGAAGCACATGGTACAATGAAAAACACAAAGTCAGAGATCAGAGACACAGTCGATACACAAATCAATGTACTGGCACACAAAGTGGACAATTTCTGCTCACCAAGTCTGTGTGAGGAGAGCCCTAACACAGGACTGTCAGAGAGCCACCCTCAGGTTTGTATTAGTGTAACAATGCCCCAAGATAAGGTATGGGTGTCAGGTGTCTGCTTCCAGGCAGAGCAGTTTGGGTGTGTTGGCACTACAACAGAGGGGACGAAACCACCTGGGATAGTAAATGAAATCTGTTCTTCCATTAAAATTTCCACAGAGACTACAGCGTCTTTTCCATTGGATACCTGTGAAACTGAGCCAACTGTGGATCCGAAGGTTTCTACCCTAGCTTCACCTGTCCCATTGGCAGAGTCAGATAGGGAGGATCTCACTGACAGGCAACCAAATCAAAAACAACCTCAAAGCACAAGTTTACAGCCATGGCAGGTCCCAGGTCAAATCCAGGTTTTAATCCCTAATCACTTGGATCAGGGGGCTTCTCAGATAGAATTACCCACTCTTAGGCAGCTCCATTCTGTGGAGTTTTTGGTGAGGGGACAGTCAGGCTCTGTAGAACCAGTGCATAATTCCACCCAAACCCAACCTCACACGTGTGAGGGGTCTGAGGAATGTCAGCCTCATCACCCATTCTTGAATAATCTGCTGTTTGTTTCTGACAACCAAAGAGCAGAGGATACCTTCTCTCTAATAGCAGAGAGCTTTGAAGGAGAGAGGAGAAGGGTAGGATCACCCTGCTCTCTTCCATGGCCAAACAAGGAGAAGGAGGACAGTAATGTTTTAAGAAAAGTAAGAAAAGTCAGTCTTCCACAGTCACATCTTGGCACAAAAGAGCTTCCTGAGCACAGTAAGCTGAAAGTAATTCCCAGAGCAATTGTCAGTGATTCAGATGCCTACATTACCCAGCATGTGGCTAGTGAGATAGGAAAAACATTACCATGTCCTGCTGCTGAGTCCACCCAGGACAGTAGCACAGGACATGCAAGTGCAGCTCAGAAGGCAAGTTCCATGACAAGAATACAAACTACTTTTAGCACAATTTCTAATAATTGTAAGCAAGTTCAGCTGGAGCTGAAGATCCCTGAACCTCCCTGTAGTCTGAAAACCTCTCCTTTGCTGCTCTCAGACTCCAACAATAACACCAAGACCAGTATGAAAGGGGTTGGGATGGGGGAGGGTGTAGACTATATCAGAAGGAGAGCCAAGGATAACTTCAAATGTCATGAAAGAATATTTTGCCCCCTGGTTGAGTCAACAAACGTGATCTCTGACCCCTTGGAAGATACAGACAAGCCCCAGGATTCTGAGGTGTTGCTGACTTCCCTGAGCCACATACCCAACTGCAGTGGTGATGACTCAGAACCTGCTCATGCAGATGAACTAGAAAAACTGAAGACTCAGAAAAGGATGGATGATACCACTGTTGTAGACAGTGTAGAGAACAAGTGTTCTAATGCAGAAAGAAATGAAGATGTTAAGGCCTTAACTCTAAATTTAAAGAGCAGAGGTCTAATAGTGGACTGTAATTTTAAAGAAGACAAACACTATTGTATCCAACCAGGGGATCACAGCTTAACAAAAACAAAAAGAGGCAGCTTATCTGAATCACTTGAGGAATATACACTAGCTAATGAGTGCAGAGACCACACTCAGGTCAGCTTGCCAGCTTCACAGCAGGAGGTGAGGGCAGTAAGGTACTCATACCCTGATGTCAGCCTCAACCTGCTTGCTGTCAGTAATTTAGAGCCAATTCTGGAGGCTGAGCGTTCACTGGAAAATCATGGCACAACAGAAAATGATCTTAAAATAGAAACAAATAAAGAATATGAGATCATGAGTCCTGCTGATGAAGTTAGGGATAATGTTAACCTCTTGGGGGGCATCTCCTGTCCCAAGAGTCCACACCACCAGTCTGAGAAGGAAAAAGAGTCTTTAACAACTGCTGAGTCAAAAGCTGAGGAGAACCCAGCACCACCTGTCCTACGTAGTAGGGAAGAGTATTTTTCCCATGATGCTATCTCTTATATCTCATCTAACAGCAACTGCAGTAAATCAGAGGATCATCACTTTGTTATTTCAGCCTGCAATGCCAATGTTGACAAAATGACCAAGAGAAGCAAAACAAAAGATAACAACATAGGCAATAAAAACTCTAAGTTTTCTGTCTTCACTAAAATGCCTTCTTTTAGGAAGGCTAAGAGCTCAAAGGGTACCAAAAGTGATGAGGTATCCCAGGAATCATCAGATGGAGGACGTGAAAGCCCTCTGTCTGAACAAGGGCCACAAAGGAACAATTCAGATGATGAGGTTTTTGTCAAAGGTGACTTCCTCACCCAAACAGTCCTCCAAGGAGTTTCTTCATTGTGTAATGAGATGGAAGAAGAGCACAGTGGCATTTTCCCCTCTACTCCCAACACTCACCAGGTCCATCATCAAGGGGAGTTGAGCCAAGGGAGTGGAGGGGAGGGTAAACGAGGACCAAACTCAGACAACACCCTCTTCAGGCAAGTTCAATCACCTAATAGGCAGACCTACATAAGTAGCAAGGGCAGTGACAGTATAAACATTCGCATGCGCTTCGCTCAAGCACAGAAGTCTATTTCCAGCCTGTTTGAGTCCCGTTCAATGGATAAGGAGAATGAGGGGCAGGCTACTCTGGGCATTTACGGGAATTCTGGTAAAGCCAAACAGTCATGGAGGAAGCTAAAAAAGGCCAAGGAAGTTGAGCTGCTGAAAAGATCTCTTTCAGTCCCAGATAGGGAATGTAACAATACAGCTTCTGGGCAGGTCTATGGAGACTTAATGTCCTCTCCATTCTGGAACAGGCTCAGCAGTGAAGTGTCACCATCCTCTCTTAGAGCCCTTCGTCACACTGATCCCATCTCCAAGCGGGGAGTTCCACAAAGGAGTGGAAGGGAAAACTTCCATGGGTGTAAATCTGAAGGCCAGAGAAGAAAATGCTCACCAAATGGTCTTCCTTCCACATTATGTGTGTCTGACCTACCTCCATTTTTAGATGACTCTGCAGCCTCATTGACAAGTAACAAAAATTCTGTCTCACCTTTGAGCCCCTGCTCACTAGCCTCCCTTACTCATCAGCTTTTGCCTTCCTGGATGAGGTCCCACGCAGTGGCCAGTGAGGGCTTGACTGAGAGCCCCTTGAAACCAATGAGCCCTAAACCCAACAGCCCCCGGCCAGCAGCTCAGCACAAAATTTTTCGCTACCCTCCCTCAGCAAGGGCCAGTTCTGCTATCCTTTTGGGCAAGTCAGTCAGTGTTGAGAGATTGACAGACCCCCCGAAGAGACCCAAAACCCTCAAACCCTCAGCTAGCCCTCTGGATGTAGCCGAAGGCAGAATAGAGAGACAGTCACATATCAGCCTGTGTGCCATTGGCTTCAACAACAAATTAGAGGTAAGAAATAATCTGCTTGTCATTCATAGAGAATTTTTTTGTAAGATTTAAAAAGAAATGTGCAGGATGTTTTTATAACATATAATCTCAATCATAAATACACATTTTGCTGGGATCTCCTAATTTCTGATGTGTGTAGATGTCATAAATGCCCTCCCTTTTTGTATGCTGAACATCACTATAAATCTTTATAGATAAAACAGATACCAGACACCAATGGGGTCCCAGTACCCTGAGAAAAGTTTTTCCTCACCCTGAACTTACAAACACTAAATCTGGCTTGGAAAAAAGTGTTTGTGTGGGATTGAAAGTTAGTGAGTGAGTGAGTGTGCACATGTGTGTTAATGTGTGTCTCATAATGGTTGCCAGTATCTGTCTGTATCTGGCTAGGAACAAATGAAGTATTCTTCATAAACTAGATAAAGAGCAGGGGAGAAACATCAGAGTCAACTCTCTGTCCCTCACACCCCCATTTATGTGTTGCATTTCCAGTCCGTTAATTAGTTGTTTACCATGAGCCTACCTCCTTGTTCTACAATAGTCACATAGCTAAAGGAGGATACCTAGAGGAGCAACCCCCCCTTGTGGCTTCCTCCCTCATGGTACAAAATAAAATGGGATTATAGGAGCTACTTCAACACAGTGCACAATACCCTTAAACCTTGCCAACTGGAGACTAATCACGTAATCATTTTTCTTTTGTTCTCTCTGCTGGTCCAGTTTAACACTAATAACATTAACAGCTGAATCGGCCTGACGCACATAAGTGATATGACCTCTCTTGCAAAAAAGGACTGTGTCTTGAGCCATTAGCCTTTCTTTAATGAGAAAAGAGATAATAAAGAGGAAAGCAGTGACTCCAATAATGCACAAAACTGCCTCATTTTTATATGGAGACTGGAGGCTGCCTCATACTATATTTTCAAGCTGATACTGATATTGGTATTTGAGGATTTTAAATATATGACAATAAAATTTGGTAATCCTTGGTGGGGACATTTGGGTGTTACAGCAGCGCAATAAAAAAAGGAAGTACAGAGAAGTAAACAACTTAAAAAATGGACAAATAAATTATAAGTATAGAGAATAAAAACAAGAATAGAAATAAATATGAACTGTGCAAGACCAATTAACTCAAATTACTATCAACCAGTTACTCATGAATAATGCCATACGTATGCCTCATTAATGTCCTACCACTTGAGTTTTGTATGATGTAAAGTACAATTGGGCACTATTAATAAAAAATGCCAAAAATAATAGGCCTACCAGTATTACAAATGTTTCTTTTCTCTGCTCTATTTTTGACTTTAGAATAAAATAAGAACAATGAAAAACAGCTTTTTATTTGTTTTCTGATTTTGGATTGTGAACAGATAATCAAATAATAGGTTGTTGTGGGTTTTCTAATTTTGGATTCTTAAAAGAATATGAGATGAACCAGTGAATGATATTTTCCTTCTGCTTAGGTTGAGAGAGGTTGGCATCCATAAATGTTGCATTACCACCATCTACTGGAAAGTGGTGTTCCCTGAATTTGTGAATGTGACAAACAGAGCAGTAGAACAAAAGGTTAATAAAAGGTTCAACACAAATAGATTGAGATTCGGTACATTTCCATTTATAAAGGCCACGTTGATTCATAAATGATGATAGATGAGTTCATACTAGAGACACAGATACAAATTTACAGATAAAAATCACTTGTTTTTCATACACTGATGTGTATTATGTTTTATGACTCTTACATGAGTCAGGCTCGCTGATACAACTGATGAAACAGTGTCAAAGGTCACATGACATTTTATGAGTCGTGCTCCCTGCATTTGTGGATTTTGTACAGTAGAACAGTCTTAAAAGAATGATGATGTACAGTGGTGTGAAAAGTGTTTCCCTGTTTTCCCTTCCTGATTTCTTATTTTTTTTGCCAGAAATCACGAAGGGGGCAGGGCAACACTTTTTCACACCACTGTATGAGTGGCAAATTAGAGGGACTTACAGATATGAAACATTTTGCATTTATTTGTGGATTGTGTTTTACAAGTTACATATCTTCACATTTTTCTGTGAATACTTTTGAGATGTTAATTGCCTTGCACCACCACTGGCACCTCAGTGGCGGTAATGGAGATAAAGTTTCTGAGGGATCTCAAATATATTTTTGGCTTTTTTCTATTGGTATGTATAAACCAATATTGGTATATGGCGATATGCTAAAATTGGCCAATAATATCAGCCATGTTAATGTATTGGTCGGGCTGTGGATGGGATTGACTGTAAGTGTTGTCCTTTATGGGGGGTTCTTGAGAATCTATATTAAATTTAGTCTGGCCAAATTATCGTCCCAATGCTGACTGATATCAGAAATTTAGTGGATAAAAATGTGTTTTCAAGTAGGCCACATGAGGATTATACAGGAAGAAAGCAGTATTGTTTTTTATTTTTATTACTGCTTTTACTTCCAGAGAGTAATTCTGGTAAACTCAAAGTGTCACTTAGAGCCTTGGCTAGTCTTTACAGATATTATTATTAATTAATTATTAAGTTCAGAACATAGAAACAACAGGAGAAGCAGTATCAAGGAGGAAAAAATAGACTCAGGGCGTAAAAAATGTAACTTTGATAAGAAATTTCAAAATGAAATTCCAGTACCTCTGCACTATAAATTTTACAAGTGCTAAAGGTGTAGCTCTATTTAGTGAATGGAAGTGTCTTGTCAAGTACAAGATCCTGTAGTTATTTCACTGTCCATCATTAAGGTACACGATACAAATACATGGATAGTATTAACTGTATACTTGTCCTATATCCAGAAATACAGTCAATCAAAAGATTAAGTCGTGCACTTTACCAGGAGGACTTTAATTGAGTGGAGTTGATGTCAGAAAGATGACTGTGACTAACCAGTTCACTGTGCACTCCAAAGGACACACAAAACAGTGGTCGACCTGCCAGCCAGTCTAGATCAAGAAAGCTGTTGGAAGTCAGGGGTGCAGGGAAGGCTTCTGTTCATGGCGGGCTGAGGACTGGCTGCTGGATGGATGTGGGCTGTGATCAAAGTGGCCAACAGCGAACCCGAGTGTGTTCAGATGACCTTTGGATTGAAGAGCAGAAGAAATACAAATGCAAACTAGCCAGAGCCATCAGGGGGAGCCTAGGCCAGCTCAACACACTGTTACCTGAAGACATGGATAAAGTAAGATGTGGGCATGGTGCGGTGAGCTGCTAAAACAGGACCTGAACCTTGGAAGTCTTTATAATTTTTTCTCTGCCTCGCTTTTAAATTTCCATCATCTGTCTGTCTCTGGTGACTTCTGACAGTTTTCCTTAGATATGAAATCTGGACGTCTCCGTCATCACTTTACTCTCTGATCTATTTTCTCCATTCTTCTGCACTTCAATTCATGCATGCTCATTCATTGTGTATTCTTTCCATCAGTTGAATCCCATATGACTGTCTTGATTGGTTCATCTTCAGCTCATGAGCAGACAAATGAATGTTAGTGATACTATCAGTGATTTGAATTTATCCTCCTCCATTCCCACAGACTGATGTTGGAGTCACCATGGAGCCCATAGAGGCCTTTCGGGGGATGCCCCTCAAGGCCCACTGCTTCTCTCAGAGCACACCTATCGGTCTTGACTGCCTGGGCTGGAGAAGACGAATCTCCTACTCCTGTAAGTATACAATCTGGTTCAGTATTCTGCATATTAGACAATCTTTTATTCAGACTGACCCAGGGTTGTCAAATGGTGCACTGTGTCAAATTGGTTTCTGTATGATAACCAAAAGAATGTTTATTTATTTCATCTAAGCATATGAAGTTCCTCCTGTCCACATGTCAAAGTGTCCTTGAGAAAGACACTGAACCCCAAGTTGCTCTAGATGGGCAGGTTAGAGCCTTGCATGGCAGCCGCACTGCCATCGGTGTGTGAGTGTGTGTGTCAGTGAATGAGAGGCTAGTTGTAAATTGCTTTGTCTGCTAAGGTAGAAAAATGCTGTATAGTGCAGTTCATTTATCTTTTACCATTTAAGGTTCGCTGTTGAGCCCCCTGTTTAGTGTGCAGGTCTCTGTCTAGCAGTGTAGTTAGCTGGTAATAGACCATTCATGGCTCATTCTCCCTTGAGTTAATCTGAAGGTAGCAGGTGTAACCATGTTTCTTAATTGTTGTTTGAACTGTTGCTGGAGTCTGCTCTCCTACTAGACTGGAGCTCATTGGCTGCAAAGTGATGTTTTATATCCATTTTAAGTGTTCACAGTGAGAGGTAGTCATTTTTGTCACTAATGGTGTAATCAGATATATTCTGATTGTTCATACTCAATACATGTATACGTATATAAGTAACATTTTACTGTTGTAGCTGTTTGAGGTGAAGTTAGTTTTAACTACTGTTTATACAGTTAGCGAGATTAGTCCAGTGGCTCCCAACCTAAGGGATAGGCCCCTTTGCAGGGTCACAAGATAAATATGAGAAGTTGATTAATGGGACAAAAAAGAAGAAAAAAAACTGTTCTGATACACACATGCATTTCATACTTTATTTATTAGTTTCTTAGTTTTTTGTGTTGAAAAGTGATTAGTTTCTACAGCTGTGGAATAAATGTTATAAAGTAAAAAGTACAATATGTCCCATATGTAATGGAGTAGGTGTATAAAGTAGCCTGGAATAAAATACTTAAATAAAGTACTTTACCAGTAAACTGAATTAATTACAATACAAAGTCACTCTCCAGCTCTGCAGATCACATACAAAACAGCATTTTCACAGGAGACGTGATCTGTCAAATGTAACAGTGTATTTCATCATGTTACTCTATTACAACTACAGTCCCTGACAAAAGTCTTGTTGTTTATGTAGTTGATCAGTTGGAATCAAAAATGGCTTATATGAAAGGCAAAGCCCTCTAAATTATGCTTATTATACCAAAATAATGTTTTTTTTTATCATTCATTGAGTTTTTTCATTTAATTAGGACAGAAAGGTCAGATTTGCTTGGACAAAAGTCTTGTCACATACAAAAATAATATAAAAATTGAACATATACCTTTATTTTGAATACACAAACATGCTACAATAACATCAGAACATAAAGTCATGGTGCCTTGGAATAAAAGAATAAATATCTTGTATGACTCCCATGAGCTTGGAGGACTGCATCCATACGTCTCGGCAATGACTTCTTTCTTCTTCTTCTTCTTCTTCTGTTGCCATGGCTGTGTGTAAACACACAGCGGCTTGGTTCTCGCAGCTTTGTTTCTTTTTATTTATGTTTTTAGTTATCCTTTTTAGTTATTTTACAGTCTCCTGCAGCAGCAGCTGAGTACAGTAGGGCCAAGCCGTTGGAGATTGGGGAGAATGCGCACCTGCGGGCGTTTCCAAGGCTGGATTTTATACCACCAGAGATTCAACGGACCACGGAGGCTTTCACAGTCCCACTGTTGCCAAGGAGACGGAGGAGGCGTCGTAAACAAAAGAGGGATGGCCTGCGTGCTAGGCTACAAGCTAACCCATGCAGACCGGCTCTTCCCAGTCTCTTCCTCACAAACGCCAGGTCACCCGTCGTCAACAAAATGGACGAGATGAAGCTGAGGATCGTCTCTGCAAAGATCGACAGCTGTGTGGCGATCGTTACCAAGACCTGGCTGGATAACAACATCCCAGACGCAGCAGTGGAGCTAGCAGGGGCGCTCTCTTCTCCGGGCGGACAGGACTGCAGCCTCAGAGAAACACAGAGGTGGAGGTTTAGCTCTGTACATTCATAACTCCTGATGTACAGCTATGAACATCACCAGAACATACTGTTTTCCTGATCTGGAATATCTGGCAGTGAAATGCAGACCATTTAAGATGGCAAGAGAGCTCTGTTCTATCCTGATTGTAGCCATCTACATACCACCACGAGCTAATGTTAAATTAGCACTGGAGGAGCTGCTACTGCATGATCAGTCTGCAGATGAACAACAATCCAGAGGCGGCTGTGATCGTATGGCCAGGAGACTTTAACCATGTCGAGTTAAAGGCAGTTGAGTTTTCCCCAAATTCCATCGTTACATAAACTTTCCAACAAGGAAAGTTCCAAATAATACCTTGGATCAAGTTTACTGTAACATCCCTGGAGCATACAAGGCTCCACACCTGGGTATGTTGGACCACATCTCTGTAAATCTGATCCCTGCCTACAAACCTCTGATCTGCAGGACAAGACCAACCACCAGAACTGTACAGGTTTGGACTGAGGAGGCGTTTTCCCAAAAACCATGGCTGGACAGCACAGTGAAGCCCCTACTCAAAGCCTGTGACGCTGCCTACAGGTCAGGTGACAAGCTGGCCTATAGCATTGCCCGAAAAGAACTGAAAAAAGGCATTAAGCTTAGCAAAAAGCAGGTATAAATGGCGCATTGAGGAGCATTTTGAAAACAACAACCACATAGTATGTGGAGACGGCATCAAGACAATAACGGACTACAAGCGCAGTGATCAGCTGGTTAGCAACAATTCCACTCTCCACGACACCCTGAACACATTCTACGCCTGCTTTGACACACCTGGCAGCAGAGAGAGTGTTCACCTTCCCCGGCTGGAAGAACAGCATCAGCCTCTAGTCCTGCAGCTGCACCAAGTGAGCTCTTCCATGAAAAGAATCAACATCAGGAAAGCTGAAGGACCAGATAAGGTGTCTGGTCGCACTCTGAAATTGTGTGCAGACCAACTTGGCAGGAGTTTTTCCTGGACATTTTCAACCTGTCCCTGCAGCTTGCTACAGTTCCTGTCAGCCTCAAAACCTTGTCCATCATTGTGCCTGTGCCTAAAAAATCGGCTGTCACTTGCCTAAATGACTACCGCCCTGTTAGTCTAACTCCGGTCATCATGAAGTGCTTTGAGAGGATCGTCCTAAAGCACATCAAAGACATCATCCCTGCTGGTCTGGATCAATATTAGTTCGCATACAGGGAGAACAGAGGATGCAGTCTCCATTGCACTTCACACAGACCCTGACCCATCTGCAGCTTCCTAACACCTACGTGAGGATGTTATTTGTGGACTTCAGTTCAGCCTTCAACACAGTGATCCTGGACAACCTGGGACTGCCCTCATTGCTGTGCCATTGGATCAGAGGACTTCCTCACCAACAAGGCCTCAGGTGGTGAGAATCGGGGACAACACATCCTCTACACTGGTCCTGAGCACAGGCACACCACAGGGCTGCGTGCTCAGCCCAGCCCTCTTCACTCTCTTCACCAGTGACTGTTCTGCCATCCACTCCACAAACACCATTGTAAAGTTTGCAGACGACACCACCATAGTGGGCCTCATATCCGGACAATGAATGAGACCCACTACAGAGAGGAGATCCAGCACCTTACTCAATGGTGATCAAACAACAACCTTGTTCTGAACACCAGCTACAGGACTACAGGAGGTCCAGGAGGACAGAGCACGCTCCTCTCCTCATCCACGGGGAAGCAGTTGAGCGTGTCAACAATATCAAGTTCCTGGGCATCCACATCACATCTGACCTGACCTGGTCCATGAACACAGCTCACCTGGTAAAGAAGGCTCAACAAAGACTCTTCTTCCTCAGGAAGCTGAAATGTGCTGGACTCTCCCCTCAGCTCCTGACAAACTTCTACAGGGCCACAATAGAGAGCATCCTCTGCCTCAGTGCAACAGTGTGGAATGGCAGCTGCACTGCACAAGACCAAAAGGACTTAGCCCGGGTGGTGAAAACAGCACAGGGGATTGTGGGAAGTCCTCTTCCAGACCTGGACTGGAATATACGCTGGCCGGATGCAGAAGAAGGCCCAACATATTGCCGCCGACCCTATCCACACAGGCAATGGGCTATTTGTACCGCTTCCATCTGGAAAGCAGGTACAGAAACAGAAAAACCAAAACTACCAGACTGAAAAACAGCTTTTTTCCCCAGAGCTGTACAATCCATTTCCCCCTGTTGAGAACTTGAGCCAACTTGACTACAACTTTAAACCTTTAGACATTTATGTACATATGACATATTTTTACATATATTTACATTTAAAGCTGGAAGTCACCAAACATGATGATAAAGATTCTTGGTTCTTGATTGACTCAGATAACTTACAGATAACTAACTCAGAAAGCAGTCTTGCAGGACCCCCAGAGTTCATCAAGATTCTTAGGTTTCATCTTCCAAACCTCCTCCTTCAATAATGTTCATGTCTGGTGACTGGGCTGGCCAATCCTGGAGCATCTTGACCTTCTTCGCTTTCAGGAACTTCAATGTGGAGGCTGAAGTATGAGAAGGAGCGCCATCCTGCTGCAGAATTTGCCCTCTCTTGTAGGTTTGGAATGTAATGGGCAGCAAGAATTTCTTGAAATTTCAGGCTGTTGAAGTTGCCATCCACTCTGCAGATCTCTCGCACACCCCCATACTGGATGTAGCCCCAAACCATGATTTTTCCTCCACCAAACTTGACTGTTTTCTGGGTGAATCTTGGGTCCATGTAGGGTTCCAACAGGTCTTCTGCAGTATTTGGGATGGGATTGGGATTGGGATGCAGTTCAATGGATGAGTCATCAGAAAAATCAACCTTCTGCCACTTTTCCACTGTCCATACTTTCTGCAAGCTGTGGGCCTTGGCAAATGCAACACAATTATTTTTGTTGTCTTCTGTTTAATGCAGGCACTAATTCTTCCATGGAGACCACTGCGTGAGAGAAGTCGACATACTGTGGACTGTCAAAGCAACAAACGGTCCTCTCGAATTGTTGTCTTACGTGGTCTGCCTGACCTGTGCTTGTCATGAACGCCACCAGTTTCTTCCAATCTTATTCTTATCCTTTCCACTTGACATTTGGATACATTAAAGATGTCTGCCACCTCAGCAGCATACTTGGTCTTCAGGCTCTTGATGATCTGCAATTTGGTCTGTGATTGAATCTTTGGCAAGTCAGAGGTCAGGTTGCACTTCACATGAAGGTCTGGTGTGCTGGGGTTCTTTTTATACACAACTGGGAATGTGTTAATTACAGTATTTGTCATGGGTGAAGCTCTAATCTGTGACTGGTTGAATCATTAAAAGACTTTTGTCCTTGGAAAAACAGATGTTATGGGCTTTACCAAGCTGTAAACATCAGGACACTTTTTGACAGTTTAATTTTGCACCCAGTTATTAATGTGAAGGCACTTGACATTAAAATTAACCATTTATTGTAACAATTGATTGATTGGAAATCAGTTATATGCCATTTTAAGTTACTATATCCTTATGCGACAAGACTTTTGTCAGGGACTGTACACAGGCTGAAAATCTGTAGTTCATAATATGAGAATAGATTTAATGAGTTCAATGTCCAGTGATGCATATTATCTCTGCTTGGTGCAGTTTGAATACTGTTGCTGATTAATGTTAGTCTTGATGAGCCTAATTTTGTCTCAGTAACTTAATGCTGAATGTGTGTTAGGTGTAACTGATACTGAGTCAAACATATACATTTTATAACCACAGCCACACTGCACTTCATCGATATGCACACATTTTATTGTATGACCTGCTGCTATTGACATTAAAAGCATAATTGAAAAGTCCTTTGTTGTACTGTAGAGCCTCATAATTTTCGATAGAGGACGCTGTTTTGACATGTGTAGTTGAGCCTGCCTGAAGACAGAACCACTGCAGTTCCTTTTTTAACCTGCTGTCAGTAGTAAGTTCTCAGTGTAAAGAGTCCCTCTTACCATGTAGACCAATAAAAACAGACAAATGAAGACTAAGTCTTCAATACTGGCAAATATTTTTCCTGGGTTTAGTAACAATACAGAAGTGATTTTTGTAATATTGTTCTGATTACCAAGACATTGTCATTTATTCCAACAGAATCAGAAAGCCATATTTATTAAATGCATGACTTTAATATTGTCTTAACAGCCACTCAAGAACTTTGCCTGAATAACTACCAAATGTATTATAAATATTAGGAGGTATCTGGCCAAAAGTAACAAGACACAGAGCCTAACCCAATAGATGCATATTTGAACACCTTGTAACACTTCATTTTAATTTTTGCATGTGATTTTACATTTAACTAATAACTTTTTACCCTCAAATTTTCTGTCTCCTTTTTAAATGAACAATAAGACCTGCTCTTCTTAATCTCATTACTTTTCTCTACACTTCTTTTCTTTCCTTTTTGGATTAGTATAGTATAGTATAGTATAGTATAATATAGTTTATACTACAGATAACTTAGTAAGTTGGTCTGTTAAATGAAGGCAGAACAGAGCAGAGAGCTGCACTACAACAGAGACAAATTACCTTTCATTTGCTTAAATAATTTAAGACTTGTGAAGACAGGCATTTTACATATTATTAGTCTACATTAAAGGGTCAACAATAGACAGACTTTTGTCATTAGCAAGCTTCCATTTACAACCCTAAAAATAACAACACTGCTGAAATACTCCTTTCCTGGCCAGCCAACATTGCAGGGGATTTCCCCAAGTATCTCGTCAGGTAGTACAACTACTAAAACATCGTAATCATCACCATGCTTTTATGACTAACATTTATTTGATACTTGTTGATATAATAGCCTTTCAGATAAAGCTATTTGGTGCTCACTTTCACACTGTAGGGTGGCTGTTAGGTTACTAAGCTTGTGTTTGGACTTGTCACCAGCACCACATGCATGCATTCTAGTGCAACAGTGCTGCAAAAATTTCTACCTCCATGAAGGTTATAATGTTCAGTTTTTGTTGGAACTGTTTTAGAGAGCATCTATATGTTCATTTTGGAGACTATAGTGTGTGGTACTGTTAAATTGCATTGTGTTATAGTGTTTATACTATTTATTTGCGTATCTATTTATTTGTTTATTTGTCTATTTATTTTTTGTCTATTTATTCCTGCTGTGGTGGAGAAGATACCAGATACACCAGGCCAACACTGAGAGGTTCAGGAAGAGCTTCTAGCCTCAGCTGTGCACATCATATACCAGTTTGTAATGTTTTCCAGTCAGGATGCTTTCTGTTAACAAGAACTTGGTATAAAAATGTACCTTCTGTATTTGTTAAGTTTCTTTAAGAAATTAGTTCTTTAAGGAACTTTCAAAAAACTCATTTCAGTGTGCTTTATTGAGACATAAAAACAAGAGAAAATACCAGATAATGACAAGTTTGATGAAAATCCATCAGCTACAAAACAAATACCGTCTGGTTGTTTTGTTTGCTGCTGATGACCGCTCATGACTTTAAAGAGTTCCTGTAAATGAATGTAAACAACAGCACCAAAAACCACTGGTGAATTCTCTAGAATAAAGTATGGCAAACTGTCCTTCAACACTGACTATGTTTGAGCATCGTTGATGTAAACAGTCCGCCTCCCCTTGTTTTGGCTGTCCATTCTGTCACATGGAACATGGTCCAACAATCAAGTGCAATAGCTTGATCCTGGATGTTGTGATGAAGCCAGGGGTCTTATTTCATCTATTTCATTTTCCTGTGGCTTGATATTAGCCAGAAGTAGCCTGGATGGTTTAATAGCTTTCAGTCCACTCTGGGTTAGCTTAGCTCTTATCCCGGCTCTTGCTCCCTCTTCCTGAAACAATTGTGCCGCTTGCAGTGGCGTCTAGTCTAGCTGGGCGGTTGGAAGATATCCTCTGCACTTAATCCAATTTGTGTTTTTAATTCACTATTTCTGTCATAGTTACTGTATATGCTTCCATAGGTAATACATGCTTCAGTAATTTTTAGCTGAAAAAATAACAAATTAGTACAAAAATGCAGCAAAGTTTGAGGGGAGCTACTGGCCCTCACAATGGGGGGCTGTCTGCCGGTTATCTCACTCTGGATTCAGTCTAATTAGATTCATCTGACTAAAGCTACTTTAATCTTTTTACACAGTGCTATGTATTATCACTCTGATCCCCAGCAGAGCAGAGATAATCTGTACAGAGATATATCTCTTTATCTTCCTTAAGGTGGTTTCATTAGGCTGAAATCCCTTAGTAATAAGACAAGCAATGTTAGCGTTGGGTGTATGGCTTTAGATTAAACCAATGCTTGTTCATTGACCGTGACTATGACAGAGCTGCATAGGCAACACTGGCTTTGGACTGCATATTATATGGCACAAATGACGTTGTATGGAAGGAACTGAGGAGTAAAGGAGTAAAGGATGTTTTGAAATCCACTGATAACTAAGCTGTATTCCAAATAAGATAATATATCAAATATATGTCAAATTTACAGTATGTTTTGTTCCTTTTTTGCTTTCTGTTGTCACCATGCACACATTTCCAGCATTAACTGGTGGGGTATCTTCATTGTGTGTGTGTGTGTGTGTGTGTGTGTGCTATGCGCTATGGATTATATCTAATATCTCTGTCTTGGTGTCAAAATCTGCATTTTTCACTCCATTTGCTGCTTTTCTGATCATTGTGACATTTTCATATCTGACATCCTGCATTGTGTGTGTGTGCTGATAGAGCAAAACACTGAACTCAAAGCTGTGATACAAAAGCACTGGGTTACTGTGAGACAGATAAAGGACATGACACACATACAAATTGGGACTGAATACAATGAATTTAGTTTAGAGATACCATCCTGTAACTAAAGTTTGACTTTAATCTTGTTTTGAGCAGTCAGTTTTCACACTTATATATCCATGTAGACGTTGGTCTGATTTGCCCAGATTTGGAGATCATTTGGAGACCACAGAACATGGATAGGTATTTCTTTGCAAGAAAATAGTTCCAGAAAAGTTTCTGTTCTGTGTATTATCTGTGGGCTGCTCTTATTCATTTTTTTCTTGTCTCACTGTGATTGTTTTGGGGTGGAACAGAAATCAGTTTAGAGTCTATTATAAAATTAAATATATAAAAATCAGTGGCAATGCAATCTTTGTTTATTATTAGAGTTATATTGCTGGTATTAAAATTTACAGTACACTCTGTGGCTATATTCTGCTGTGAGCAAACAATGAACGCTGGTATCTGCTGCAGGTGGTTTTTTACATCATATATATTATATAGATGCTGCATATAGTGCAGTATGTGTACATACTATGCCTCACTCATCACAGTCGATGGCTGCTTTCACTGTCCACCTAAATGGACCCTGCACCATTACTGAGCTGTTGCCAAGGGGGAAATGACACGGAGCTGCAGAAACCCCCCTGAAGGACCCCCACTGATGTCAGTCTGAGGAGAGAGAGAGAGAGAGATGCTCTGTGTGAGTTAAAGTGAGGAAATGAGGAGCAGTGTGCAGATAGGTACAGAGATCCGGAGCAGCAGAGGCACAATGAGCAGCAGCCCGGAGTAGAGAGGTGAAGGAGGAGAGGAGCTGCTGCTGCTCTCCTGTTCTGTGCATGGGAGGAGGAAGCAGCAAGTTGACAGCTGGAGCTTACCTCAGCGAATAGTTGGGCAGGAATCAGCCAGGAGCCTCCTCCTCCTCCTCCTCTGCGCTCTCCCTGCCGGGGGAATAAACCACCTGCCTGCTGCCTCGCCTCCTCTTTCTCTCCACGTACTTCCTCTGTGTCCTCTCCCGTCCCCCCCCTTGTTGTCGTGTACCGGGAATGCGGACCCATCAGGGCTCGGAGGGGGGCGTGCCCCTGCCGGGGGGCAGCTGTGGCAGCAGCGGCAGCAGCTCGGGGCTGTCTCCGGGGTCCGACTCGGACGGAGGAAGCACGAAAGGCGGAGGGGTGGACAGCATGGTGGACGGAGGTCTCGGGGTGGTTGGATGTATGGGTGGAGGCGGAGGAGGAAGTAGCTTGGGCGGCACTCTGAGGGGGGTCCTGTCTCGCTATTGGAGCTTGGAGAGTCTGCACTCCACCACAGGTAAGTGCCCTGCACACACGATGCAGGTCTGTGCAGACCCCCACAGGGACTCTGCTGACAGATGGGTGAGCCTCTGTCATGCACCCATTACACTGTGTGTGAGCACATGTGTACACAACACACTGCCACACTGAGAACAGGTCAGTGTGTTATCCATACTGTGTGTGTGTGTGTGTACGTCATACCAGCCGCTGAGCTGACAGGGTAGGTGCTGTGTTGATGTATTTGGGTGGGCCGGCTGCTTTGGCTGTCTAGTCTTACAGAAAGGCCCTGAAAATGCTGGTTTCTCCTGGTCTCCTTCTCAGCGACTGAAAGCAGTGAGCTCGGACTCTGCTGGGCTCTGTGCTTTCTGGCCAAGGTTGCACTTGTGGTGACCCTCAGTTAGCACATTAAAAATCTGACTGACCATCCTCAGTTCTCAGGACTTTACATAGTGTCATCAGACATTTGTCAAAGTCAGTCCAGGGAGGTTTTTTTAAAACTATATTTTTAAGTATGTTTTTAGTTATTTGACAGTGACAGGACAGAGGTAGAATGACATGTAATAAAGATTCACAGGCAGACTCCAACCAACAGTATCATGATTACAAGGTCAGTGCCTGAAATCCATTGGCAAATTGGATTGAATTATTAACAATGTACAGAAGAATCTTTACACAAACCTAAACCTGAGAAAACATTGGTTGAGCCTAACTCAGCAAAAAATACAAGATTACATGGCCTTAATGTTGATTTCAGATTTTTTTGACTGTTATCTCATTCACATAAACACTTTTTGGATTTGGCCTATATTGTAACTAACCATCAGTTATTATTTAGTCTATAAATTGTTTGAAATCCTGTAAAAAAAAAAAAAAAAAAAAAAAAGCTCACATTTCCCAAGAGCCCAAGGATGACATACTTATTGAATTCCCCAAATTGCCCAAAACTCAAATATAATACATTTCTATGTATTTTACAAAGACACTGTATGCAATAGAGCAAATACTTATTTTTACCTGATAAATAATTTGCTTGGTTAATGAGATTTGATACCAAGCCCTTAGGTCAATATACTTTTTCTATATACTGTTATGTTTGGATTTGGTTGTGGTGAGGTTTCACCTCATGTCTACACTACAAACATATCAGAGGCATTTTTTACTCACATTTTTCACATAACTGTGCGCTCCCATTTTAATCTATGCAGATCTCTGCACCATGTCCAACAATAAAGGCAGTGAATATATGTATGTATGTGTCTATCTATCTAGCTATCTATAAATAGTTTGTGTATATTTAGTGTATATAGAGTTTATGGGTTTATGAGTATGAAATGTATTTTTTGTATTCACTGTTTGGTTTGAGATCATCATCTGACTGAGAATAAGAGTTTTTCACCTTTTACATACACCAAAAAAGTTTCTAGCTTCCGGGTTACTTCAGGGGTTATGCAGCCCACTGAATATACACACTCGAATAGTGATCATGACATCATTCAGAAAAAATTACTTCTCTGGGTTTTACCACAATTGGCCACTGAAAAAAACTTGAAACAAGGCTGATCAGCGTCTATGGATAGAACTGGTATAGAGAGATGCTTCAGTGTCCCATGAACGCTGTTGTCAAGCGAGCGTGACGCTGACTTGACACTTGTGATCTAGAAATGGAGCTAGTATCATCAGCAGCACTTTCTTCTCATGGACTCTGCACGCCCAGTAGTGTCGCACTTTCACTGAAACATAATCTGTACATTGTAGAGTTTGTGCACTATCATTGGGTAATGAAGAAAATATAGAAATGCATAGCATTGATTTTGATTGATTTGGCATGTTTTGAAAGAAGATGGGGTGTCCCCCACATTCATATTGTTGGGTCTTTGCTTGTGTGTAGCTGTTTGTGTACCTGAATGGTTATGTACCGTTTACATCTTGTAATTGATATGCATGCTTTCCACTCATTGTTCTGTGTTTGCTGCAGATTTCTGAGGGAGGACCGGGAAGAATAAGAGAGAAACTGTCCATCAGCTCAGGAGGGGAGACATGTTAGCTCATAGCCGGCTAGCTATCAGCTGGGATCCTACGTTGTTGAAATAGCATCACGTTACACAGCTTTATTGTGGCTCCCAGTTGTCATTGTTGCGGCTTTGTCAGGCTGTGTATGTGCGTGGTGAGCTGTGGATGGAGTGTGTACATTTCAGAGAGGAGGAGGGTTGGAGATGGACAGTAGAGTGGGAGGAAGATCGGATGTAGCACTGAACTGAAACATTAGCAAGTGTTTGTTGCTCAGTC
Source organism: Scortum barcoo (assembly GCA_023238725.1). Classification (NCBI taxonomy): domain Eukaryota; kingdom Metazoa; phylum Chordata; class Actinopteri; order Centrarchiformes; family Terapontidae; genus Scortum; species Scortum barcoo. Next base: position 758,722 of record CM041551.1, read on the forward strand.
TGAGCATATGTGCTGGCATGCTGTTGTATTTACACATTACACACACTGAAGGCTACAGTATCTGTATAGAAATGTGTGTAGTCACATACAATATAGGTGTAATGTATATATGGACCAGTCCCTAAACCAATGTGGTTTCTTCTTTCTCATTTTTTGCAGAGCAGCCAGTTTCTCTTTCTTTCAAGTTTATGCTCACAAACACAGATACTGGCAAATAACACACACACACACACACACACACACACACACACACAGCAGCCTTCATCTGCTCTCAGCACTTTATAAGTCCATTGTTAGTTTCTTAATGTAATGACTTAGTGTGTTTGATAAACCCACATTAGGCAGGAGACAGAGGTTGGAAATACAGGGCAGTTTTTTTTTTTAATTTCTTTGCAGATATCTTCATAAAGTGTGTACATATGGTTTAAAGCAGAAGTAGTTAACATATAAAACAAATTATTTTAGTCATATTTATATAAAAATGTTCTGTAGTGCATGAGACAGGTAATAGTAGTGCATGAGACAGGTATTCTGTGAAAAAGCAGAGTACATGACAGAGCATCAATCCCTGCACTCTGCTGTGCAGGGCTGTGCTAACTCAGAGCAGACGTAATGGCAGATAAACAACAACCAAACAACCAAGAAAAAACAACAGTTTACATGAGATATAAGTAAAAAGAAGTACTCTTTCTCTTCTAAACCCTACTGATTATAACTTTAAGCTCTGCATGGAAATAAGTTATTAATACTAAATCAAACATCTCAATAATAAAATTAAATCAATTGTAAAATAAGGAAATTCACTTATAGGACATACACATCAGAGGTCAAAGAAAAAACAAAGATAGAAAGGTGGTGTTTAGGGGTGGGAATCACAGACATACTCTTAATACGTTACCATCACAATATTTTACCCACAGTAGTGATATCAAATACAGGCAAACTCTGTGATGATACAGGCCTCATCCAGCCATATGTTCCATCCACGTTGCTGCAGCCACACAAAATGCTTTGTGCTATTAATGGAGTTAAGTTCCTTTAGTCAGCCATAAGGTGTGTGGATGAGCTCAGGCTGCAGCATCACAGTTACTGAAAGGTTACATGTTGCGTTTGCTGCCACTGAGGAAGAATAAAATCTCTGTCCATACAACAGTCTTCTGCATTCTCCACAGCAGAGTTGGTTGGACTGTGAAAAGGTAGTTACTAGCTGCGAGCCATGATGAAGGCAGTTAAAACTGCCTAGAGCAGGAGGTCTCCCACCTACAGCTCAGAGCTGTGGATCTGGATAGGTAACATACACAATCATGTTAATCTTGTAATCAGGCATCACACTTTTTAGCCTTCTATACTATATTTTATATTATGTATTTTATGCTTTTTTTCAGTTCTTACATAGCCCACAAAAACTATGTGAAATTGAAATATAATTAAATGTAAAATGCCCCATCCATTCATGTCCGCTTGCTGTGTGGGTGACAGGCTCTCTCTGGACCATGTGTCTCATTTCCAGCACCGGCAGCAGTTAGGTTGTGATACAGAAAATGGGATCAAACTTCATTTGATCAAAGTTTTTATTTTTAGCCTCTAATAAAGCAGTCTTTGTTGTTTTAACACCATGGTCTTAAAATGCCCAACCATTTTTCAGCCTGTTGCCACCACATCTGAGATACTGCTCTGGCTAAGAACAGCATCATGGACAACCAGCTGCAGGATGTATGCGATGCAGCCAAAACTAGCCAAATGTCTATTCATCTTAGCTTTTTCCATATTTCTGGTAATATTTCTAACAACAGTATGCATTTGGATTAGTTTGATTTCCCTGTTTATAAATGTTCTCAAATACCTGCTTTTAAAATGTTAATATCTTTTCAAGCCACCGTGCAGTGAGGCTGAGCATGCTCACAGGGCTCACATCTCAACTCCATATTTCAGTTGTAACTGGTGCCAGGGATGACAAAAGCCAGTCCCTGGCTCAGTCTGTCACACCCACATGCTTCAAGAAGTCCAGCATCATTCCTGTTCCCAAGAAAACAAAGATCAAAGATTACATCCTCTCCTTACTATTCAGCACACTGGACTTCCTCCAGTTTGCTTACCACCCAAATCTATCAACGGAAGACGCCAAAGCACACATTCCCCGTACACACATGACAGTGTGAACAGTGATTCGTTTGACTAAACTTTTTATAGGTGTGCTGTACCATAGATTTCTAGATTGGATGTTTAAAAAATCCTGCTTGTAGCACCTCTTCTTGAAATGTCGCTGGAACATGTCTTACAAATTGCATGTCACATTGCATGTCTTTCTCTAAGACAGAGTAATACTCCCATATGGCCGACACTTTCTTTGATTTTATTTGAAAATTAACCACATGTGTGCACGGCACCCATTGCTCATTGCATCATGCTGTGTTGAGTCGTGTCCAACCAGTGGCTACACCTGGGTATGCTAGCTACTTTTGTCCGAGTCTAACCACAAGTATCAAACACAACCTTTAGCCAGCGCAAATTTGATGTGAAACAGCAGATAAACATCGACCACTGCTATCAGTTAAAGTTATCTAATTAATCTAACCTCTGACCCTAACCCTTTACACACCAGCTGATAATCAGTGCATCCTCAATTTCCACTGATGGAGACTAGATGAGGCATTTAATCTGATTCAAGTTGGAGGGACCTGAGGCAAACAGTCCTGCCATTTAGTGCTGGTAAAGTGAAAGGAGGACGTCTGTCTCACTGAGCCATGGTGACATAGGAACACACACACACACACACACACACACACAGTACACTGAGTATACACTATTAGATTAGATTAGATAACCTTTATTAGTCCCACAGGGGGAAATTAACATTGTTTCAGCAGCAAGACACAGTGGGAATATAAATATACAGGCAGCAAGAAAATAAAAAAAATAGAATAGTATATCAGCATGAAGTAATTAAACCTGTACGTAATGCAAATGGTCATGCCTGAGAATTTACATATAAATAAATAAATATATATCCCCTAGTAACAGCATTGAAAGGTATAACTGCATTGAAAGGTATGTGATGTCCAGATACCTTTCCTGAACCTTAAGTTTATTTCCTCGCTCCTTTTTAGAATTCATTCTCATCCATTTAGCATCATGCAGCATGACGCAGCTCTCTCTCAGCAACGGTGCATCCAGTCACGCCTGACCCCAAACCACCATTACCCAGATCTTCCTCCTCCCAATGCCGTATGTTCCTAAAAACAAAATGATGCCACAGAGGTTACATGTTTAAATGTGTCTGTGACTGGCCCACGCTTCTGTTAATGCTTGCTTCTGTGTGGGCCTTTAAATTACAGCAAGGCCAGCTGGTAACTGTGCAGCGCACAGTGCCACCCAAACACAGAAACACACACACACACACACTGCCAACTGTCCTCATCTGCAAGGCAAGCAATGTGAGGGGAGGAGGGAAGGATGTCTGAAAGCATCCATCACAAAAAATGGGTGGCACAGGGGTCTCTGGGAAATAGGTCACTGTGGAATAGCCATTCAGCTTCCATACTCTACCTCTGCTGAAGTCACATAGTTGAGATGGGGACAAGAAAAAAAAACAAAACCTTAGTTAAAACTTTGGTTCAGAGGGCTGGCTGCACTTTGGATACTTTTCCCAGTTGGAAAGATACCTGGATTCATTACTCCTGACCCTAACAAATCTCTATGGGACCTTTTTACCTCTCTTGCTTGTTTTTGTAAGCATAAATCTAATGTAAAAAACACACTGTTAGAATAAGTTTTTAATAAGCTATTGCTCATGTAGTTGACCACATCGTCAACAGATAAATATATCAGTTGTAGCTAATTAATTACTTTATTTAACTCTGTAAGAGCTCAAATGAAACATTTGGCTGTTGTCTAGTTAGTTGTCTAGTGCACTCTGTAAGCACTAGTGTCTGTACTCAGCCAAATTCAATCTTCTGTACTTTGTCACATCACAAGATTTAAATTTAATGACATGCTATCGAACAATCAACCCCTGACAGGCAGAGAATCACTCTAAGGACCAATGAGAATCCATATTGCACAGCATTTTCCTCCCCGTGTCATGGCATTAATCAATAGAATATAGAGTTGAAGTCATCCCTGCAGTGAACTTGAAAGTCAAACAGAATGATGATCTAAAGTGCTGGGAGCAATTAACTGTGCTTAATGGCACTGTTGTCTCCAAACAGCCATTACATCATGAAGAGCACCCTGTGTTCCAAGAAATGCTGTGGTGGTTGTCATTTATGGACACATGATGTCATGTGGCAACAGAAGTGAATGTTTTTCTTCACAGATCAATAGTCTCAAGTGTTTTTTCTTTCAGTGATGATTGATTCAACAGTAAATCTGAGCTTATCAAACATATGAATCATTTGTTGAAACTGGATTATTACAACAGAAGTATATGGGAAGCCCTGAGATGCAAGTGAGAAAAAAAGACTTGAGAGGCATGTGAAAATGAATCTTTTTTTTCCAGGTGACTTAAAATAAATAATACATTTTTTTAGATAATTTTTGAGCCGTTTGGCCTTTATTTATTGAGACAGGTGAAAAGAGACAGAAAGCGTGAGATAGAGGAGATGACATGCACCAAAGGGCCCAGGGTTGGAACTGAACCCCGGCTGCTGTAAAAAGGTCCAATTTTCAATGGTATGCGCTCTACCAAAAGAGTTACCAGGAAGCACATACGGATTGACTCTTGATATCTAAAAGTCACTGTCATTAAAAAATAAAATATAGTGTTAGAGGGAACTAGTCAGTTATTATTTTGTTGTTAGAATATTTGAATATATATGCTTGCTAGTGGGAGAAGAAGCTCTGTCCATGTGGCAGTAATATTACTTAACTTTCAGCACAATGCAGTATCTAACCTATGTTCAGTGTATATTTCAGTCCTACTTAGAACATGGACTTTTTTCCACTAATTTCTCAGGGCTTTCTTAATAATAACTAAAATTTATGATGAATAGCATTATCCAATTGCTTAGTAGTGCCTGTGTGGATCAGTTTCACTGATCAGACATGACTTTATGTTCTAGGCCTTGCTATAATGCCTCCTCTACTGCAGGATCATGTTATTGCACTATGTCTGGACAGGAGTACACAGACATTAATTCATGAAAAAAACTGCTTATCTGCAGTTCCCTATGTCATCTACAAGAATTGACTGTGCCCAAATCAAAACAATTGACTTCAGGTTTAATTTTCAGTTTGTGTTCCATCAGTGGTCATCATGTCAGCCAGAGCCCCAACAACAAGAGAAACAAGCTTAGTCCATATAGAGCAATTTTTAGCCACACCAGTGACATGACTCAAGAGATAGCAATGATGGTCGGTCAGTCCACCACGTAGGTCCAGGCTGGAATATCCCAACAACTACTGAATGGATTATAGTTTCTACAGACATTCATGTCTCCCTTAGGATTATTTTGAATGAGTTTCATATTAAAATTTGACCTGGCACCATCATCAGGCCAAAACGTGGCACTGTCCAGTACTTAGGTTTATGACCAAATGCAAAATGAATGACATCTAATGTCTTTGTGTTTAGTGCCAGTTATCTGATTATGTATGCTAACACATAAAATCAAAGATGGCGACCTACTGAACATCAGCATGTTAATGTTGTCATTGTGAGCATGTTAGTATGCTGACGTTTGCATTTACTATAGCTCCAGAGAGCTGCTGCATGGCAGCAGACTCTTAGTCCCAGATGTGGATCGGCTCTATAGTTTGAACATTTAAAGAGTAGATGTATTGTCAGCGCACTATATTTTTATGAACCATGATTACCTGAAACCTTCTTTATCTATCTTTCTCTCTCCCCAGTGACTGTGTGCTCTGTCTCATCTGTCCTCTACAGTGTTGGTGTGGGTGCTCTGAAACAAATGCAGTGTTCAATCTATTCTGTTGCACTGTTGTGTAAATCATTCCAAAATTACTCTGTAGCATTGTTATGGTTATTGGGTGAAGTTATCATAGAGATTTATATTAATGCAGAAATTATCTATTCTATGCAGCATTTAGTACGATCTAATTACAGTAACATTTGTCAGCATGTGCCATGTTTCCATACTAATAAAATAATCAGCATTCAAAGTTAAACTTGAATTCTGTTTTTTATCTGATCATCATATCATATCATGTTTTTATCGCTGTCTTTTAATGTAATGGATTTTCTTTTTATGACCTTTGGTTCTCCTTAATGTATCATTTACTGAGACGCTCATATTACAGTCTCCATATATATAATGCAACATTAAAACACTTAATTTAACACACAATGTGCAATCAGCCGCCTTCCTGTGACTGGTTTGGCAGCACCTCAACTACACAGAAAGCTAAAATAGTTTCTCTTTGTCTTTATTGGAGAAAGAGGAGAGCAGCATGAAGAGATTGCCTCCCTTTCTCTTCTCTCTCATTGGCAGGCGGATAGTGAGAAGTCTTTCTTCTTAAATAGATTTCCTCTGATGGCAAGGAATGCCGACCCCCCCAGGCTGAAAAGAGCCGAGGCTGAAACTCGCTCTCTCTTTCTTTGACTGTCTTCATCACATCCATCGCTCTCTCACCTCATTGCCGCTCCACCCGTCACCACTGGGAAGGGCACAGCAGGGTGACCAGGTTGATGTGAGATTTGATGCCACAGCTGCCTGTATGTGGACTGCTCAAACCAGTACTGATTGACAGGTTAAATAATAGGTCGGTAAATGTCTACAGCAGCCACTGCATCGCATCAGATCAGATGGTCCTTTTTCACAGCCACACGCAGTTCAGTACAACAGACATGTTATGTTATTATTCTACACATGGTTGTATCATCAAATTCAAGCTGTAGTTTAAGTACAGTATCTCAAATCAATTTTTGTCATTTGTCATTAAAAGTCAGTCATTAGTAGCAGTAAATTGTCACACAATGTAAATCCCTGCTCTCCTGTCTACAACATAATGTTGATACATCTGTATGAATCATGTAACATCTTGTCCTGTGCTTTAGCAGCACAGTGCTATAAGAGCTGCAGCTTAGACCTTATAATTGGTCTCTAATAGGTTTCTACCTAACGTAGGAAATGAGACAATCCATCAATAAATTCTGCTATTTGAAATATCTGTATTCATTCTTTTTGAGTGAGGGACACACTGACTAACCAAAACATTTTGTCTGTTGCAAACCCAACTGACAGAACAAATGTAAAGTCAGCACCAGCTGTGTCCAGTCAACTCAGTGGTCATTTTAGTCCTAGATCCTATTTGATTGCAACTTGAATAATTTAATTATCAGTAATTTTCCATTGTTCACAATGACTCATAGCTGGAGTTTAGATATTAAAGTAATTGTATAAATTGGGGGAAAACAATTTTCTTACCCCTTACCTCAAATAGTATCTAGCCATCAAAATTGTTTTGGTTTTATCTGCTCAGGTTCCTCAGGGTCCAGTCTGAGACTTCAGCCTTCACCCTAAGGCAGCAGAGGTGAATGACATTTAGCTTGTCCACTGAAACATTGAATTCGGATTTTAAAAAATCATAGTCTCTCATCAGTTTCCCTGTTACTCTAAACTCTGTGGAACATCACATCAGATGTTTTTATTGAAAATATTTCTTTGTAAGCTAGAAGAAAAGTGTCAACAGTGATATGTATCTCAGAACCTGAACATATCAAACTCTCTTTCTTGCTTCTTTTGCAATTTTTCAGTAACGTGCTCTTACCATCTCTACTGTTTTATGTCCTCTGCAAATTCATGGGTCAGCTGCTCTTTCTGTAGTTTTGTGTCTGCTTAAGCCTACCGGCCATAATGGCCACAGTTAGACGTAATCAACTGTACATCGGGACAGTGCTGACAGGCTCTCTGTAGCTGTCAGCCATCCTGTTGAACCAACCCAGGTCGCACATAGTTATGTCTGACCACATCTGAATGCAAACGTGTTGCAAAAGTGCAAAAGGCAACAGACAAAGCATCCCCATACATAACATGAATTAGTGTACATTCAGTTTTGGTTCTCTGTTTCCCCAAAAGGAGGGGAGCCTGGATGGGAAAGCCCGGTGAAATCCACACCATGGGATATTGGCCTTGAAAGGGCAACATTTTAAAGCAGGTTGAAGAATTTCCTTGATAAAATCCTGTAATAAACTGGCATGTGTTTGTCACCAGTTGGCAGTCAACATTCCATGGTTTATCCTCTGTGAGTCCTGAAGGCCTGTTTCTTGACCCAGCGGTCTTGTGAACAGGAATGTTAAGAAAAGTCCACTCTGTTCTCTTCCTTTTCACTACGCTGTACACTTACAGCCTCTTCTAAAAGGCACTGCTGTTGCACTCAGTGGTTGAAAAAGTAGTACAAGTATTTGTGTGAGGAGAACTTGAGGGAGAAGTGGAAATCCAGCATCAATCACTGCTTAAAGTGGGTGAGATTGTCAGTTGTGCAAAGTCACTAAAACCAGATGCAGCCCTTTAATTTCAGTGTCAAAAAGATGTGGAGCTGTTTGGCTTTGAGTCTGAAGAATACTGGGTACTTCAGTGTTGCGATTACCTTAAGATGACTGCATACTGTCAAAAATGATTTAGATATTTACGGGAGAAGAAGCTGGTTTAAGAACCTGGTCTGATTAAAGATATCTCATTTTTGTTGGCCATGTTTTTTAACCCCTTTATTCTTCATATTTATGAATCCTTTGACTCTGCTACTCCAGGAGGTTCTCAGCTCAAGGGTTCAGGGCTCTGCACTCTTCTCCTAAACATTTTATCTCTAGCCTAAAAACAGAAGGCAGACTTTGAGAATGCTTGGTATGTAAGATAAGACAAGACCCTGGTCCTGTCAGAGTTGCAAAGATCACATCTTAAAGAGTGAGTGTCTGGCTGCAATTCTCAGTGTGTAAAAATGATTGATTATTTATGAAATAAACAAAACTTACATGGGATGCACATCTATATTCCACATATGATAAATTTACTCTATGAATTTACTGTATGATATTTCATTTGACATCACCACTTTCATATTTAATATCCCATGTGGAATAACACTTCATTTGTGATTAATTCTAAATATGTGCAAAAACTAGTTTCACATGTGCTTATTTGTAATTCATGTGAGGAAGGGTAAACTGTAGAAAAAAGGTTTGTGCGTCCTGGGAGCCCAGTTCGTAGTGTAACTGCTGATCCTTGGTATGTTTTTGGTGAGCAGCAGTTGTTTTATGTCATATCTCCTTTCTCTAGTCCTTTTTCAGACAGGCGATATTTAAAATTGCTGCCTTCATATGTCTGTTAATGGCATGTTTTTTGTCATTTAGACAGTGCACACTTTTATGTTTTACCTTGCCTGTATTCAAACATGACAGCACATTTAGAGAAAGAGTTGTATGCCTGTGTAATATTTGACACCCAGTGAGAGAAATTACAGTAGTGAGTTAAAGATGATTGAAGCAGAACTGGAAGACTGCTTTTCTACATCACTGATGTATTTAAACCATATTTTGTCAGTGAAGCATTAATTAATAACTGCTGGGAGGGAGAGATACTCGCCTCACTTCTCCACTGATACATTTATACATCAGTTCATCATTTAAGTTACTGGTGGTCGAAATCTACTGCCTGACTCTGAAAGTCCAACAGTGCACAAGCATTGGATAACAGGCATGAACATGGGATTCTTATTTCATCCGTGTGTATTCACACCCTGAATGTATTTTAGATATTCATTTATTCCACACAGTTGTCATGAATGAAAATTCAAAATATAGACACAGAGTTCCCCCATTTCCTGTCCATATCTTTACTATCAATATCAAAGAAAGGCCAGTTTTTAAAGGACAAGAAAAATTCTGAATGTTTTGTATTAAGCAGAGTGAGCATCCATCCATCCACACAGTATGGTTTAACATTAATCATAGCTTCATCAAAGAAAGATGTTATAAAATTCTTCACTCATGAATCCTCTGAGAGAACAGAGAAAACTCTTCTTCATAACAGAAATTTGCTGCTTCATTCTCATATTAGTTCTGAAATGTCTGAATAAAGATGTTATGGAGCATCCAGAGACAAGAACACAGAGAAAGCCCCAAAACCATCACTTTAAGAGATAGATGAAGCCAGCATTGTTCCAGATTCCTGAAAAGAGCTTTAGTCTACCTTTCCTTCCTCTTCTTGTCCTTTAATTGCCCACCCTCCCTCACTCCCCCTCCCCCATTCCTCTAATAACAATGCAGGTGAAGCAGCAGCAGGAGGGGTGCTGTCGAGGTTGTGTCTTAGGGAAGGTGTGTGTGTGTGTGTGTGTGTGTGTGTGTGTGTGCGTGTGTGTGTGTGCGTATGCGTATGTGTCACATTCCATTTAGTGGCAGTCAGTGTGTTTGTGTCCTTGCTCTGTATACATGCTCGCTTTCATATACTGTCCATGTATGGCTGTAAGCACAGCCAGAGGAAGAAGTCAGCTCAGCCTGGCACTTCCTTGCACACACTCCACTCCTCCCCCTCTATCATTTCCACTTTTTCTTTTCACTCTGTCATTCCTCTTTACTTCACTTGGTCAGAGCCTGGATATCCTCATCAGAGAAGATCAATCAAGTCCACACTCCTCCGTGTGAGGCTCATTCTTCGATGTGTGCCTTTAAGAGAGCAGTGTATAAGACTGTTATTTTAAGCCACAATAGACCTCTTCTTTATGATGAACTCGATGTTGTTTCAGATGTTTCAGAGGCCTTGTAACCCCAACAAGAAGAAAAATATAGAATCCTTTTTGGAAAAGTTACTGTTTCCTCTTTGTTCCTGTACATCTAAAGTATATATCTGGGATTTTGTGTGCACATGTAGTCTTTTGACAGATATAGCCATCATTCTCTAACATAATTTGCAATACAATATACTTATCAATCAGCTGATTTATGTGTTGTGGTGACACTGTGAAAACAAGTGTTTGGATTACAGTTGGCTGATCTGAATATCCATAATATAATATATTTTCTTGAAAGAAAATTGAATATTAATGTACTACTTTGGTTGGCCCTGTGTGGGATGGATGTGAAAGTGTTGTATAGAAGTGCCCACATGCTATGACACAAATTTAGTTTCTGCTCAGCACTCATCATCATGTCTGTCCTCTGCTGACAGAGCAGCTGGTCATCACATCAATAGGTAAGGGAAGGTGAGAGAGGACAGTGATCATTGTCTGTTTGTTTGGAAAGCTGATCTGCTTCAACCTGCAGTGTTTTTAAGATAATGTCATTCACTCGCTGTAATTACTCCTCTCTGGCCTATGAATCCCAGTGAGTGTGAGGATAAGTGTACACACACACACACACACACACACACTGTTAAATCAGCAGAGAGGTTAAGCTGGTGGTGGATGAAATCCACTCCACTCAGATAACCCAGCCAGTGTATCACCAGGTCTAAAACTCTAGCCTGCCACATGCTCTGCTCATCCACTTCATCATCCACTCACATAATAAGAGCACACATAATCCCCACATTAGACAGACACACAGACCTGTATTACCTCTGTGTTTTCACCCTAACCCACTTTTTCTTAGTCACTCTGTTCTTAAAAACAATACACTTCACCAGATGTTTTACTGACCCATATAGAAACCCTTTTCACCTGAAATGAAATGAAATTAGCCACTTTTGTCCTTGTCCTCACCACTATCATCACTTCAGAAAAAAAAAATACTGAAGTATACTGTATAAGTATAAGTAGGTGAAAGTTTCTCACTGGCAAGCAGTGTAATCCAGGTGATAATTCCATGTAGGTTGAGGTGTAAATGAATATGAATACATTATTTGAATACATTATTTGGAAATGCACTGGTAAAACTTCAATGCAAATAATGTTTTATCATGTGATCAGTTCAGGTACATGCTTGAAGTTTTCTATTATTTATTGGCAGCTGGGAACTAAACGTATAGATACACTGTAAGTATTTTTGTATAAATGTATGTATAAATTTTGTTGTATGTTGCTTCTCACTTATTAGGATTTGGCTTGCACGGTTAACAGCGAAATTACAATTCAGTTTAAATTAGAGTAAAGGTAAATAATGAAAGAACTCTTGGGAATCTTCTCTCAAGTAGAGCACTGTATTACAAACAGTTGAATCATCATGTAAAGCATCCACTGAGAGCTGAAAATCTTTATCTTTTCTCCACCAAGAATGTTGGACACCAGCTGTGTTATGTTGACATCATATGTTTAAAGGTTTGGATTGAGTGTTTTTGAGTCATATAAAAGATTGAGCTTGCCTGAGCAAAAGAGTTTAAAAGTTGAGTGTCTTATTAAGCTTCCACATGAAATAAACATGCCTAGGTAATTGAAACCCTGGTTCAAAAACAGTTGATTAAAATGTTTAAACCATTTCTCAAGACTGTGCAGATAGCACATCACGATTTGATTGTCATCTCCATCCATACGCTGCGGCCCGGAGCTCCAACAGCTGGACCAATCAAAGCAGGGGATGGTGCAAGCTAACAGCTTGGACCTAAGGCTGCTCCTGGCTAATGTCTGGTCACAGAAAGGTGGGGTGGACGAAATAGTACTCAAGGTGGTGTTGCAGCAGACCAGAGACTGTTTGTCCCCATAGTTTTAGAAACCTGTTTCCATCTCTTCTGAAGCCATTGCTCTTGATTATGATGATGATGTCGTATATCAAAAAAGTGCTAAAATGCAGGTTGAAATAATGGAAATCTGAAAGTTGCAGTGTGTTGAGCTCTCTTAGTCGCACGCAGTGCAGTTAGTATCTACAGCAGGTTCCCCATGAGGTTTACAGCAGAAACTGGCCAATGACAAATAAATAAAGCTTCTAATCTAAGGAAGTCTTACTGTACTATACTCAAACCCCTGATGAATCTACCCAGAAAAAGTAGTATTGGTTTGTTTCTGACTGTTTAGTAAAAGAAACAACACTGCAGTTTGCAGTGCTTAAAAATCAAATGACATGAAATTAAATTTAAGTCCATCAGAAGTCAGAATGAAACTCTAATGGGGCAGAAAGTGCTGAAACAAACGCTTCCCTATGGCTTACATTTCTTATTCTCTTTGTTTAATTTAGGAATGAGACCATCTTTCTGTTTTCAGACTACCACCCAGACTTTTTTAATCATGACCTTAGTATCAAAAACAGGAAAATGGCAAAAACACAGAGGAAAGGCTAAATAAACTTAATATCCAACAGGAAGCGATATATGTTTTTGAGGGCCGATGAGATTTTCAAGTTTCAACAGTTTCTGTGCCAATATTAAATACTCTATTGTCAATCTATTTATTTATTTACTTATGTTTGCTTGTTTGTTTAAGGTAGTACTTTTAAGTTAGCACTTTTATTGTTTTAGTGAGATATTTCCTGATTGGATAATCATATTCCTGTCAATACATTGCAGCAGGCTACTTTCAAACAAATAGTCAACAAATAGTCAAAATAGACTGACAATGGCATCAAATGACATTAGTAGTTATATATATTATTATATTATAGTATACCATAAACAATGTGTTCATCAGAAAGTGATCAGAAAATGTTGTTGAAATTAGTATGTTGATAATATTATAAGATGCACTATATATTATAATGTCAGTGCCATTATACTATGTATGAGGAATAAACATCACACTGCAATAGAGATTCCAGCCTCCAAGAAGAATTTATTGTTTTTTTTTGGGTTGTCAGATGGGTTTTGCAGGTGTGTTTTGTTACAACAGTGTAGTCATTATGTGTGATCTACGCAGGCCATATTCTATTCTTTCATTGGGTCTAAACTCTCTGGCTGCACCCCTTGTTTATACCTATACCAGTCAAAACTGCAGAGTGTGTTTTCTCCTTGTACATCTCTGTCTGTCAACGCCCCTCAGGCCTGGCTGGCTGTATTCTTCCAAACACAATTTATCCAAAGTCTACCTTGAATTTCAATGAGCACCACTGAGATACATTCAGTCTGGCCTCTGTACTGCACAAAAAATCAAAAATCGAACCCTTTATGATGACAAAGGGACCAAACTCACACATCACTGTGTGTGTGTGTGTGTGTATCCCAGTTTTGGTTGGACATTCAGTGCACACATTGTGAAATCAGATAACCTCACAGTGGTGTCAGTGCTGTGTGTCTGTGGCTCCACAACCAAAACTCATTTTTGTGCAGATCAATACACAGAGAGAAACTGGTGCCTGTGTTGATGATCCACATCGATCCCCCTTTCTCTTATTCAGGACTTGTTTGATGTGTCACCACAAACATTACACATATGCCTATTACACATCACCCAACCAACCAGACATCTCAGAGAGAAGGCAATGAATGAGGTAGCAGCTCTTCAGACACCACTTATGCTTCTGTAGTAGTACCATCCTGACCACAAAATACCTAGAGCAACAAGCCTAAAAATGTTTAGCTTAAGTTAAAGTTTAAAGTTTAATTTAGTAGGCTGGTGCCACCCATGGTGTAATGGTAATTGCATGTATGTATGTATTTTCATCAGTTATAGTCATCAATCTGTTCTTTGTTTGCATAATCATTTACTTGCAACACTGGCAGAAACAGGAAAAGCAAGTGTGCCACTTCACATGCATGTGAGTTGAAGAGTGAGTCTGTTCCATTAAAATCCTTGTTTGAAGCCTGTGATCCACTTGAGTCTTTGCAGCGACATTCTCTGAAACAATTAGTTAGAATGTTAGAATGTTGAATTAAAATGTTGCTGCAAAGACTCGGGTTGTAACACTTTTTGGAATTAAAAGATGATATCTTTAAACTTGGAAGTATAGTCAATAATATCACAGATGTTACTTTGTAATATATATATCCTTTCAACCAGGCCACAGTGTGGACACTTTAATCTCACTTCCTGTAATTCTTTGAGCCTAATTGAAACAACTTGGCATGCCCTCCTCTGAAGGGAATCCCACACCACAACCATTTTTGGTATTCTCTCTTGGCTGGTTTTACTGCATATCTTGTAGACAGAGTTCCAGTTTAGCAAATCTATCAAGAAATCATTGGACTTTCACATAAGAGGCTGCTGTCCATGACCCATTTCCAAAAGAGCAGGTTGTTTTCTTTTTATCTTGACCTTTTATCCACCTTAACCACAGAAAAGACAAATAAGCAAACAGCCAAAAGATTCATTTTTGTATTTGTCATATATAACAAAACCTAAACAAAAACATCTGAGGCTTCGCAGGGTTAAGCTTCAACACTGTGACAACAATTTCTAACAGTAATGTCCTCTACTGTGCCCCCCTGGGCCAGCAAGGTGTATCTGTATCTGTATCTGACCTCTGACCCCAGCCCTTGATGATTCTACACTCATTCAGAGATCAATGTACTGTTCATCACTTTTAAGAACTGGATTCACTGTCTGTCTGGCTCAGTCATCAGGGTTGCTTTGTGTCACCAGAAGATGAGGGGCATTTTGAGTCTGTGTTGTAAGATTCCCTCATCATTAATTCAGCATGAAATTTAGAAGAATCTCCAAGCAGCAGTGATACAGGTAAAAGCAGGGACAGGGAAGGTAGCACAACACCTGGCTCCACTAATGCTGTCACTGCCGCTTCCTATTGGAGGATCTTCTGGTGACAGAATCAGGCAGGTTTTTACAACCTGGGTCTTCCTGTGCCTGGATGCTGGGATCTTGTAGGATAGAGGAATTTCCCTCCCACATTTCATGTGGTACATTAGCATAAGACAAATGAAGTGAGTAACAGATCACATCCTCTGCATTATCTCTTGATCAGAGCAACAATTTCACAACAAATTATAAGTAAGTTACAAAATTATATTAGGTCTGTTGAAAGACAGTCATCTTGTAGAATTCTCATTGTCTTTCCAAATTTTGTTCTTTTAATGCTTGCTCCTTCTTACTGAGACTTCGTGTAGAATACCTCTAGTTAGACTAGCCTTCCAAATTTGTAGCCAGCTATCAATGCTATCAGAGCTGTCATTGGTATTATTTTCTAATTCATTAGTCATGTTTCTCCACCACCAAAAACTCCAAACCTACAGTTGTTCATGTGTGGCAGATGTTTTTTTAAGGATGTTCAGCACCAATGGCTCAAGTCATCCCTTAGATATATAGTTTGTATAGTCTAGCAAATAAGTGATTTTGCCCATTTATTGTGTCTTTTCTCTGATTTTTGATTCCAGCCTTTGTGTTTTCCACAAGCAAAGACCACGGACATAGCACCACTACAATGCAAACTTAAACTTAACTGTGCTAGTGAAACTTTTTTATCAGTTATATTCTCCATTAAATCAAATCTGCAGTGGCATGAAAATGGTTGGCCAGTTTGTCTTGTTCATCTCAGCTGTAGTTTTTGTGGTGGGTTCAAAAGCAATTTGAAACAACGTCTTTGTTTTTGCTACTTCCTTCAAGTAGGCTTGGATTACAGGCCTGGCACATTCACATCATATAAAACAGATATCATCATTTTACACCATAGTCTATTGATGTAACCTTAACAAAAATTGATTAGATACCAATGAAATTCTGTGACTTACTAACTGTAAAAACTGTGGCTGTTTTTAGTACCACCATAAAATTGACACTTGTGTTTTTGAGTGAAATGTTTCCCACTCAAATCAAACTGAATTATATTAGTGATATTTTGGTCTAAATGTATCCAATAATTAAGACCCAATATCTGCAATAACTTTGTCTCTTGTGCTAATTAGACAATGTTAGTATGGTAACCTCTTTTGGCAGCCGTGGTAAATGTTACCTGCAAACATCAGCATGTGAGCATTGTCATTGTGACCATGTTAGCTCGCTGTAGCACTGCTGTACCAAAGTACAGCCTCATACAGCTGCTGGTAGATTCAGATTCAGATTCACCTTTGACACCACTGCAAAATAGTGATGCTAAAAGCATGATACATTTTCCTAATAAACTGCAACCTAAGTGCAGTTAGTATTTACAGTAGGTTACCCACCACCAAAAACACCTCTATGCCTCTGCTGCTCCCTTTGGGTTTTCTGTAGGTGTTAGGATGGTACATTTGGATGAGGTTAGTGTTTAAAAGTGAAGCGTTCTTTTTTATTTGTCTGCACAGTTGGGAAGCTCCCCAAGGTCACCCTGAAGGATGCAATGAAGATTTCATGTTTACAGATTCGGTTGTGGAGCATTGTTTTTCTTCTTTACTGTGCAAAGGCGTTCTAGCTGCTGGCTTCATACATAATGAAAATTTTCTGCATTTCAGCCATCTTTTTTCCCAATTCCAACCTCTACCATTCATGCAGTTGTGTTTCAGCACATGTTGAAGAGCAATGTTAATTGGACTTTGTCTGCACTGGCTGGAGATAGGTATCAAAGAAGCTTCCTCCCCTTTTCCTTGAAGAGCAAATCCATCTATCTAGAGAGAGAGGAAAAGTTCATCTAATAATGTGTGTGTATGTATAGCCTGCCCACTGAGCTGTAGGGAAATGGCAAATGCTTGACTCCAATCTGTCATTTCCTTTAAAAGAGGAGAAAGGCAGGGGTAGTGTCAGCCTGTGCTGAGGGGAGGACATTTGTAACACCTCACCCAGTTTCCTACTGAACTATTACCTGATTCATATAACAGATCATATTAAATGTATTGAAGTACAGTAAACCCCTGTTGTTTGGGTGAAAACAGAAAAAAACTGCTCATAATATATGCCTGTTTTGAATGAAAAGCAAAAGACAGTATAAAGTATATGATATAGAAATGGGAAGCATTTTTGATGGAGTGATACAGTAAGAAATTATCAGAGAGTGAGGTGAGAGGATTGATACCAGTCAGTTCTACATTTTGGTTTCTGTACAGATTTGATGGAGCTAATACAGTATGTTAATTGGTAAGCATTAGGGATACTAATGGATATGTTTTGGAACTTTGGACAGAACCAGGCTACTTGTTTCCTCCTGCTTCCACTCTTTATGCTAAACTTTGGCTCAAGATATCCTAACTCCATCTGCTTAACATACAGAAGCAGCATCAATACTGACTGTGTCCAGTGCCTTCCACAACATTTTGAACTATTCCATTAAAACATGTTTGAAGGATGAGTAGTATTTATATTATTATATTATTATTCTAAGTAAAGATTTATCAGGAAGAATGCTCCTATATTCCGGACTGATGCATGCAGTTCTGTCACTCAAGGCAAAAAGAAATAATGCTCTCCATCCATTTGGAAATATTGACATCACAGTATGCAGTCCAGGCTACCATTGGCTAGTGAGAGCAAGGGGAGGGAAGCGGTGAGGGGAGGCAGCTGCAGGTGCTTACAGGGCGCTAACCTAGTAAGCATCCAGTTACTGCTGTTGGTTACTCTGTGATTTTGCTCATGAATAGTTGGCCCACATTTCGCCGCCCTTGCCGCTCTTGACAATTTAGGATAGGGATTAAGGATAAGGATTTTGCACATTATATTTGATGACAAGAATAAACATATAGCATGTGACGAACCTTATCCTTTTAGGTACAAATACAACAACTTGAAAACAAGAAAAAAGTTGTCACTTTAAGGTCCTTAGTGTGATGTGTTGCCTTGTTGACCTCCCCCCATCCCCCCTCCCTTCTCCCGGTTAGCAGGCCAAGCGGTTGAGGACAGCCAGTCATACGAGGCTGACCAGTCACGCGCTACTACTAGTAGACACGTGCCACAGCACACACACATCTAATGAAAATGCAACCATTGCACGCTTCAGTTCCTCAGCCAGCCTCAAACACACACACACACACACACAGAGATATACACACACTCATGCCAGTGAATACTGAATGTTCTCTATACAGACAAATCTGATCCACTAATATGGCTAACCCACATCCAGAGCCTCAGGAAGATTAAATGCTACTGTCCAAAACTGACACACTAACATGCTTTGCCTTAGCTTCAGCTTCCTACGGTTACACACAAACACACGCGTAACCCATTTAAACCAGTGTTCTCTGATCACATCATCCTCTCAGTCATAAAACACACACACACATTTCTGAGGGACAGGCTGACCAGTGAAGCGAGAGGCAAACAGCAAAGAATGCAATTTAGTTCCCCCTCCCTGCTGAGTGATGTGATGATAGAACTACAGAGGAGAAGCCTCCTCATGTCAGTGTTACAGCCAACAGTGTGTTTGTCAGTTTTCTAGTCATTAAATTGTTTAATTGTCCCAGCTACATGAGTGATTCACAAAAAGAAATATAATATTTAAACAAGATCACTCAGCAATGCCTTAAATGTGAAAATGATGTTTTAACAGTAAGGAAAGCAACAAAAGATGAATGATAAATATAGGCTACAGAAAATGTAATTCTCTGAAAATGTTTATTTCTTTTCATTTACGAGTGTGTCTAGGCAAAGGACTTTCGTGGTGTAATTCATTTAGTAGATAGGTGAATATTAGTCAGATGAGAGGGAACACCAAGCTTTATGTATGCTTTATGAAACAGAGAGGATCTGGATACAGAGAGAGAAGAAGAAAGAACATGTCCAAGATTGAACTGTGGATTAACGTACTTTTTGGTATTTGAAATGTGTGGATTCAGTTATGCTCTGGTCTAAGAGTGGCAACTGCCCCATAGTCCGTTTGGTCATTTGAATAACTTTGATTTTTTTTTGTGATCAACTGCAGTATTAACAATGGCCAGATCTGGCTTATCTAGAAGGGCGGTGTCACTTCTAATTTGTTTTGTATTTTTATGTTTTTGTACTATGTACTATGTACTATTTATACTATGTTTATGTGTAGATATGCATATCTTGCAAAAGTCAAGTATCTTTTATACATATGCTTTATATCATGTCATTTATATACTTATATACTCATACTCATACATCAATAGCATAACTATAATTATACACTGCCATAGTATTATTATCATCATCACCTGCTGAGGCTGGTCTACTTGCTTCAAGACACCTGCACCTTATTTGTTTGCCTCTACCTTTTTTGTACAGGTATCAGATGTTCACTGCACTTTGCTATTTTTATCTTATTCTGTTTCATAGTATTCTATCTAATTCTTTCATATTCTCTTGTATTTTCTTGTATTTTATGTACCTGGCAGCTATGACAACTGAATATCCCTCCAGATTGTCAAACTGTAACAACATTTTGTTAACTAATATATTTTGATCTCAAATCTAGATACTGAATTGGGTGTTACAGTATAGGATGGGGTAGTGTTTGATGATACCATTGCTGTTTAATAGCCCCCAGTTAGCAGTATAGAGCAGTGCCTTTTTGGACATTAATGTGGTGTTCCTCCTTTCACCCCTCCATGTTGCAGTAAGCCAGACTACAGGATCTCTCTGCACATAAATAAAGGCCAGTTAACACCGTGAGCTACTCCATCTCTCTGCAGCATCACACACCACTAGCCAGGGTGTCCTACACTGCCCCCATGAGGGTAACACTCACTCCAGTGATGACAGAGATGATGACAATATATCATGTGCCATGTTATATGATATGTAAGATGCTGCTGTATGTATTTAAAGTGCTCTCAGCACGCTGTGCCAGATGTCAACAAGACTGCATCTTGTTGTGTATTCTTTAATAGCTGAGTCTTGTTTCCACATCGCTCAGGGTGCACTATGTGCTCATTCATTATATCCATCTCTCTCTGTCTCCACGGTGATTTGTCACCATGGATACATCCTCCGTGGCAACAGCTGTCGGGGAGGCAGCCAAGGGTGACGCCTATGATGAGGTGTGGCAGCAAATGTATTTTTAGCTCATCAGCCAGGTAGACACAAAGTGTGAGATCAAACACCTCAGATGTCTTACTGATGGTGAAAAAACAAAGCCTACTTTGTGAAAGCTTCATGTTAGAATCATGAGAGGCTGCTGATAGGAGATATTTTGTGCCCATATTATTTTAAATTTTGAACTATAAGAATTTATAACATGCATTATATCAGATGTGAGTGACTCGTCCTGACCATCAAAAACTACTACTACCAACAGCATACCCATATATTGAAAAACAATGTATGTGCTCTGGATAATGTCTCCATGTAGGATTTAAGGTAGTGATGGGAACCATCTCCATGGTTACAACTTACAAGTCTTCACATTATTCACTGACAGGGTGCTGCTAGAACCCCGGGATGCTCAGAGTCCTCTGATAACAGTTAAACAAATGCTATAAAACTGTACAGTAAATGTCAGTAATCCCTGGCAGGATGTTCAAAAGTTGGCTGGAGCAGCTGTTCATAAATTCAAACTGAGCCCAAATATAAAATTTGTGCTTATTAATTGGAGAATTCCACATCATCACCAGAGATCAGTTCTAATTTTTAACCCAACTAACTACAGGTGGCACTGTGTGTAGGTGACTGAACCAACTGACAAAACTAGCTTGCTGATATATGATCCCAAGTGTAGACATAATTAAGGTTATGAGTATTATGGTTGAATGGTGCTAATGATGTAAATGGTGATGATTTTACTGATACCACATAGCTTAATCACAAATCTGTAGGTATTTTGTTAGTTAGGGAGTGTTTTGTTTTATTTCATTTCAATCACCTGACCTGTTCATGTATGGAATAATGGTATATTTTTAAAGCCTGTAGCGTTGGATTATAATAATTTGTTAAAATAAAACACAGGAACACTGGCCACAGATATGGTTGCATCTGTGGTAGCTGAGAAATAGTGAATTCAGACCTAAGATGTACAGTGTTGTTATATTTTATTCCTATACATTTTATGGAACCATTGCTAACAGTTACAATAATGAAATAGGACATAACTATGTTAAATGTAAAAGGTTTGAACAGATGCAGGCTCAGATCTATAATTTTTCTATAAATCTATAACTCTGATGTCAGAGCCTTGGTTAGAGTTTTTCTTCCCTCTTGTTGTTTGGTGGCACAGTGATGTTCAGCCACAGTGATAGTAATGATACATTTTTATTATATATTATTATATTATTATTTTTGTTTGAGTTATGTAGGAATGATAATAATCTTAATTTAAAGCTACATATTAATCAGTGAGCACCCTTCTGATTTGATGGAATCTCCCTCTGATCCCCACTATTCTTAAGCTTTCTATTTTGGGCTACAGCTACCAATTATTTCACTACACAATGTATTTATTCATTCTATCAGTAAATATTTACTGTCAAAAATGTCAGATTCGCATTAAAAAACTCCAAACTCCAAACAGACACCTTCAAATCTCTTAATCTACTAGCCTAAATGAAACCCACTGGAAAATGTATTTTACAGTGATAAAGAAAGCAGAAACTCCTCATATTACAACTGTTTGAGAGTATATTGCATTGTTGTCATCAAATCTTCTGTCAGTGACACGTTGATTCTGACTATGACAAGGCCCTGCTGCAGAAAAGTTTATTATTATCATGTAGTTATAACTTGTTAATAATTTCAGCATCCTTTTAAAGGCAAACCAGAAATTCTTTCTGTTGTGGTGTCTGAGCTTTGTAATAACTGACATGAGACCTGTCTGTGCCTTCTGTCCCACTGAAAATATTATTATTGCTTTGGCTGAACAGTTTCTGTTCACATGTATGGGCTGGATTAAAGAGTAAACATATAATTTATATATATATATATATATCATATATATATATATATATATATATATATATATATATATATATCAGTTTATCATACTATCTGTTGTCTTTGTAACCTATATATATATATATATATATCCTGTCTCACCCCTTCCTCTCCTTCCCTCCCTGTCACAGCGATGGTTGTTCCTGATGGGGCATCAGAGAAGGCTGGGATTGGGGATGAGCTGGGCAGCGAAGAGGATCTGCTGTATGAAGAGTTTCGCAGTTCTGGACATCGTTTTGGAACACCAGGAGGAGGAGGGGGAGAGCAGCTAGCCATCAATGAGGTAGGCAATGTGGAGGTGTTACCTTTACCACCCAATTATGTATTTCACCACACACTGTGATTGGCCTAGAAGAAGTGGGTTTAATTATCCTGATGGTATAAGTATTTGTGTGTTGTTTTTTCCAAAATGTCTTTTAATTTTATGACTGGAGGACACCATCATAAGGTTTCTTAAATAGTAGTGGCTTTATAATCGTGAATGCCTTGATATGGTTAAGCTAGCTAAGTTAAGATGTCTTTACACTGAACGATAATCTAGTCGTTATAATGGCAGAGAAGCTGTATCCTTGTTAAATAACTGGTATTGTTTAGAAATAAGGGTCAGATTATATCGCAGGCCCGTGTTCATGGTTACTGGGGCTCTCAGCCTCTCCATACTTCCTCCTGCTGCTTGTCGCACAGAGTTGCTGTGACAAATTACAGAAAACCATGAGCCACAAAAACAATTACGCTACGTAAGTTAGAAAATAACACGAAAAAGAAAACAACAACAAAAAAAAAACAATTTGGTGGCTCTGCAGAGATAGAGGAGGCAGAACTGGAGTCAGTCCCTCCAGGGAATGAAAGAAATTGGTTCATTGTTGTGACTAAATACCTTGAATTCTTATAAACCTCTCTCCAACTGTGGGGGGAATTAAGCGTCTATATCCAAATTACAGCCCCTCCAGTGTTAAGACTGTATCTCACCCTGCTTGTCCTTAAAACACCACTGTAATCCTTTAGACTTATTTTTTATGACACTACTTTCACATTTGCAGTGAACTAAAATGGTAAATGAAACATAGTCTAGCCTCAGCAAAGGCCCATAAATAACTCTCACTCTGACTTTTAAGCAGTAATGTCAGAGTATAAAGGGCCGCTGCCTTGTCCTTGTGCTAGCTCCTGCAAACCTCCACAATTACATTATTGAGACTAGTGTGCAGACAGCTGCTGAAATTTGAAACATTGTGGTCTGGGGCAGTGCCGGCTTCTTGTGGCGCCCTTGCTGATAATTGGTTTGTTGGTCACTCTGTCTTCTGTCTCCTTCAAAAATACACTGTTAATCAGACTTACGTACTTATAAAGAAGAGAAACAAGTATTATAATAATAGTCCAAGAAAAGGTAACGTATGCCTTTGTTTACTTTCTTCTTCAACAGTGGCCTTCCTATGTGCTGCTGTACAAACGGCACTCACTATAGTGTCAGAGAGCAATGGCAACTACCACATGGACATGAGTGGGGCTTCCACCAGTATATACACATTTATTGCTATATATACGACATATGACATACACCTGCAGATGAGATAGTTATTTATATGTGTATACAAAGACAGGCTCTTCATCTAGCTTTCAGGTTTTTTTTTTCCTACACTTTAATAGTTGCCTTAATGCCTTAACAGTTACTGTTAGTTAGAGGTGGTGTACAGCCCTAAATTGTAACAATTTATCCTATTATACTCATATATAACTGCTCTATTCAGTCTCTGCCTCCATAATGTTGAATATATTAACAGTGGAATGGAAGGAGAAAAAAACATTATTTCTGGCATAGTGGTCAGTGGCATACGCAAGCTGAGGGAGAATTAACCTATATTTAGTAGACTTGGTGTGATTTATTTATTTATTTTTTTAAAGCCATTTACTGGGTACACCGGGTACATGCTAATGACTCACTGAGCCGAGAAACACCCTCAATGCCAGCAGAGAATACAGCAGTGGGGATCCAAAAACATGAAGTTCTCTCAATTCCAAATGACACTGCACAAATCTTTAAAGCCAGGGAGATAGTCATATGTGAGGACTGTCCTACAAGCCATAAAAACCCAGTTGTCCAACTGTATATCAGAATCTGCATCAGAATACTTTATTTATCCCCGTATCCCCTGGGATCCAACCACAGTTCAGTCCCAGAGAGCGTCTCTGTGTGGTTATAGCCAGACTCCATTATTACTCCGACTGTGTGGACATTCTTGGGAAAATGAGGGAATTGGACCCGGATTTGAGACATGACTATCTCCAGGACTAAAACTGTCTGCGACATTGCTGCTTTCAACAACAGCAACAGAAAGAGAGTCCAGGTGCCCAGTTTCGCCTCCTACACCCAAACTGTCTGAGTCACATACAACAGTGATGACAAGAAGTTCAAGATGCCGGAAAAGGCTAACGCATTTGTTCTTAAAGCAGGACTGAGATGATAAGTAGGCTGTTAGCACATCAACTGCCGAGGCTCGGACTCTCCATTCAGCTTGGCAGAAATAATAACATCAATCAAAGTTATGAAAAGCTCCTGATCCAGATGATAATTCCAAACCAATTTCTTTACCACAAACTTTACCCACCCCAAACATCGATAACAGTGCTCCTGAAGACAGAAAAGGACCTGTTATCGTGCTCCTCCTACATACCAGTGTCTTTGCTGAATGTAAAAGTACTAGCTCTGTGTCTCAAAAATATTCTCTGAAGTTCAGTATCTGAGGAGCAAACAAGTTTTTCTTATGAGCTCAAACTGATTAGTCCTCTATTCAAAACATTTTAAACGTTTTTCAGAAACTCCAGAAGTGGTTATTTTAGTTGGATGCAGAGAAGGAATTGGATCAAGTGAAGGGGGGAAACTTTTTTGCAGTACTCATGATATTTGGGTTTGGTTATTAATTTGTATCTTGGATTCACATTCTCTATGCCTCTCCACAGGCCAGCATTCATACCAGTGATACCTAGTCCAGCTATTTTCCACTGACACAGTATCCCTATTACTAACTTAATCAGTTTTAGAAAATTTTGGCTAATTCTTGGGTTACAAGATCAGTCAGCTTAAAAGCATTTGCTATCCAAACCACAACCTTGCACTACAATTTCAGCAACCTGATATTCACTTCAAAATGGACCCTACTGAGTTTAGATACCAAAGAATCAGTATAGTATAACACAAACCATTTCCTCTCTTTTTGCTGCCAGTTTCTTCTCTTTGATTATACAGGTTAAAGCCAGTGTCCAGAAATGGGGCCTACTATTGTCATTAACTGGAGGGATTAATGCAGTGAAAATGAACATCCTATTCTGATATTCTGCTGTTCTTACCCAAGAAATTCTTCAAAACTATTGATGAGGTTATGTCAGCCTTTTTATAGAACAGAAAACTCCTAGAATTCGTAAATCACTATTACTAAAATGCTAATTTAATGGAGGTCATTTGCTACCTAATTTTCAATTATACTATTGGTTGACTAGAGGCACAATCTTCTTCTGAAGCTTTATTAACAACCTCTCTACTGCTCAACCCCTCTGGCTTTAAAGATAGTCCTGTAATTACGTTCACTCATAGGATCTGGTATCAATTCAGGCACCACTTCAAACTCCTGTTACCTTCCTCCTGGACACGTCTAATGAAGATGTACAGATGCTATTTATTTGCAATGGCACAACAAAGTAAATACAATAAAGTGTTTTTGAGATTTATACAAAGACAATGCCTTTCTCTGTGCAATCTGTGCAGATTTTTCTGCTGGTTAATAGCAACCATCACTTATGCAGACATCTATGCAACAACGCCTCCTGTGGTCACACTTTGTGAGTGTCACAGAATAGTGTAATACCTTAAATACTCACTAGGTCACCAAATGCGTATTAACATTCGGGTGAAATTACTCACCAACAGATCCTGTTGTGCTGGAAATATATACTAACACTGAACTCCGTCATGAAAATAATTGTGATTTAAGGTAATTTTATGCATATATGATATAGACTCATATTAATTTCTTATTTGCTAGATGAATGTAAATATGTGTGAATGCAGCAAATAGCACTCAACCTCAAACCACTGCACGTGTGCAGACACGCCTTACACACGCACACGCAAACACACACACGCAAACACACACACACACACACACAATTTCCCCTGAGATCTGTCCATTATTCTGCATGGCCTCCACCGTGCCCCTCCCTCCCTCCCTCCCCCATCCCATCCCATCCTTTAACACCCCCCCAACCCCATCCTCCCAGGGGTTGCTATGGCCCTGCCTCAACTACTCTGGTATCCAGGATACGATGACACACTCTGCATCCTGATTGGCTGTCAGCTATCCGAGGGTGGGGTCACAAAAAAAAAGGAAAGGAAGGAAGGGAAAAAAGAAAAGACTGTGATTCTGGTAGTTAGATGGATGGCTGAGGCAGCACAGCTCGAGGCAGAGCACCGAGCACCATTTTAGCTGGAGCTCTTAATGGAGAGAAAATGTGGGCAGAATAAAAGGCATAGAAGAGGACAAAAACAAGCCTGAGGGAAAGCAAATGGCAGGTTGGTTTGAGAGATAGAAATGGCTGAGCGTATGTAGGCTAGAGTGGGAGAAGAACAAGCCAGAAAAAAGGGGACGGAGGGATAAAAAGAAGAAAAAGGAAAAGACGAGGAGGCATGAGCATGAGCCGGAGAGATGCAGCATCCCGTCCTCCGTCTTTTACCCTGACAGCCTGACCGTGAGAGAAGAAGCAAAAGGAAAAGAAATCTTAAACTGGTGGAAGATAGAAAGAAGAAAGAGAGGGGAGGTACCTGCTCCTCAAAGAGGAGAAAGGGAGTAAAGAAGGACGGAGGAATGCTCAGTACGTAACACCCAAATTACTTCACAGTGTACAGATTCACACACACGGTGACACAGATAGGCACCCAGCCGCCACTGGTAGGCCGGGGCAACGCTAGGCATCGGCAAAGTGGCAGGAGAAGCAGAGGAGGCGACCGCTGGAGCTGAGCGGAGGAGGAGAACAACATTAGAGGACAGCGACGGAGATAGCCGAGGAGCACGACGAGGTGACGTGGTGTGGTGTGGAGGCTTGGCGCTGAGGGAAAGGCGACGGGGGAGGGGCAGCGCTGCTGAGGAGGAGGAAGAGGAGGAGGCCAGGGGACTGATGGCTCGCGGCAGCGGCTCGGGGAGGTGGAGCAGGCAGAGGATGGGTTTCTTCAGTGCCATGCTGCGCTGCAATCTCCCTCCAGAGACCCAGAAGGTGGTGGTGTTCATAATCATGATGCTGCTCATCATCATCAACGTGGTGCTCATGTTCCTGCTAGCCTTCCAGTAGAGCACACACACAGACTACCACTCCTTCACACAAACACACACAAACACATACACAAAAACACATGCTTCTAGATGGAGAAAAAGACCAGATAAACTGAAACACAGAGGGACCAAGGAGCAGAGGAGAACTGCCCTGTTGATGAGAGGGGCTGCTGGGATTCATGGGTGTCCAAGATGACAGCAGCAGAACACAGGTACAACAAGAAGGAGAGGGAAGATCATGTAGCTTGAGAATGGAGGATGAAACATGTAAAAAGAGGAATCTGTAGTATGTGAGCATGATAATTGTAGATTTTCTCTTGTACCCCTAGTAATGTCTGTCAATGCAGATAATTTAGGTTTGATCTGGTTGAGATGTCTGTCTCTGTGATTTCTGTCTCCACCCCAGTTCAGGTGGGGGGAGGTGAGGGGATTCACATGGTGGTGCTTGAGTGACGAGGCTTATGTTATTCTATGTTTTAGTAATTGACAGCAAATTCCATAAAAAGACCCAAACCAACAATGTGTTAGTTTGTCTCATTACTTTCTCATTATTTCACTACCCTGTCTGTGGCATTCATTTCCTACTGAAGACATCAATCTTTAAAAATCTCACAATATACAGTTTCTTTTTTTTCAGCCCCAAGCCTAACGCTCTCCTAAAACAGTTGAACACTGTAATATTTCTGTAAATGGTACATAACCAGAGTAAATAATGTATTTAATGTAACTGAGTCAAAATAAAGTAGTGTGTTCATGTTAATGGACCCATATGTCACCCAGTGCAACAGTGAGGCTCATCGGTGTGTTTTTAGTTGTGTTTGGACAACAGTAGAGCTCTATGGCACAGATGAATAAGGTATAAGGTCTGCTTTGGATGAATCCATTTAACGTAGTATAACTGAGGGCTATCGGATGATGTAACACACTCTGCTGCGACCCTGTTACAGTGTTCCGAACATACAACTTGGCAGTTTCAACAGAACTGCATAGACAGGATTGATTTGTGTGCTGATCTAACCTCCCATTTCATCACTGATTTGGTGTTGTTCATTATCATGGAAGATGAATTTAATGTATACAATGTAATTTAATATGATGAGAAATATCAACCTGTTAGTGATGTAATCAGTGCCTAGTCAGCTAACTATTTCTGTCGTTTTGTACAGTGAAGTAAACTGAGTGGAATCCACGTAAACTTTAGCATTAGCTGCTGTTGCTAATTTGCTAAATTATTCTGCAATGTAGCTGTTTGGCCAGGTAAACAGAGCTGACATCTCATACAGTATTTGAAGTGAGAGACTAGAGCTAATTTCAAGACAGTTATACTGTCACAATAACTTAAATTTAGAAAGAAGTGAGATAATTGACTTTGACCGAATGGACACTAGTCTTCTCATGTATCAATGAACCAAGTCTATTCCAAATTCACCTACACTATTATTTGTGGGCAGATCTTTATATACTTCAGCTGTAACTTTTATTAGAGACATGCCTTTACTTACAATTTATATTTGATCAGTTTCATCTAGAAACCTCCCTGTTTTCTGATCTCCTCCTAATGTTGATGCAAACTCAACACTGCCTCCACGTTTACCTGTTGTCTTGATAAATCTAGTATAATGTCAAGTTATATACATTGTTATGTTATACTCATTACTTCTGTGATTATCTTTAAGCCACTTTTGTTCACTTGCTGTTTCCAGTTGTTTGTACCTTGTTGTCGATCACTGTCAAGGTTTAGAAAACAGTAAAGTTGAATCAAATAATAAGAGCAGCAGAGTGGTGAGTATGACATGACTCTATTGTTGCACTTATGGAGTTAGTGCTGTGGAAATACATGTAAGGCTGAAATTAACACCATAGTACTCCCCAAATATGTTTTATCTGCCTTTATTTCCATCTAGCATTTATTTGTTAGTGTACTAGCTTATCTAAATACCAGCTTTTATTTGAGATCGTACAGTATTTGAATATTTGATATGTAGGTTAAGCCTTGTAGCGAATTAGCTTACCTGTTATACTTTTTATGTACCCTCTGACAATATTTAATCCTGATTGACTTCCAAGTGTCCTTTAGCAGTAACAGTTCTGATGGTGTAGCTAAATCATTTTTTTTTTTGGGGGGGGGGGAGTCACTGGCCAAGCTGCTTTAACACTTTGTAGGAAAACCTGTCCAACATAAATTGGAACTTTACAGTGATGCTCAGCAGCTCGTCCTTCCCTGTCTTCTGTCTCATACCTGACAGGCTGCTCCACATACTACTGTGACTTCAGACTGTATTCCTTGAAAAGATCAGCTTTCTGCTCGCAGGTAAAAAGGGAAGCAGTAACATTAAAATCCACAAAACAAATATTAGTTGTCCACCTCTCTTAAAAAGTCAGTGCTCCAGGTCAAACTGTCCTTTTGGTAAAGAAAGATATTTTATGTTGACACCTTCTGCAGTCTAATGCAGCTTAACAAAATTTAAATATGAAATAAGGACCAATGTTTTATGCTTTGTAGTCACACAAAATTCAGTCTTAAAGTCTAAGATTCTTAGGAGAGAAATTCTGAAAGGAGAGAGAGTGGTTGCGAATTCTAAAAAGACAGGCTGGTAGGTAAAAGGAGTGAATATTGAGGTCTTAGTTTTAGATTCATTAGAAGCCTGAAACATGAGATATTCATGTTACTCCTCATGTTAGCCATCAGAATATGATGAAACTGTATCTCATGACTGTGTTTCTGTGACTTTGTGATTGAGTCTCCTAGTGTTAATAAAGCCCTTACTATAGCTTTAAAAATAGCTGAAAACGTACACACTTTTTCCTTTTGGTAAGGAGGAAACACCACTGTGCTACATTTTGTGCCACTCCTAAACATAAACAAATCACCCAACCACTTAAAATAAAGCAATAGCCGCTTGCAACCCCTCATCATAGGTTGTACATATGTCTGAGCTGTGAGCAGTTCAAATGATCCGACTGATGTTTCCTTCTCACTTTGTTTTCACTTTGCTGGTGAATGAGGTTAACAAGCAAGCTCAATACAAGACTACTTGATAAGATTATATGAAATTTTACTTTAAATGAGCAGTATTTTTACAGGTGCAATTGAGGCCTTATATGTGTGTATGCCTGAAAATTCTTATTTCTGATCCATAAGCCCCTTAAGGCCAGACAAGAGCTGTTTATGCCCTGTTCAGCTGCTCATATTAGGATCAAGGGGAAAAGTGATCAGGGCATAGCCGCCTAAGTATGTGTGTGTGTATCTATGTGTTGTGCCATTTTTTGTTGCTATAGTGACTGTCTGACTGACTGACCAGTTTTAGGAACACTGTCATGACGTTCTACCTGTTTACAAAAAGCTGTATGTTGCTGCTTACCCTCATAAAATTGACTAAGATGATAATATGGTGTCATGTTGTCAATGAGGAATCTGGAAAGAAAGGCAGCAGAGAGGCAAGATGGTGTGGGTGTGTTGCTTAGCAACAGCCACATCGTCCGTTTTTCTCATCGCCATGATGGATCAGTGGAGCTAAGAGCCATATCACAGAGAGAAAAATAACAGCTATGTCTTTAACAACACTGCTGAGGTACTGTAATGTGAAAAACATCCAGACGTTCTCGTCTATTCCTGAAAGAGATGAGCCTGTAGAGAGTAGGAATGGTGGGCTGATGTAGTCCAGCAGGATCTGTGCTGCCTCTGCAGGAATGAGAGCCCGACCAGCATAATGGATGGCCTCTGTGGAGCCTGGGGCCATGTTGACGCAGTCAAACTGGCGATGTGTACGAGGCAGTGTGAAATATAACTACTGCAGTGTCGTCATTAATAACACTGGCTCTATCTCTTTCTGGTCTCACTCTGTTTCTGCATCGTCTTCCTCTGTTTCTCACACTTACTCTTCTCTATCCCATCTTAGTCTACTTCTATTGCCTCTCATTGATTTCTCATTCTGCACTCAGACTTCAGCAGCAATCACTGTCTACTCAGCACTGCCCTGCTTGTTAGCCTACTGTATATTAAAGCTGAATGATAACGTTGGGAACCACATATAGTAGCATGTTATGGTGTTACAGAATGAGCTGTGTGTGCTGATATATGAGCCTGCCTTTGACTTCATGACATCAAAACAGACTGCACTGAGCACAAACCCATATTTGATACCAGTTCAATCCAGTAGGCCCTCTGTGCCAGTGTTCAAAGGGCATTATTTGGCAGTTAGTGGGCTAATTTGTATAAGTTACACTAATACTTTGTACTAGGGTGAAAAAAGTTCTGTGAAACAATATGACATGGTAACACTGCCTTTTTACGTTCAGTGTTTCCAAGTGTTAATGGAGTCGCCTTGAACTAGTCATGTATTGCACGTTGGGACAACAATTGTTGAAAACCATACTCAAAGATGAAAGGATTTAGAGTTGCATCATATCCTAGCTTTTAAAGCAGGTATTTTTTTATAATAACAACGTGAAACGATGTTACAGCATGACAGGAATGGCTTACAGCGATGAATGCACAGAGCATTATCACCTGAATCTGCTCCACTCAGCTTACTGAGCTTTATAGTGAAATGAAACTCATTGTTCAGTTGTCTGTCCACTACTACTTTGGTTCACTCTCTGTGCTAAAGACATGTGAACTGGGGAGCATTTAATCAACTGAAGAGACAGATGTTTTCCTCAGGAGTCAAACACCACCTTACACCAATGATTATGTTCCCTGCACTGTAACTGTAACTGTAAGTTACCATATCATCTTAAAAGGTGTTTTAACAGACTAGAGTAGAACTGATGATGATAAAAGTGACCTGTGAGTGAACTCAGTGTGGCCTACTGACTTTGGCGATTCCTCTGACATTACGTCCAATGCCACCATGAGGTTCACATGTGTGGCTTTGAGTGAAATGCCTCAACGAGTATAGGATGGATAGTTCTGAAATTTGTTTTAAACATTAGTTTTCCCCGTAGAGTGAATTGTAATAATTTGTTGATCCTCTGACTTTTCATCTCAGGTCATCATCAGATCGATATTTTAGTTTGTTTTTGTTTAGTTTAGCTGTCAGGCTTTAGCATTTAGCTCAAAGAAGTCAGTTATTAACTACTGCTAATAGAAACCTGACCTGTGTCCCTTCTGTGGTGCCTTGTCTGCAGCTGATCAGTGATGGCAGCGTGGTATATGCCGAGGCCCTCTGGGATCATGTCACCATGGACGACCAGGAGCTGGGCTTCAAGGCTGGTGATGTCATCGAAGTAGTGGATGCTACTAACAAGGAGTGGTGGTGGGGCCGCATCATGGACAGCGAGGGCTGGTTCCCTGCCAGCTTTGTACGGGTGAGACAAACTCTGTCTAGGCTGTGGATTATGGAGAGAAATTAGAATCAAAATGTCACAAATGTGTAAATAATATATTTTAATTGTTTAAAAGTTACATAATTGTAAATCACAGGCTATAACAAAATTGTATAGTACAGTACAAACAAACATGTACAAACAGTACAGCCAATTGTTGGGGAAAAATCTTCCAGGGGTTTAACAGTTACCTCTTCCTCAGTTGCGTGTGAACCAGGACGAGCCCATGGAGGAATATCTGGCGCACCTGGAGGAGGCTCAGGCTGGAGAGGAGGACCAGAAAGGTCTTGGCTTGTTGGGACCTGGTTTACCCTGCAAAGAGCAGATGAGGACGAACGTCATCAATGAGATCATGA
The DNA here is from genome assembly GCA_023238725.1 of Scortum barcoo. NCBI lineage: Eukaryota > Metazoa > Chordata > Actinopteri > Centrarchiformes > Terapontidae > Scortum > Scortum barcoo. Next base: position 792,278 of record CM041551.1, read on the forward strand.
GCACAGAGAGAGACTACATCAAGCACCTGAAAGACATCTGTGAGGTCAGGATTAGATCATTGTTTAATTTCTTGATTACACACTGTTATACACCAGCTACAGTAACCCAGTTCCTTTACCTTGACCATGAAAATACTCTTGTCTGATTCGCTGCAGGAAGTTTGAGATAGAGCTATTGCCTCACTGGTGAAACTAACTAACAAACCTTGCAAAACTTGCCTAACAAACATGCTAAACAACTACAGAGGGTTTGGCAGAAAAGACTATCCATGACTGTGGTGAGTAACAGGCTACACCTGTTACTGGTTTTCCTTGATGTGAAAGGGTTCTGCTGTAACTGATTTACTGCTATCCATCTGAATGTACACATCTCCTCTGAACCAATGTGTTTACTGAGAATATAATTGGCTCAGAGTGTGAAGAGACTTACTTAGCTGTGGAGCAACAAGTTTATGCCAGGATTATACAGGACTATACATTAGAACCCCCATATATGCATTACTGTATATGTATTGTGTGTGATGTATTTAATTATGTCGAATGTTTCCCTCAGGGTTACATCAAACAGTGCCGCAAAAGGACAGACATGTTCAATGAAGAGCAGCTTCGTACCATTTTTGGCAATATTGAAGAGATCTACCGGTTCCAGAGGAAATTCCTGAAAGGCCTGGAGAAGAAGTTCAACAAGGAGCAGCCACACCTCAGTGAGATTGGCTGCTGCTTCCTTGAACACGTAAGCTGAGTCACTAAAATCGATCCAAACAGCTTGAATCCAGAGAACTTGCAGAAAGCTTCTAAATTTTCACAGTATTTCAAAGCTATGCTATCTGAAGGGCATTAAAATTGCACATGAACATTAGTTTAAAACATTTTCTGCTGTGTCAGAAGTTTTTGTATCACTTCACATTGTCTTTCTATTTAGTGTCTTTCATTTTCTAACAATCTGAACAGTTTCCTGAGATCAATGCAACTATTCCTTTTTACCCCATGTTAAACCGTCTACTCTGGTTTTCTTGCTTTTTATCCTTTTTCTTGCTCTCCTTTATGTGTAGCAAACAGATTTCCAGATCTATTCAGAGTATTGCAACAACCACCCCAATGCCTGCATCCAGCTCTCCAAGCTCATGAAGGTCAACAAGTACGTGTTCTTCTTCGAGGCCTGCCGACTGCTCCAGAAGATGATTGACATTTCCTTGGATGGCTTCCTGCTCACACCAGTTCAGAAGATCTGCAAGTACCCGCTGCAGCTAGCTGAGCTGCTGAAATACACCAACCCACAGCACAGGTGACTGCAAACTCTTAATGTGTTTACACAGAGATGGATTTACAGTACATGCATGTACAGTATGCGCTGATGACAGTCCGGCTACTTTATTCTTTCCTCCAGAGGTAGGCCAGCTGTCATTGGTTAACATGGTCAGAAACAGTCGATGTCCATCATTTTGAGTTGTAAGGTTAATTTTATACTTTGTAACAAGTTTTTAAAAAATCTTAAGTGACTGTCCACAGACTAGCTTTGAAAATCTTTGAAAAAGAAAAAAAAATACTCTGGAAGATGGTGTTAAGTTAAAAGCCCTTGAAAAAAGCCAGAAAGAATACTTAGTTTTTATTTTTATCTTTTTTCTTTTTTTTAAGATAGCAATCTTTCAGACCCTGTTAAAATATTCATATCAGGTTATAAATCATATAGAGCTGCAAGCACCAATCAACAGCATCCAGACAGACTGCGATATGACCACTATAAGTACTTACACAGCTTACAAATTATTATTATTTGAATGAATTGTCTGGAATGTGAAATGTCATACATTTTAACTTGGTTGTAATAAGCCATGCCCACATAAATAAATCATTACCAAACGTGCATCAACAGAGTCACAACCCTAGACTGGGCAAAAGGAATTCATACAAATTCATGCATCCGATTATGAGATGATGTAGAATCTTAGATGAATCTTAGAATCTTAAATGTAGACCTTATGCTTTTTCCACCTTTTGTGGTGCCCCTTAGAAGTTAAGCGCAGTGTACTTTAATACATAAGCTTAGTGAAACTCAGATTTCAGGTTGATATCTCAAAGTGTTATTGCAGATTTCTGAAAATGTCCTATTTTTATAAAAAAAATTATCTTGATCTTTGATCACGAGTTCTTTAAAATTGGGTTTTAAGAAATTCAGAAAAGTCTAAAAATTTGACAAATCTAGAGCAGAAGACCATTGGAGCAAAGATGTAGATGAATTGATAGATCAAGAAAGAATTTTGCTCGCAAACACTTGGAGAAGAAGACGGAGAACAAGAAGAAGAAGCATGAGAATGAGAACAAAAACAAAGGGCCCCAGCTGCGTTTGCTGCTGCTTGGAGCCCTAAATATGACAGAAAGCAGTGACTCCATGGTTCAAGCCAACACACACTGTTTTGATGTGTGAGTGGTAAAAAAGGAGTGAAATCTCCCTTTTCACAAAGAATAAAACTTTAACAAACCTGAAACTATATTTTAAAGAATCTATATCTTCTCTGGAATAATAGTTCTTCTTCAAATGATCTTGGACCAAATACCCACTGTTATTCAAGAATCACGAATCTTTGTCATCATGTTTTCACATAACGAAATTAAGATTGGTGACTTCCAGCTTTAAACATAAATATATGTAAAAATAATGTAATATGTACATAAATATCTAAAGATTTAAAGTTGTAGCAGCAATGTATAATGGGGGGTGGGTTGATGGAATTTAGGGGAAAACTGCCTTTAACTCGACATGGTTAAAGTCTCCGGCCACGATCACAGCCGCCTCTGGATTGTTGTTCATCTGCAGACTGATCATGCAGTACAGCTCCTCCAGTGCTAATTTAGCATTAGCTCGTGGTGGTATGTAGATTTGTTGTTGTTGTTGATTTATTATTCCCCTCTGTCCATCCTGTTGTCTCTTCTAACATTTACTGGGGGTTAGAAACAACTGAATGCATCTTTTTTACACCTAAAACTGGTTTTAATGGAGGATGTGATGTTTTTCTGACCAATGGCTATACCTCCTTCATTGACCAAACATCATTCCATTTATTAAACCTTATTGAATGGGCCAATATTGTAGACACAATAATCATTTTAAAATAATAAATTAGAACAACTGAAGAGAAAGAATAAATATCAAAAGTAATTCACAGTCTATTTCTTAAAGGATGTGTTCGATTTGTCCACATCTGATTTGTTAAAACCATTTCATTTGAATTCAACATGATATGCAAGTGGTGACAAGGAAATTGAAATTAAAATTGAAATAGCATTTTGTTATACTATTTGCTATTGGAAGAAGTGATATTATTACTGTCACACATTATAAGTCAGCACTGGTCTTCATATGGTTCATCATGACAAAATGACAAAATTAAACTCTGTTTATTGGCATCATAAATGTAAAAGGCAAATAATAATAAAACAGTTTTCAAAGATTAGGTTGTTAGGGTTAGTAACAATCTGCATGCAGAGTGATGGAAAAGCATGAATAAATGTAAGCACGGAACTTTATGTTAAAGTGGTAGGCTTCTCAAATAACAAAGACCAGTTTCAAATTAAAAGCCTCAGAGAATTAATATCCCTTATGTAGCCCGTAACAAAATAATTTGCCAATTTTAAGATAATTTAGTTAAGTATAAATATTTTACGTTTCAGCATCTTAATTAAAAATATCCACCAAGTTTGGTGATGTTGGGTTAAACTGCCATTGATTTATGTCAGGCCCTTGCACATGTTTGGAAGCGTTGTCGCCCCGATTGACCAATTTCAAATAGTTTTACACATGTGCGTCAGTATTATTATGAAACTTGTCCTGTGAGATTATGAATGATTGAACATTCTATTTGTAGTCTAATTTGTGTAATTCCATGCCCATTTTTTGAGCTATTTAAATGAAACTTTGAAACTTTGTTTGAAGTTCACTGGTCAATGACTTAAAAACTTAAGAAGATATCAACAAGCTTTATGAAAATTTTAATAAGCTTGGTTCCATATTGAGCCACAGAAATAGCAATTTCTACGGTTTAGGAGGAGATGTCAAAAAGATGCTTAGGCTTAAGGATTTGTAGAGTGAAAATAGATGATTGTCTCTGCAGTTTTGTGTAAATTGGACTTACGGCTTGGCACGGTTATGACTCTTCAAAATTCTGAGTGGAGTCATATTTCTTGACCAGCACACAACTCCAATCAATGGGTAAAATCTCATGTTTCCACCATTTACCATCTCTTGGGAATTTGTGCATTTCAAAACATTCAAACCATTTTGCATATAATAATAAATATAATTTTAATTAACAAAGGCTATGAGTATTTAAAATATAAACATTGTGGATCATTACACAATTTTTTGGATAACAGGTAATAATCACATGTCCTCATAACAGCAGCTTCTTATTCTTGCTGGGAAGATTGTCTGGTCCAGGAACCCTTTTGTATGATAATAAATGACAAGATAGAGCATCACCAGACTTACTCTTCAAGCTTCAGCTTTACACACCAACTACATATTAGTCTCTGATCTTTAGGGACTACAAAGATGTGGAGGCGGCCTTAAATGCCATGAAGAATGTGGCCAGGCTGATCAACGAGAGGAAACGGCGCCTTGCTTGAGAACATTGACAAGATTGCCCAATGGCAGAGCTCCATAGAGGACTGGGAGGTGTGGCAAGAAAAATGTTTGTTCTGAAACGGTCTCTCACTTCATGCTGTTCAATGCAACTGCAACAGGGCTGGTTAGCAAGTAACAATTTTGTCTGTGTGTGTGTGCTTGTGTGTTTGTGTGTACACACGAGTGTATGGTTGTGTGTGTTTGTGTGCGTGTGTGTGTGTGTGTACGTGTATGTGTGCGTGTATGTCGATCCATGCAGGGTGAAGATGTCCTCAGCAGAAGCTCTGATCTCATCTTCTCGGGAGAGTTGACTAAGCTGTCTCAGCCTCAGGCCAAGAGTCAACAGAGAATGTTTTTCCTCTTTGATCATCAGATGGTGTACTGCAAAAAGGTGTGTCAGCATTTCACACTGTATTTTACACGCTTAGATGCTGAACATCTGAGAGGAATCATCCTAAAAGTGAACTTTTTCTCTACTACTGTGGGTGATGAATTAAGGGCACATACCCCTACCAGCCTCGTGCAGCGCTGGTGCTCTAATATGTAAGATTAATTGAAATTTTGAATACTGGCTGCTATCCATTTGTTTGAATTGTGCATCATTTTCTATTTAAACAGGTGTCATGAGTAGATGATGCTTCCTTGAGCTAAAATGATGCAGAAACATAGGTTAAGATAAAAATAAAATGTCCTGACCATTGAAGTCAGAATATAAATCTGCAGCCATATGTGAAAAACCTGTCATTGTTGGAATACTGTTTTTAATGTATTTTAATACAGTAGAGGCCTTTCACAGAATGTCTTCAGTGCTTCTTTTTTTCTTTCAGTGTTGGTTGATTCATTTTTGTCTGTTAGTCAATAGGCCACTATTATTGAATTTATGCATTTTTAATGATGTCAGAGTGTGCCTAAAAATTACATTCATTTTCATTCATTTCATTTTCAACATTAAAGCCAAAAAAGAGAAAAGTTTCTGAGGCCCAACGTGGTGTCTTAGTTTGAGTAGCAGCACTCAAGTGGCACATAGCACAAAACTTGTTATTGAGATACCTGCACAGATATGAAACAGACCTCAGCATGACCATAAAGCGTCATAGCAGGAACATGTCAATTTTATAACTGCTCTGGTAGCACATTAAAAAGCACAAGTCAGTGCTGGTCTCTGATTCCAGAGCTGTGCTATCTTACCTGGAACATTCTTCAGTTTAACGTCATCCATGAATTGCACTTCCTTTTCTCTATGACTTAGCACTTAGTCTCTCTATGACTTATGACTAGCAGCCACAATGAAATGAGCTTAAGTAACCCAGTAAGGTGCAAAAATATACTACGGGCATCTAAAGACTCACCTATTTCTGTCTATGTATTAGACAGTAATTATTAATGGTTTGAGCTTACTTAATTAAGCACAGAATTGTTTAAGGAATATGGACTGAGGAAATGAAAAGGAAAATGAAAGCTTGAAATCTGACACTTCCTGGTGAATGAAGCATGGGAGGCTGGAGAAAAGGTGTGGGACTTACATTATTTTGGACTTGCATTGAAGCTCATTCTGGTCTAGACCTTGCTGTCTGTGCATTCTCAAAGTTAGAAATGAATACTTAATTATACACAGAATCAGTTTCCTTTCTGCCAGTATATTGATGTAATTGTTGTGCTAATGGTTAGAGCACCAGTAGGTGGTCAAAGGATTTTACGCATTTCAATCAGAGGTCTCCAAATTAGAATATGAACTAAAGTACCTAGGTTCACCATGTCTCTTAATACACAGTTAATGAACAGTAACTAATGTAAAAAATACTTTAGGAATAATAAAAATTTCTAATTAATGTAAATTCACTTCAAATATGGAATGTAGTGTGAATGTGAATTTGCCTTATCATTGCAGGACCTGCTGCGGCGGGACATGCTGTACTACAAGGGTCGCATGGACATGGACCACATGGAGGTGATAGATGTGGAGGATGGCAAGGAGAAGGACTTCAACATCAGTGTGAAGAATGCACTGAAGCTGCGATCGCTGGCTGGTGACGAGGTCCACCTTCTGTGTGCCAAAAAGCCAGAACAGAAACAGCGCTGGCTAAGAGCCTTCACTGACGAGAGGATCCAGGTCCAGCATGACCTGGAGACAGGTTGGATACTTGCACAGTTCATGTTCATGCTTAAAAAAAGTGTTTTTAAAGGTTGCCCTTTCAGTGTGATTATCTGTTAGGTTGACAGACAGAAAATACTGAAAGAATTAGGACTCAAACAGTCTGTGTTCTGCAGGTTTGTTGATGTCGTCTCCGTAACCTCTCAGCCTTGTTTCCTTCTCTGCAAACCACAGAGCTGTTTCCATTAGCAATCATGTGATCTATCCTCCTTTGTTTTCCCTCCACTACATTTGCATTAATACTTTAATACCCTCACTTGGCGGTGTGTCAGGAAACTTGGGTCTGCCAGCAATAAATGGAGCTTGATGAATTTGTTCCAAAGCATAGAAAAAAGAATGTCAGTGATTTCATCTCATCTCCCTCCATTGCACACAGCCAGGCTTCTGTCCTGAGTTCTTTGGTCTATACTGTCTGTGTTTGGTTTATTTTATCAATTCAAATTAGTGTTTGTTTTGGACTTTTGTTTTTCTGATTGTGGGTTTTAGTGAGAAAACAGACAAGCTATTGGATTTTACTTTAGTAAAGAGCTAAAGTTAAAGTACTGTGGTGATGTTACAATGCACTGATTCACAACTAACGGCTTTCAAGTGACAGGTCGGTGAAAGAATACTTTTCTGCTTGTGAATGTTAAGGACAGGATTTACTGCAGATTTTGCACCTGTTTTTGAGAAGCTGATGTGACAGTGTGGCCCAGACAAGAGTGCTTTATTTATCAAACAAACTGTAGTCCAGTTTTGTATCTTATTTTATAGTGAATGATTGTGAAATGCAGTTCTCTCTTTATTGCATATGCATTCAGAAAAAGATTGTGCAAACAGGTGGTAAACAGAGGTGGATTATGTAATTTACTGGAAAATTACATCTGTACAGTCTGAATTACAGTCAGAAATATGTAATTTGGTACTAAACTGGGGAAATAGTTATTTAGTAAAAACTGAAAATGGACAAAGACAAAAAAGAAAATCTGAAAAAAGAAAGACAGAACATAAGAATTGTGTACAGTATTTTTATATGCTGCAATCTGTCAGATTTTGTTTAGTGAAAAAGCTTCATAGTGATACTATTCCTTTTTCTATTCTCAGGTTTCTCTCTCACAGAGGTCCAGAAGAAACAGGCTATGCTGAATGCCTGCAAGAGCCATCCAGCTGGGAAACCCAAAGGTATACATCTAAGGGTTTAGAGAGAGGCAAATAATTGTATTGTGTGGACTTGAGTAGCATCACATTAGGCACTAAGCACCTGTACTTGAGTCTCAGTGTAGTGTTTGTATCAGTGTATATTTTACATCCTCTTTACTGCTCACAAGTTGTTTTTCTCTTTGTCATAGTATAATGTAATTATAGGAATATGATGCTCCTCTGTGTAATAACAGTGCTAAGAGCTCTCCCTTTTTCCCTGTGCTTGGACATGGGCCACCACACCATGTATAATATACAAGCACAGATCTATAATTCATACAGCAGCACTTTTTTATAGAAGTTCTATGTCATACACTATTCTTTGCGTTTCTCATTCACTTCTAGGAATCACAGTAAAGGTTTGGCTGGCACTAACAAGAGTTATTTCTGAAGATTTCAGCACACTCTTTCAACAGGACAGAGATATATTATCCAAATAAGTATAGCTGTTCTTTGATTGGTGATTGGCTAGTATCAATAAAACGTAAAACATCCTGCACATTTGTTTTCTTATTAAAAGCATTTCAGTAGCTTGGGTTTCTTGGCAACAAGTGCAAGAGAAATTGTACAATTGCATAGTAAATTGCAATTTGTGAATGAGAACGGTAGTTATTTTTGGGGATTTTTTAATTTGGTTCGTACATTCTTGTGTAAGGAACCTCTCTGTTCTCTGGTGTTCTATTTCCATTCACTGTTTATGGTTCTGGTCTTAATGGAAACTCATTCCTCAATGTCAGCCTGTTGTCTTGATAAATCCAGCATCATCTACATTACCACAACATTCCCCACACTAATATACTCACCTCCAATGCAAACTGTTTCCACTGCTGTCAAAAGTGCTGGTTTCATTCATTGATTCTTATTTTTAGTTGCTTCTACTCTGCTACTGTGAATGTGAAACTCAACAGTTCCTGCATAGTTGTTTCACATTTAAAGCATTCCATCAGTTTAATTTAGCATCTACAGAAAGTTCACTGATTGTGAGTGAAAAAAAGGCAAATTAGTGAAAGAAAAGTTTTTTCATTTTAAACAGCAGAAGGTGAGAGCAGCAGAGCAGTGAGTGTGACATGGCTCTTTTGTTGAGTTGATGGAATTAGTGCTGCTGCTTTTACTGACCATTAATAGCAACTGACCTTTAGTGCATCATGCTGGATCAGCCATTATTTGCATATCCACTTTTATCAAATAATTTCTGGTACACATCACTGTGAGAAAACCAGGCCTCTGAAACCTTTTAGTACAGACCTACAACATGTAATGAAGGCGTGCTTCTGTCAGCTTTTCTCAGCTCTGCATGATATCTCCTTTGTGTAAGTAATTATACTTTGGGTTTACCTCTGCCTCCTCAGCAGTGACTAGACCCTACTACGACTTCCTCCTGCGACAGAAACACCCCTCTCTGCCCACTGCTTTGCCCCAGCAGCAGGTCTTCATGCTGGCCGAACCCAAGCGCAAAACCTCCACCTTCTGGCACAACATCGGCAGACTGACGCCCTTCAAGAAGTAAAACAAAAGTCAGAAGGAAAAGGAAAGCTGTGGAGAGAAGGAACAGAGGAGGAGAAAGAGAAGAGCTCTCTGCTCGTGCCTGAATAGACCCTTTTTAATTCTTCCTCTCTTTTCTTTCCTACTTAACATTGCTCTAATTGACATACTGATTTATTGTATAGATGAGAATGATTGTGATGAGGAGATTTTTTGAAAGCACTTTATAGGTTGGTTAACAATCAGACTTGAGAATGGTCTCCTGGAGACACTGAGTGAAACTGGGAGAGTGGACTCTTGCTTAATTTACTTCTACACCTTCAATCAAGCGCTGATTGGCACTAATACTACTACCATACTGCTGCGAGTGAGCGTGGGACTCCTGACTGTGCTGCCTCTGTGAAAACGTTGGCTGATGACAAAATTATGTCATTTATTTGCTCTGTTGTATTGTTTTATGATTTGACAGCTGCCAAGTGTTCACAGTGCCAGATTATTTGTTTTTATACTTTTTTGTCCAGTGTCTGCTTATGAAAAAAAGGGAAATTGAGGGGGAGGTGGAGGGGGATTGTTTCAAGATCATTTCAGGAGGGTTTTTAAGAGTTTTGGAGCTCATCCACGAGGAATTGGTTCTGTATGTCTCTAGTGCATTTGTGGTATTCAGACTTATATCTCTTAATAAACAAGTCCTCAAAGGCAGCCCAAAGAAGATTCAACCCATCACAGATTAGGAGCGCACACTCCAGCAACACACATTCCTTGAGTCTGATCCCTGACTCCTCCTTATACCTACCATGTCAATGAAAGTAAATAGCCTGTTATTTTTTCTTTCTTTTTGCTTTTTTTGAAGTGCCATTTGAAGTGTGTCATGGGTGACTTACAATGACATGCATGGATGTGATGAAAAAATACTGTGAAGAATATTTTTTTATCTTTGAAGAACCCTGTTATATTTAGGTTTTCATTGTGCTATTAGGCTGACAGCATCTCACACACATACACACACACACCAACTAATAATGTTCCTTTATCTACCTGTATCTCCAATATCCAGTATTCCTGCTCTGTATATCTGGTCTCTACTATAATCCAATTTCCGATGCAGCCCAGTGATATAGCTCTGTAAGTGCATTCAGTGAAATGTACTCCTTTCACCTTTATGTTCCAATGTTTTTGGCTTCTGACAATATGGAATATTAAACATTCCTGAGCTGACAAATGCAGCCATCAGTTGGGGTCATTATTATTTTATTTCACACTGACGCATTCCACTGCTCAGTAGACATCATGGGGAATGTGGGCACATTGTGATGTTGTGTGATAACTCAGCTGCAGCTTTCAAGTGCAGATTAAGGAAGCCGCTGACATGATGCAACTGAGGTTTAAACGAGCTTGTTTTTGCAAGTTTGGGCTCCACATCACAAAATCTGTATTTTCTGATTTTTCTGACAGCTTTCCATAGTGTGCAGTACAAATGCAGAATATTCTGTATTCTGTATTTTTCCATGCGGGGCAGCCATATTTACTCCTCTGCTCTGTCCGGTATGAAGGTCAGTCTGTAGAATTCTTGAAACTTGCCTACATTGTACGATGCATGTGCCATGGAAAACCCTGCACTACGTTCTAGACGTTTTTCCCTGTTTTGTTTTTTTTTTGTTGTTTTGTTTTTTTTTTTTTTTTTTTACATCCAATGAAAACTGAGCAAACTCCAAGCAAACTTAGTCTGATTGTGAGATACGGTTGAACATGCTTGAAAATGAAAATACGTGGACCTTGATTTAAGGTTGTTTCGTTGTTTTTTTGGTAAACTGCTTTTTCCTTTAGTTATTTTTAATGTAACATGAAAACCAGCTATGATAAATATTTCTCCTTCTTGTTTGTTAAAGTCCTGCAACTTTAAGAATGGATGGATGGATGTTTCTAAGTGTTCTTAGAGCTCTCTGGTGGACAAAGTATGTAATTGCAACCCTGTTTCTTGTTCTCTTGACAAAGGTAGGATGTTGTCAGGCTTGTTATTTTTAATAAGCTGGCATTTCTATCTAATTAATTTGATAATACCCTTACCTGACATCTAAGAAAGACACAGGCAAAAAGACCAAAGTGAAACTAAAATTAGTTGATCAGTGCATCTGGTATATCAGTGAACTATATGTAACTACACTGCAGACAAGCCTGAGTCTCTGTTAACAGTCCTATATTGTACATATAGGACCTTTATAGGTGTGTCCAAATGTGTCGTGTGTATCTTTGGCATTGCCTTGCAGTTTCTTCTTCCTAAACCTGGCACCCATGGCAAATTATAATTAAGCTATCATTTGTACTCGGTGTGTAACTGTAGTTTATGAGTGCTTCCACACAACAGGATACATTCTCAGTGCATACAGAGAGGGAGGAAAGGGGTTCTGTACTGACTGTAATGTACTGGATATGTACACCAATACCAACCTCTCCATGTCAGGGTCTCCTGTGAAATAGAGGAGCCAGTATCGATCAGTTTCTTAAATGAGCAGTCCAGGATGCAATGACCTCCATTCAGCCAGAAATGCTGACTCTTTTAGTCTCATTATTTCATTTCAAACTGTAGCTCACAGACAACCAATTTTTTAATGAATTGTTTATTAAAAAAACACTAACAGTTTTAGAAATATACGTGTTTGTCCCAGAGACATGTGTTACAGCAATGCCAGACTAAATGGACAGTTTGACATTAAAATAGCAATAGGGGATCTTAACTACACAAGTTTTCAGCAAACTGGCATTGGACCAGAGTATTGGATGGACCTGACCGATCAATCTTACTACTTTTAGGCTCTAAGCAGCTGCAAGCAGTTTTCTATTCTAAGCTCTCCTCAAAGATAAAGAAGCACTTGTCAGTTTATTAATGCTTACTGTCCTTTGATTTAGCTTTTCAGTGCATACACATATTTCTATTTTTAGCAATAGCTTCAGTTTATAGTTTTCTGTGTACACGATATTGGTTAGGTCTGCATAAAGCTAAAAGACTTCCAGGGACCTCATTATCTCTTCACTCTGTCTTAACACCTATTGTGGGAAGTGCACAAGACCCTTTGTAGAAACATTCCTCAAATGATATTTCTCCATATATCAAATTACTGATTATAATTTAAGTAACTTAAAACAGTCTTTAAAAATCCCCAAATAGAAAAATTAAAATAATGATATTCAGAGTAAAGTGAAGCAAATGTAGCAAATTTAGCTTTGCTTTGGTGCTGTCAGTAACACAAAAGAATTTGAACAAGATATCATTTACAGACTAAACACTCTACCATTGATTTTCCATTCCTCTGAGACTCCCACACCTTCCAGCTTCTGTTACCTGGAGCTGAGTAACTGGAGAATAAAGGAGAATGGTTAACGTTTGTTGTGACAAAGATGCTTCTTTGCTCATGTTGTAGAGCAGACTGAGATCTTCAAACACTGAGAAGTAGGCCAATGAGACGAGACTTAACCATCCTTTCATATGCATTAGATTTTATTTTATTTGCAACACGGGGATGTAGGTGAGAGGTGTAGCTTTCCCTGGCCCGTCATTGAGAGCTATCATTAATGGACTATGACTTTACATCTGAGGTACACAAATGATTTTAAAGTTTTATTTATTTATTTTTAAGCAAAGATGCAGGAAAAATACCCTTCATATCAATCTGCAAAAACTTAACAAAAAATACAAAATAAGCATTTGGGTACATAAATATTGTCTATATTATTAAGAGAAAACCTCTACAAGGAAATTGCATTCTTGTCACTATCATGTCTCATATGCAAACATATATACATAAAGTAACTGTGACCAATGAAATGAAATCTATGTCAGTCAAGTACCCAGCCCAAACTCATACAACATCCTATTTTCTCAATCCTAGACAGGCAACATATAATCTCAAGCAGGTTTGGGTAGGCCCTTGATGTCTCATCTCCCAAGGTCAACAAGGTAGGACTCAAGCAGATGATACTTTTGGGGGGTTTGAAACATTCAATCAACCACATGGCCCATAATTTTGCCAGCAGTTGAGCAAAAAGAAAGATATGCTATCTGATAGGCTATGTTGGATCTGAAGATTAGCCATATACATCCCAAACCAGTACCAGGAGACCAGACTGACCCAATCACACTGTCTTGCTCAAACTCAGTGTTTACTGCCAGCTGGTTTAGACAAAGGAAAGTAGACTTTTTTTCCTTACCTATAAATTCCCAAAAATGCTGCAGAGCTAGATTTCAGATTTTAGGCCACTAATACAACACTGAAGGCCCAGGTTGTTCTCCTGGTTCTTAAAGGTGATAAGCTTATTTCTGCAAGTAAATCTGAAGTAGTCATGGTTCTAAAGGTTTCACTGCAAATTCTTAGGGCCTTTCCGTGGACTCAGTCCAGTTTTGAAAGAACAGAATTAGCAGCTGACTCCAACACAACACGGATCATGGTCTGATAAATTATAAACAAGGTGTCTGTCTCTCTGGCCTTCATTGTTTCCACCTAAAGAGAATTTTATTAACTCTCTCACATTTACAAATTCTTTTATCTATATGAGTTTTCCAAGTTAGTTTTTCATCCATCCACACACCCAGAAATGACCATGACCTCCTACTAAAGGACACATAGAAAGTTTTAAAGCAGGAAATTTCCTCTTGAAGCCAAAGATCATTCATTTACTTTCAGACTTAGAAATCCTGAATCCCCCCTCATCTGCCCTCTGAACCACCTGAACTGAATGGCCCATTGAGTTTGAAACAGAAGACCTATATTTCTTCCTCTCCTCCAGTGCCATCATCCACAAATAAATATTTCCCAAACCCATTTTGAAATGGACTGTCTATCATTACACTGAAGAGGACGGGACTAATGACTGGACTTTGGAACATGCCATTTTTAATGTCAACAGATGCAGAAAAATCTCCCCCAATCTCTCACCTGTTTTTACTTATGACTTATGAGGAAAACACCCTGCCATTAATACCTGCATCATGGGGTTAAATTAGCACACGCGCCCCTCCGCACAGAATCTTAAGCTTTTTTCAGTATCCAGGAATACCCCAGTTACACCTCCCCTATTCATTATATCGTTCCTAATATCCTGGTCTAAGACTGCAATGGAATCTATATTGCTTCTTCCATCTATGACCATTTTAAAAGTTCACAGAAAATTTGTTAAACTTAATGAAATAGGCAGTTGATAACTGACACTGGCTCTTCAGACGCAAACTTAATCATATCAGACCTCAAACATATATGCAAGAAGGGATTTCTTGTTGACTGCTACTTCCTGATTAAACATGGTAGATGAAGGCAGATGAGGCACCAAGGACCTGCCAATAAGCCTAAAATTGACTGAGCCACTAGACCCTGCGCCCTTCTGCAGAGGAGATCTTATGCTGATTTCTGACCTCCTGAAAGAAACCATATGACCTCTTCCATAATGACAACATTTTGGGGTTGATACTTCACAGTTCATGAAGCCATGACATTCCCTGTACTTTGCACAGGGTGTGCTTCCCCTGCAGGGCACAGCCCTAAGTCCATGTCTTTGTCATTTAAAACAATGTGGTGAAGGTATTGGATAGTTCCTGATATGAAATGATTGGCATCCTATAAACACCCTGGCTATGAGTTTTCCATCAAAAGTTAGCTAAGCTGTGGCATTGTAATTATCATCTCCCAGGGGTTTATTATTATTATCTATATCACTTATCCTTTGAGGGTTGCTGGGGTCCTGGAGCTAGTCCCAGCTGGCATTGGTTGAGGGGTGGGGTACCTGGACAGGTTGTTAGATGGAGTCACCATCTAACCTGCATGTCTTTAGATTGTGAAAGGAAGCCAAAGTATCCAGAGAAAACTCCCGCAGGCACAGGGAGAACATGCAGACTCCACACAAAAGTCATGCAAGTACAAACACCATAGATGACATCTTTCACCCCACTTTTCTTATCTGGGATGACATTAGAAATTAAATGCATTGATAAAAGACAGACCATGTGCAAAGGCCGGCCCACTGATCCTCTGTTCATGCAGACGATTGGAAGAATGTAAAATTGAGGAATGGAGGGACACACAAACCACTCTCCACTTATAGTGATATGATTAAATGGATCCATCTGGGTTTATTATGGAATTCTTTTTTTTTTCTAATTTCCAGCAAAGACTATAAGCAAATAGAGAAATTATTAACATTTCTGTATAATATAATTTTCAGCAAGTTACATGTAAAATGTGCAGACATAATTTATGAAGCCTGCATCTTCAAGTTCAAGTTTTAATTATCACATAATATCAAACGGGGTATAATTATAGTGAAATGTATCATCATTAGCTCTATTAGCATTGTTACAATAAAAACAATGGTGAAATAGAATATGAACAGAACAGATGCAATAAACAAACTATGTTAACTATGTTCATCATTGTAGCAACTTGAATAGTAAAGTAAGTAAAAACAACAACAACAACAATAATGAAAAGAAGTGCAAATGGAAAGACAGGGCTGTATAGATGTATAGTTTCGTCCGTGCTAAAATGGATATGCTGATAACTATAAAGCTGTGTATGAGTAGTGTTTTCTGTGTAAATGTGCATATTTCTGCGCACAGACTTGGGCATACTGTGCAGCATAAGACTGTCTGCTGGTGTTCTGACCCCTTTCTGTTCCTGATTCATACCTCCTCTTCTTCTTCTTCTTCTTCTTCTTCTTCCTCTTCCTCCTCCTCGAGCTCTTCCTCCTCTTCCATGTGTCTCTGACGTTGTAAGGTGCTGCGAGACTGCAAATTAAAGAATTCTCAGGCTTGAGAGAGTAGAACTGAATTTTCTGTCTTATCCTTAAGAAACGCTCTCATTTAGCCACTATGGGAACAAAGACTTTAGAGCTCACCCTCCTATCTGTGTTCAGGTACTGACTGTGTTGCTGTCTGTGGCTTTTGCCTGTGGCAGAGGACAGTGTTGACCTGAGGCTTAGGCTTTTGGGGGAGGCCAGAGGAGGACTGGGGTAGCTGCTCATGAGAGAAGAAGAGTATCTGCTTAGAGGGGTGTCCAGGCGCCCAGTCCGAGAGTCAGACATCTTGATCCGTCCATTGAACAGCTATGGAGTCAGGAAGACATTGTCATAATAATTCCAAAAACACAACAAGGAAAAGTTTCAAACTTTAAGTTTTACTTTCAAAGTAAGAATATCAAACTCTACCTAAAAGCAATTTTTTTTATTCTATATGTCAGTTTGTGTGTGAGTTGAACAAAGAACATACACCATGTTAATTGATAAGCATTCTATGTGTTGTCAGGGTTCCATATGGACATGAGATTGTTGTCAATCTTCTCATTTTACAGAAAGAAAGATCAGCACTGTTCAGGCATATTTGTGGGTCAACATGATCGCTTTCTGTCTTTCTTTTGCTGGTTGGTGGTGGATAAAATGTCTCAGGTGTTCTTACATTGGATCTCTATAACCTGTTTATGCTTTATCACATGAGCAAAACCTACATCACCAGATCTAAGTCAGACATCATTATCATATCATCCTCTCAATGTACATTTAGGCCATTAATCTATGCTTAATTTAAAAGGTAGAAATATTTAAGTTTTTTTAAATCTGCATCAAAATGTTTATGACCCTTAGGGGCAGCAGAACAAGCTGTAAACACACCAACTGTGATAAATATAAACATATTTAATTATAAAGTTGATAAGAAATTGTGGCAGCAGTTTCCCATTTCTACATACACACAGGGCAACAGCCACTCATTTGGTGTTGTGTCTTTGGCCTAATGAATTTAAGTCCAACATTAACTCTCCTTCAGCTCTGATTTGGTTTTTACCATCTTACCAACTATCTGCTAAATGCTCCACTGTGTTCACAAGGGAATCTGTTTTTGTCTTTCTGCTGAGCAGGCAGTGAGTTTATCTCTACAGTTACATCAGTAATCACTCTGTTGTTTCAGGTGTTCTTAGCACCATCATTAGTATGAGCTACCTCCAGATCCTTTTCAGTGTTCATTGCCTCCAGGTTGTGGTATGTGTGTGTGTAGACCTCCAGAGCTTTAGCATGGAAGAGCATCTCCACTGTGATGAAGTCTGTGAAAATGCTCTGCCAAAAAACAAAGCAGTGTGTGTTGTCAGTTCAATATTGCTTCTCTTCACTTTCTCTGCTGGAGGATCTGCTGCATGTATACATTTGTGTATGTATGTGTGAGACTGACTTTGATATCCTTCAGCTTCTGTCTCTGGAAGTCTGTGATGGTCTCCTCCAACTGTCTGATACTGTGCTGGGAATTGTTTGAAGCCTTCTGAGCGTTTACTTCTGCCTGTCAATTACCACACAATAAAGTAGACAAAGCTTTACCTCACATATGAACTGCTTGGAGGGTCAATAATGTGACGATATTCTTTAGATAAACATAAAATCATTTACATTACCTGAGACTGAAAGATCTTGTCAAGAAAATATTCTCAAGTTGCAATCATGTTTCATATTTGATGCCTGCATGTGTGAGTCATTACTGTATAAGGAGAACGGAGATATCTCTGTTTACTCTGCACTGCACAATATTATTAAATGCTGTATACATGTATATGATCTGGACTTTGATATTTAAGATGTAAGTCCAGCCACCCCTGTAATATGGGAAAGTAAGCTGTTTTTGGTTTTCTGTCATAGCACATTTCAAGTGGATTCAATGAGCTCCAACATGAGCTCCAAATCCCAGGTATCCAAAATTTCATTTTGTTTTCAATTATTTTTACAAGAGAAATTTAAAAGTATGAACAGCTTGATGTGTAATTAAACTTTCATTAGGTTATTACATTTACACAGTGTTTTCCCCTTGCTGCTCATGTCGTAAAATATATGGTAACTAATGGGCTACAGTTGCTAAGGTAAATGCATAGGAGTGTTAAGCTCACATTGACAGTAAGCTAACAAGGCCTCTCTGCACTAAAGTTATATGTTATATGCACTAATTGTTGTTGTTGCAGGCACCTCCTTGTTTAATATTATAGTAGCCCCCTCACCAATTCATCTCCCATTCAAGTTGTATTCTCATTTGATGTTATGGGGTGTACCACTGAGCGAGTGGGCTACATTTCTATAGATATATGAGGTCAAGGCATTGTTCTTCATTTATACTGACCCACTGGAGGTTCATTAGGGTTTAATGAGTCTCCTGAATGGTGATCAGTCCATATGTGAAGGATACAATGCTCTGTCGATCTGCTGGTTTTCTCAGGCGTATTTTCTCCAGCTTCTGCAACTCCTTCAGCTCTCTGTTCAAATCAGTGCTGAACTTCTTCAGATCTGCCTGAATGGTGGATACACTGTCAGCTCACACAACACACACTGTCAGCTCACACAACACACACTGTCAGCGCACACAAGACCCACAAACAAAGACTGGTTAATTTTTTTATGTAGTGGTTTCTTTTAACCATAGTAAATCAGCTTCCTCTAGTACACCTCCAACATTAGGCATGGCCGCAGCAAATCTGAAAACAGTCAGGTGAATAATTTCTGTATGATTTAGTGATTCCCAGCTGACTTTCTTCTCTAACCTATTTCTAGTAGGTTATTTGTTTCAATTCTACCTAATTTTCCTCTCTCACACACACACACACACACACACACACACACACACACACACACACACACATACACACACATTTTACACTTCTGGTCTTGTCCTGCCCTACCTCTTTCTGTTTCTCTATCCCTGTGTGTGTGTATATATCTGTTTTTATGAGACTCTTATGAAACAACTAAACTATAACTAATAATTCAGAGAAATGTCCCTATTTGGATGAGACTTTTGTATCAGGTGTTGGAAAAAGGGGACTCACTTTATAATCAAGGTCTTTATATATTTAGGCCAGTAGGATTAGGTTAGACAGCTAATACATTTAAACTGTAATCACCCATAAGTAAAGAAGAAAGACAGACACTAATCAAGCACTAATCTCAACTGTTTGTCTGGGAGGCCTAAAGAACAGCCTAAAGAACTAATGGTGCTTATCAAATGCCTGGTGGCACTTAGAACTGTTTCTAGTAAAAACCACCAGGTTTACTAATTTACAGGCTTCATTTAACAGTATCCAAACTCACCCTTTTATTTTTGACTATGTCTCCATAGGCTTTTAAGGGAGCAACAACTCTCATCTCCAGTCTCTCTACCTGCAACAATAAAGCGACAACAACCACACATTCAAGAGTTTGATGCATAGAAGAGAACACACTGATGCATAGATATCTGCCGTGTCCCTGACCTGAGCCTGCCTGTAGTCCTGCACCATGGCCAGGTCTTCAGCCAGGTTTTTCAGGCCTGTCTGCAGCTCTGGATCCTCTGTGCTGGAGAAGTCAAAGAGCTGAACCACCAACAGGTCTGCCTTGTCTCTGAGCTTGGCTGTCTTCCTGGTGTAGGAGGCCAGCAAGGAGCAGATCTCACCCAGGTACTTCTCAGCACGTTTCACCGTCTGATCCATGCTCTTCACCTGCACATCCCTGTTGGGCCATTTTATTGTAACATATTGAAAATATATACAAGATTGTTAACATTCTTGCTAAAGCTCCATAGTTTACAGAGGTGCTACTGAAATTGCTTCCATGTTATTGTCTCTCTGGATAATGTGAAACATATAAGCACTGACTCCTACCTGGAAAAGTGGCTGTTCATGATCTCTTGTGCTCTCTGCAGCTCCTCTGCTCTGTTGTTTTCTTCAACTGGTTTTCACCTGCACCAGGTAACAGAAGAATATTGTCATGGAAACACCAACAACAAATGGTGTGTATTAGTTGTGGTGGGAATGCAAGTGATGCTCTTGCCACATGATGGCAGCAGAGTGTAATTATGGCCATATACTGGTACTTCGAACTGATGAGGAGTCCTCCTGTTTCTCCCTACAAATGATGATGTTGTGCTGCATATTACAAAGGAAAAGTTATCTACATACTGTATACTAGACAAAAAAAAGAAACACAAGTATTTGCAGCTTACATAAATATATATTCACTGCAAAAGTATATTTTACCACTGGGGACACCAAAGCCTGTCAGTTCAATTCAGTTCAATTACTGGATGCACCTTTGTGATCTGAAAACAAGCTGAGGCTTTATTTTCTTGAGGGCTCTGGAAATTGGGCCTCCATGCCACCAAGTGTTTCCATAACAGCTTCAATGCTCCATGCCATTGATTCTCCAAGTCTCTGAACTCTCCTGGAGGAATGAACACCCTTCTTCAAGAAGATATTCCCTCTTTTGAAGTTTTGATGATGGTGTGAGGGTGCTGTCTGACACGGTGGTCCAGAATCTCCCATAGGTGTTCATTTGGGTTGAGATGTGGTGGCTGTGAAGGCCATAGCATATGATTCAGATAATTTTGATCCTCCTCTAACCATGCAGTCATTAGATCACACTATCACACACATTTTATCATAATATCAGTCACTAACACATTAAGTTACCACAATACTAAATATTTGTAATTCTTAACACATTTAATATTATTATTATTATTATTATTATTATTATTATTATTATTATTATTATTATTATTATTATTATTATTATTATTATTATCGTTGTTGTTGTTGCTGTTGTACATTATTATTGTATTATGATTGTAGTTGCTATTCCTACTATCATTCATAACATTTCTATTCTTATTAGGCATAGTTCTATTGTTATTATAGTTGTTATTGTTGATGCATCTCTGTCTGTCTGTAACTTTCTGTCTCTCAACCTAACCAGTGAAAGCAGATATCTGTCCAACTACAGCCTGGCTCTGCTTGAAGTTTCTACCTCTTAAACGGAAGTTTTTCCTTGCTACAGAACTGTTGGGTCTGTAAATAATACTGTAAAGAGTACATTCTAGACTTATTCTATGTGTAAAGTGTCATGAAATGTAATATCATTTGTTTCACTGAGACTCAACAAAGGGCAGATGCTGTGTTCCTGGCTATGGACATCAGCCTGGCCCTCTTTAGCCTTTCTCTTCATGTGGGTGCTGGAGAAGCAGGAGAAGTATAATGTCTGCCAGCATTTCTTCAGCAGCTTCTTCTATGCACTTCTATTTTACCTTGTATAATTATATGTGAAAATGTTCAATATCAGATGACTCATTTAGACTATTTAGAGGATAATGTTTCATGGTGCATTCCTTATTAAATACAGTTATGTTCATGTTGTTGTCCTGAGATAGATAGGGAAATTACCGTGTAGCAGCAGCAATATAACAATACAAAGAGATAAAAAGAAAAAAGAAGGAAGAAAAAAAAACCTAGACATCTTCACACAATATAAAATGCAATGACAAAATGTATAGAACATGTATAAATAGCAGTACTGTTTGTAGTTGCAAAATAAATATAAGGTGCAGTGAACAGATATAGCTACAGTGAACAGTGTGTATTAAAAAACCTATAAAGTGCATATAGACTGTGTGTTATGACCAGAGTATTAGCTTTTATTGTACAGTGTGATGGCATGTGGCAGGAAAGATTTCCTGTATCTGTCCTTTTGACAGCTGGAGCTGGAGCAGCCTGTGAGAGAAGGTACTCCGCTGTCTGTCTACTGTGTGATGGAGAGGGTGCTGATCATTGTCCATGATGGATAATAGTCTATTCAGCATTCTCCTCTCCACCACGGTCTCAAAAGACTCCAGCCTGAGACCAAGCACAGAGCCAGCCTTCTTGATGATTTTATCAAGTCTGTTGGTGTCGCTGGCTCTGATGCTGCTGCTGCCCCAACACACGGCAGCAAAGAAAATGGCGCTGGCAACAACAGACTGGTAAAAAATCTCCAACATCCTGCTGCCCACGTTGAAGGATCTCAGCTTCCTCAGGAAATAGAGTCTGCTCATCCCCTTCTTGTACACAGCCTCCGTGAGAGCACAGTTCCCTGCGGAGCTCCTGTATCACTGACCACCACATCAGACAGGACACTGCCCAGACGGACAAACTGTGGCCTGCCTGTCAAGTAGTCAGTAATCTAGGAGATCATTGAGTCGTCAACACCCATCACCTGCAGCTTCTCACCCAGTAGCAGCGGCTGAATGGTGTTGAAAGCACTGGAGAAATCAAAGAATGTGATCCTCACCGTGCCTCCTCCACCATCCAAATGCATATGGGCTCGTTGCAGCAGGTAGATGACAGCATCATCGACTCCTAAATGGGGCTGATAGGCAAATTGCAAAGGATCCAGAAACTTCCTCACCTGTGGCCTCAGCTGGGCTAAGACCAGTCTCTCCAGGACCTTCATCACATGAGATGTGAGGGCGACTGGTCTGTGGTCTGCTGTGTGAGGCAGACCATCTGTGGCTGTGGTGTGTGCACGAGTGTCTTGTGCATGATTTGATTTCTTGTTTTCTGTCTGTAATGTTAAAACAAGAACGGCCATTTCCAACAGTACCCTCTAGGTTATGGAGTCTTGGTCAACAGGGATCTAACTGACAAAGACGTTCTATTTCAAATCTGAGGAAAAGATGCAACTTCAGTAGTTTAA
Organism: Scortum barcoo; assembly: GCA_023238725.1. Classification (NCBI taxonomy): domain Eukaryota; kingdom Metazoa; phylum Chordata; class Actinopteri; order Centrarchiformes; family Terapontidae; genus Scortum; species Scortum barcoo. The sequence goes on from CM041551.1 coordinate 815,200, forward strand.
AATAATTTTTTACCTTACTTAACTTAACTTGGAATTAACAATGTAATCAAGAACTCAAATCTAAATAATTAAAATGGGTCTAGATTTAACAAAAATATTTCAAAAAGCTAGGTAAAAGGTAAAAGGTCAATAACCGTCATGTAATAACTGTCATGTGTCAGGCAGTCATGTTGCTCCCTTTGTTTTCTGGTGGTCCTCATTTTCTGTTCTGCTGTTCTACCTCACTCCTGCATTAGTCTTCCTCTGTACCAAGGTGCTCTGTCCAGTTCTTCATTTCAAACATTATAAATGAAAAACCTTTCATTTACACTATTTTGTGCATTGTTCACACACACAAATAAAAAATAAAAACAAAACTATGAACAAAAGAGCAGTCCCCTCCATTTCATTCTTTCAGGAAATCCTTCTTCTCACTGCCTTGTTTGTTGTTGCATCCCACTCCCTCATCCTTTCATAAAGAAAATAGTAATTATATTGAAGCTGCCCCATAAAATGATATTATACCGTAAAGGACAGAGCCTGTAATTCTGGTGTTTAATAAATTACACTTTGTTCTGCAATGAACAAAAACAAACCCAATCACCTAGAAATGATAACTGTGAATATGCTATGTTTGTGAAATGAGTACAAATATCAGTCATTCGACTTATTCTAAGAAGTAGATATACTGTAAGTACCATAGTATGTAGTATAGAACTGGGACACAGCGCTGTACATTCTCCAAACATGGCATCTTTTTAGCTACCATTAAAGTTATTTTCCTGTTTTGTTGAGTGGTGACTTCCTAATTAATAATAATGATAATTAAAAGTCACCACATTACTATAAAAACACACAACATGAACTACAAGAGAGAGAAGTTTTAGAAAGTAGGCAGCAGTAAGTTGGGGCATTCTGAGAAGGAAGAAGAAGGAGAAGGAAGAAAGAAGATGAAAAAAAGAGGAGAGGAAGACAAATGAGAGATACAAGTGGTCCATCGGTAGAACTGTCAAAACCAAAATGATTGGTTCATGAAGTCATGTGTCCAATTCATTCAGCAATGCCTGAATAGGCATTAGCTCAACTATGCATTTGGGAAAATAAAATCTTGAGTAGGGACACACACACACACACCTGCCTTGCCTTGGAACATGTCTGGCTGACCATTGATACCTACCAGCATCATGCCAGCTGACAACAAAGATAAGGAGGACAAAGGGGACGAAGGTGGAACCAGGGCCATGCTGGAGATGTAGTGGAAGTGCATTCTGACAATGGTGACAAGGACACCTTGAAGCCTCCTATAGCCAAGGAAGACAAAGATGAGGATGAAATGTTGTTGCCAGTCATCAGGTTAGGAGGAAGTTCATCCACCTGCCTGCTCTGTTCGTGGTGCAGGGGCTTTCAAGGCCCCCTCACTCCACATTGTTGCATGTGGTGCCAGAGCAGCACTGGCACATAACAGTCACAAAGAAAAGAGACTTTGTTAAAGAGACAGCAAGTTCTGTCTCCCTTCTAAGTTGCACAAGCACACATGCACATTCTTTATTAACAATTGTTATTAACAGTTAATTGTTTATTAACTGTTGCATCCAGACCTAAGGTGGATGTTGCAGTGTCAGTCAAGTGTCACAACCAGGCTCACCAGTAGATTGTCCCAAAGCACAATTATTAGGAATGGTAGCATGGAGATACAGGCTTCATCGCTGTCTCTGCCCTTTGCTTCTCAGGTATATTCTAAGGCTCAGGGAGAATCGACTCGTGTTCCACAGAGGAAAATTCTTTTGCCCTTACAAAAGAGAGCAATATGTATAGTGCTCCCTGAACAGAGTCAGAGCAGCTTTTACTCCTGGTATTTCTGGTTCATATGTGAGGTGTCATAATGTATTTGTTATCATGTCTACTTTACACACAGAAGGTCCTGGGTTCAATCACCATGGAAACCAATGCTTACCAAATTTCCCCCTGGGGATAAATAAAAGATTCTTATTCTGATTCTGAAACAGAATTTGCCCTATCCTGGATTAACAGGCTCTGAACAAATACCTCAGAAAATACAATTTTAGGATGCTCACTCATGCGTTGCTGTTAAGTTTGGTGTGCCAGAGCAATTGGTTTACATCTTTCAACCTGAGAGACTCATTTTCAAATTCTAACTTCAACATAGGAATTGTCTGAGGTTTGCTTTTTGGGGTGTCTGTAATTTCCAGTTAGTTACACATGCTGGCATGCAAACTGATGTTGCGAAGAAAAAGAGTCTCCTGTCTCTAAGAGCAACACATGCCCTGAGGTTTATGAACCTGGGGGCATAATGTGGCTTCTCCACACCAGCATTTTCCTCTGAACGTTTCTAGCTCCTCTGATCTTCATCATCATCATCTTCGATTCTGTCTCCACTGAGAGCTGCTGCTCCTCTGAGATTAAAAGACTTCTATCTATCTATCTATCTATCTATCTATCTATCTATCTATCTATCTATCTATCTATCTATCTATCTATCTATCTATCTATCTATCTATCTATCTATCTATCTATCTATCTATCTGTCTATCTATCTATCTATCTGTCTATCTGTGTGGTTGCATGTTGTCGGTTTCTTGTGCCCCTTGTGTTTTCCTGTCTTGTGTTCATTGTCTTCCTTGTGTTTTTCGTGTTCATGGTTCATGGTGCCCATCTCTGTTTCTTTCTTGTTTCCCGGTCCTTATATTTTGTTTTTTCTTGTTTGTGTGCACTTCCTGTTTTATTTTGTAATTTTGCCTCTCCTCACTTGTTTAGCACTTTACTTCCTGCCCTTTTGTGTTTCCCTCATTTTTTGATTGCCTCCTGCTCCGCCCCTCCCCAATTAGGTTCACCTGTTCCTTGTTTGTCTCCTCACCTGTTTCCACTTCCCTTTTTCCCCACAGTGTATCCCCACAGCCGGTCCTTCTCCTTTGTTCTTTGTTGTGTTGTCTGTGCTGTTCTGTTGTCACCAACCCATGTGTGTTCCTGCCTTCCTGTTCGGTTCCTGCCTTGTTCCTGTGTTCCTGCGTGTTTTTGCCTGTCTGTTCCTCCTGTTTGCCTGTGTTCCCGTGTGTCCAGTAATAAAGAGTCATACAATCTACTCTGCCTCCTGCCTCGTCTGAATACTGGGTCCAAGACTACTACTTCACCCTGCATCAACCCTAACACTATCTATATATGTACATATATACATATATATAATGATTTACAATAATGACTTCCAAACATTTCACATATGTTCTGAAATGTTTAAATGACTATTTAAAATAGTCACTCTCTCTCTCTCCTTTTCCCTGTAGCTCCATCGAACCATTATGGTCTTGGCTGTGGTCCTAACTCTTCATCACCCAGCCTTTTATATAGAGGAGGGGGTGGAGCAAGGTGTGTGTGGTTGTACCCCCTCCATGTTCGCCCACCTGCCCCTCCATCTGTCTAACTGGCTTTTGGCATCTCTAAATCTTTTGCTGTGTGTTTCTGTGTCCAACAGAAAAACCTACAACAGCTCACTGTGTCATCATGGCTTGCTCTTGTATTGATAGGCATGTGTGTGTGTATGAAGGTTAGTTAAACTTGAAATCACACTTTGCAGCAGCAGATTTTTTCTGCTGGAATAAGGAAATCTCATTATCAAATGTAGATCATCAAAATATTTACTTTATATATGCCTTTCGAAGGGGGTGAACACTTTTCATCTTAATGACCCCAGCAGGCTGAATAGTGATTGACATATTCAGGTACAGGTAGGTATAGGTATATTCTCTTGTTCTTTCATTGCCACTATAATATACGTAATGAGGTAGTTAATTTCTCAGGCAATGTGTTTTCACTCATTTTCATTCCACAATGAGTAACATCCTGACTTGTCTGTAGTGTAGAGTCTGTATGTGTGAATGCACTGTGAAATTACCTAAAGTAGTAGTACCTAAGTAGAATTGTAGGGTGGCACAGTGGTGTAGTGGTTAGCACTGTTGCCTCACAGCAAGAGGGTCCTGGGTTTTATCCTTGGTTCTGTGTGGAGTTTGCATGTTCTCCCTGTGCCTGTGTGGGTTCTCTCTGGGTACTCCAGCTTCCTCCCACAATCCAAAGACATGCAGGTTAGGTTAATGGACAACTCTAAATTGCCCCTAGGTGTTTGTCCCTTAATGCCAGCCCTGTGACTGACTGGTGTCCAGTCCTGTGCTCAGGATAAGTGGGTTTAGAAGATGGATGGATGAAATTGTGGGGGGATCTAAATAAGGGAAAATGCTTGTAAAGATGAAATGCCATGTTAAGTAGAATATGGACAGATTTGGACAGGGAAGAACAACAGTCATGCCAACCTATTACACAAATCTTAAGTGCGTGACAAAGCCTATCCTGCTTTTTGATTCACTGTCAATAAAAGAAAAAAAAGAAAAAAAAATCACACAAGGGAAAAAGGGAAACCGAGACATGAGATATAAACTAGTGCAAAAACATTTTCAAAATATACAGTTGCACTCAAAATTATTAGAGTACTGGCAAAATGCACAAACTTTCAACACAACATGGCACTTTTAGCAACTACTATAGTCTGCGGAGGAAGAAGAGCTGCTGCCTGGCTGATGGTGTTGGTGTGGAGAGTCAAGGTCAGGTCCTTGCTGATGTGACCCTGAGGAACCTGAAGCTGATGGCTTTCTTCACTTCACTTCTTCTTATTTGTTTGTTTGTATGAGAATGACTTCTTGCTAAAAAAGATGGCGACAATCAGAGGTATACCCCACCCTGGGATATCACTGGAATGGAAGTTTGATTTTAATTTTTAATTTTTTTGGATCTTCTTGATGTTAGAAGGACTCAGTATATTTACACTTAATAATGAGGAAAAGGCAAGCCAGATTTTCTTGAATCCTGCCACCTGCCACATCCTGGCATCATCCAGGCATTTGAACAGCTTTGGTGCACTCCACAACTGACCATGAGTGTGAGTACAGTCCGGCCCTGTCTTCTACACTCCAGGGGTTGGGAATGTGGAAGCGAGAGAGTGCTTATGGAATAGTTCTGGCTCAGCACATGCAAAAATCATAGAGTAGATCTTTAAGTACCGTGTGTAATTAAATTTAGTTTCTGTGTTGCTAGTCTCTTCCTTATCTCCAAAACTTTCATATGCATGGGTCAGAAATTCCATAAGGTTCAAACATACTCCTTTCAAATCTATTTCATAGATATTTATCAACTTGTGTGTAGAAAGAAGTGTACACTTCTTTTTAGGTGTTTTGTGCATATGCAACAGTCATTAATGAGGCCTCTGGTCTTTGTAATGTTGATTTCCATGACTGTGGTAATATTTTAGTGATTTTCTGTGCCAATACCAATATATATATATCATGATCACATGAAATGATTATTGTCTTTAACAAGTTAGTCAGAAGGTAGTCTTTTCTTCACACTGTATTTCATTTGAGGAAAGTGTTAATTCAGCTTCCTCTGCTATGAACTAACTTGTAGATAACAGTGATGTGTTTGTGTGTGCTCCTTGAACTCCACTTTGTTAAGTATGTGTGTGAATGACTCATATGCTGTTCTGTGGTGTGAATGAGACAGTGTCAGGATGAATAAAAGCTTGGATAGGTTCTACACTATCGGAGGGTTTTTCCACTGGCTGAACTGCTTTATCATAAAGATTGTAAGTGTGTGTTAGGAATGGAAATCTATGGTGCCTGCTGTGGATGAAGTGGTTGGACGAGAGAGTGGACACAAGAACAGAAACACAGATTAGCTGGAAACAAAACTAAAAAGAAGGAGAATAGGAGAATTTAGAGCTAACAAAATAAGAAAATAGTGTATAGGAATGCAGTAACTGCTAATGCTCTGTTATTCATGACCATAGGTATGCTATATATTTCAAAACATGTCTCAGAAGGTCTCACCTTTGTTTCTGTCATCAAGGACAAAATCGCTAAATACCTTTTATACCGAAATCTTTTTTTCAGCTTTTTTTCAGTATGGATACATCCATCATTCTGATTCTGACCTTGACAGTGTTTTGATTGGCCTCTAGGTGTCTATCTTTCCCCATGACATACCGTCTGGACATCCTGATTGAATCTAGCACAGAGCATCAACTGCCATTCCCGCATGGTTAAATACTGTGTTTACAGAATTTTTCAGTTACTCTGTAGGAGCTTTGCTCTTCATCCAAGCCACTGCTTTATTATCTTGCTGGGATACAATTCATAACACTGCATGTGTATTACTTACTCAACCAGCAGAGCGGGTTGTCCACTAATCACGAACAGTGGTTTGATCTGCGGCTCCTCCAGGCGCCAAATCGATGTGGCCTTGGTCAAGCTGTTGAATCCCAAATTGCTCTGTACTCAGCCACTCTTTGTAGCTAAGTAGCCTTAAATAGTGCCTGAGTATTTGGGATTTTCATCAAACATGAAAACACACTTGGTTATTAATGTCATTATGGCATTAGAACAATTAGCTCAGATTTCAGTTTTAATTTCAATTTTAAATGTCCATTATGTGTACTGACAGGATGTTTCAGACAACAACCTTTCTGATCATCAGATTTAATATTATTATAACATAGAAAAACAACAGGGTAAAACAATGAAAATAAGTGATTTTAACTAAGTAGTGGTTCTTCTAGCAAAAATGTTGGTATTTTTTGTGAACATATTACATAAGACCAGTCAGTACAGTCACAGTATCACTGCAGCTCCTCTTCCTCTGTATTTTATTTCATCTTCCTCTTAACATGCAGATTTTTATAACTCCATTTTTTTTTTTTTTTTAGCTTTATTTCATTTATCTAAATGAGATAGTGTCTCTTTGGATCTGTACTTTACAGAAGCCAATGTTAGCCAAATACTAACTGTACCACATGGTTTTGACCACCAGGCAGTGCCTGTAAGTAATTTTTAGTAGTTAGTAGTTTTACCAGCGGCAGGGAAATCATGCAGGCAGAGGAAATATCAGAACTCTGCACCAGAGAGGAATGAGGTCTGTCAGGCTTTGTATACAATCAGAATTCTTAAAATAATTCACATGCAATACATTCATTGTTGATTTGGTTCTGCACCTAAAGATATAGTATATTACCAGATTTATTGTTTGAATCAATAAATAAATTATTAATCCTGCACCAGACCAAATGAGTCCATCACAGTAAATGTTACTACAAAGTTCCATAGCCTGCACTAGTTTAACATGTCCAGTTATTCTCACAGAGCTTTTAAATATAATTAAAAATGATTATGACTTAATTCATTGTCTAAGACTTTTCACCATATGACTTAACCAGATAACTTCAACAACACATCATCTACATAGTCACTGTCTGGTTTAAAGCTTTAAGCTTTAAAATGAATGACATTACTTATGAAGGATACATTTCTTCCAGTTTATTAAATGCCATTTGCTGAGCTCTCCTTACCCTTGGAAATAATCAGTCATCTTTCTCTTCTTTCCTCTCTTTCTTACATCTTTGAGTGACATTATCACACATTGACATGAAAAATGTACTTTCTAACTGGAAAAAAAATCATTCCAATTCGAGGGCATGGTATGTTTTTAGGGGCTCTATTTTGAAATCTTGCATGGTAAATAACCTACCACTTCAGAAAAGAGCAACTCGTACTCTGCTTACTTTGCTCCCCCTCCTCATTAGCTATGGACTATGAAGCTCTCTCTAAAATGACACCAGTGGCGGGCTGTTCAGTCTTCAGTGACCATCGATACCCTGCTGCTTGATTTGATTCTGGTACCACTGAAAGAGATAATGTCAAATGCCAGTGTGACTGGGCTTTAACACAAAATGATATCCACGACATACCAATTGCTTACTCTCTGATCTGATCAGCCAATAGGATTCACTGCTGCAGTGGTATGACCCTTCACTGGTTTTCCGTCCATGAATACCGCTAGCTGTATTCACTGAGTGCACCTGTTCCACCCTGTGCACTCACACTTCAATATGCTCTTTGAATTTTCTCTCCTGTTAGCTGCGGATCACTTCTTCATGCCTGGCGTAAACAGTTGGCATTACTGAGCGTTGCTGCTGTCTACAGTGACAAAATCAATAATTCTGTTCCAACACATTATGACTAATGGCAAAAATGATTGTGTGTGTGTGTGTGTGTGTGCATGTGCATCCGTGTTGGTGTGTGTGCTTTTGCTTAAAATGTCAGAGGAGGGTGTATTTATGTGGGTGTGTGAATGTGAATACTAAATAGCTTGTAAATGTCAACTCTCTGTACTAGTCTTTTAATGACAGACCTGATATGAACTCTTTTACATCATTTAAGAGGACAGTAGTGGGAAGAAGTAGTGATGCACTCATGTGCATATTTTCCCACTCGCAAAATTCCTGAAATATGTGTTTATTTGTACTATTTTATATTTCCCATTCTCTACTCAGCAAACATATCTGACTTCATATTGCATATGTATCCACAGGACATAGCAACAGTGACAACAATGACACATTTTGTTTGCTCAGGCAGAGAAGCAGCAGCATGATGGAGAAGTGAGACCAGAGACTTTCTATTTTTGCTTTATTCTTCTTCTTCTTCTTCTTCTTCTTCTTCTTCTTCTTATTATTATTATTATTATTATTATTATTATTATTATTTATTTATTTATTTATTTTTTATTATTGTTGTTGTTATTCAAATCAATTTCTTTCCAATTTACAAAGTTAATGAGGCAGGGTGGTTTTCCTAATAAGAAATAAATGGTTCCTGGCTGCATTTATAATAAGCTGTTGTGAATTTATAATTTCTCATAAATGATAATCAATAATGTCTAGTAATTGTTCACAGTACATATATATGTTGATCAAAAAGCACCCTGTGATCTGACACAGCATTGCTGTGTTCAACACATTGAAATCCAACAGGGCAGGATGTCCATGAAATCCAACAGGGCAAGAACCACACTTGCTAGCCAAACCACACTTGCTAGCCAGACAACAAAGGTGAACAGTAAAATTATTTCCCAAACTCTTGTAAGCATACATCACAGTTTCTAGGAGGTAAGACGCAAAGACCAAAAATTCCAATTTCAAGGCATGCATGCAATTCAACATAAGTTTCTTCTAAACAAGGAATGGTTAATAAAATTTTAAAGGAAGCAGGTATTTCAAAGACATTCCTGTGGTTAGTTGACTTTTTATAAAATGCCCAAAATAACTAAAATAACTCTCAATTTTGTTTCTATTTTACCTCTAAATTTCACCAAATTGCACTGTACTTCCCATGGAACTTTAAAATATAATCAGGAAAACATTAGGAAATAACAAAGCCTTAGAATAATGCATTACCATAACTCCTTACCACTATGACACATAAGGGAGACAAGGGAAGGACCACTATCTGACCTAAATTTTCACATGAAAAAAACTATGAACTTCACTGGGACATTGTCAAGTCTCCAGGGGATGAGCATTTTCCATTCCACTGGATAATGCCACATTCATGTAGAGCAACCCTAAAGCTAAAATGTCATCTTTGCACACAAGTAATATCACAAACAGAGCACATGCATGTACCCAGACAAATACAACTAGCAAACTTTCTTTGTATACATCTTTTATTGTTGCACACGCTAATCTCTTCAGTACTTGCATGAGAAATACAAAGTGAAAAGTCCCCACACATTTAGTGATAGAGGCCTACTAAGCCTCGAAAAGGATTTTTCACTGAATGTTTAAACATCATCAAGCAATTCTTGAGATTTGTAAGCTATACTTTAACAATGAAGCATACAAACATGAAATCTAAAACAATGCTCTTTAAGGTCAAGAAAGTACCAGGCTCTTAGAAGTTTCTTTTCAGAGTAGCTGGAAATATGAAGGCTTTGTAAATAATGATAACATTTCTTTAATTAAATTAGTAGATAGCAGTGGGTTTTTTTTTAAAGAAACTCTGTTATTGTAAATTCACAATAGAAGGAACCACAAAGCAAAGTGCTTTAAAATGCCCTGTTACATAAAAAATGGCAGAATTTCTGAATGTTGGAAAATAAAGCCAAAATTTGATTGAACATTAAAAAGACTTTTATGTGAATATACGGTAGCTTCACTCTGTATAAGTAAACATTTACTTATATTGCTATTTTATAAAGAATAAAATACTTGAATTTGTGGAAACATATTGTTATTTGAAATGTCCAAAGCACTGATGTGACATTTCAGATAATGGACATCCTTGTCATTGGTCCTCTAGAACCTTGTGATACCACTGTTCAAAAATACCTGTACTTATTGTAGGTCATACAGAATAATGTGGAGCTAGTTCAGGCAGACAGTTCAGATTACTGTAATATATACTTTTTTAGATTGTGCTGATTTATGCCCATCCAGCTCACCCTGAAATATCATTTGCAGCGAAACATCATAGTATTAAAATACATGTAATATACTTTGAGCTATGTATTATTTGCTTTATGAAGACATACAATAACATCAAAATATGTTTCCAAATAGGATTTACATTTATAATGTCAAGAAAAGTTCCACAATACATGTGTCTAACACCCAAATGATCATTTCTTTATATAAGATTGGTTCTGATTTTTTCATGTCTGTCCTTTTACAATAGTCACATGTCATTGTTATGTAACTGTATTGTATTATTAGAGTTACTGGTCACTGTAATCATTCCTCCTGTCCATACTGGCCATGAAGTACTCTCTTCATGATAAACTAAATTAAACCCTATCTCCAATGCAAGAGGACAGCGATGCAGGAAACTCAATTCAAAGGTGAAACAGACTTCAACACAAGACAAAAATACAACACTACAGATCGTATTATATTAGCAATAAACTTGCACTCAATGGAGCATTTGATTTGTCTGACACTGTCGCACTGCTGAGGCCTCATATTAGTTTCAGCTGTGTGTCTGATGACAGCAACCAGTAACTCTGTCAGTGTTTATATTGCATGTGAGTACAGTATTAAGACTCTTTACTATTATCCTTACAAATAAAACCAAATCAGGAATCAGAGAATAACATTTTTTACACTGGCAGTTCATTGCTGGAGCTTTTAAATGGTTCTTCAATAGGCAAGGGATAATCTACAAAGAGACATGCAGTTATTGACATTCACTGCATGACTTATAAACTGTGTTTGCCTCTGTAGAGTGAATTACTTTTGATACCTGCACTGGTCAGAGAGGGTTATGCCATCCATACTATTGCCACTGCCACGATTCAAAATATTTAGTTGTTTATCTGTAATTACATGAATGAAATGTGTGTGTTGGCACTGTCTTTGTGAATATTGTAATAAACATTATTTTACTACTCAAACAGGTAGTAGAGGCTGTACCCTCAGAAGCAGTCAGGACAAGTCAGAGCCATGTGGGTATCTGTAAAATAATTAACCCCTCTGGCCAGAATCAAGTGTTATTTGTGTGGTACAATATAGTCCTGTGTCTATCAGTTTTGTATAGACGTTGTCCTAAACTAATGTGTCAACAAACATTCTCATTGTCTTGCTAGTTTTGCCCAAAGCATTACATAAGCAGAGAGTTTAGGTTATGTCACAACATGAAACAAACAATTGCAACGTTGCATCTAACTTGAACAAGTATAACACTAACAATCCATTATATATTAAACTGTTGACTTGTTCCTGTTCAGTCGTTTTTTGTAAACTCGCCTGCCTCCCAACGTAAAGCCATGGCACTCTTGCGTCTTCCTCCTGTGTAGACTTCTGGAAACTGAGAAAGACAGCTAATTGTTTACCTGCTTTCAAAGCACCTCCTCCACCTCCTTCACTTTCACCTCCTCTCTCAGGTTATCAGACTGAAGGTGGAATAAGCAAATCAGTTTTGCATAATAATATTGCTGTTCAGACATACCAAGCTACATTTTGCCACAATTTTTTCTTTTTAAAAATTAAAACAGGTCAGAGATCCATACTGATCTAAATGATAAATACTAGTAATGCCAATATTTTTCATTAGGTATAATGGAAATGGATGGAAGAATATAAAATTATTTTTATTTATGATTGCTTTTAAAGAAGAAAATGTTGGAGAGCTTACTCTGTGATCACATGATAAAGCACAGCGATCCATCCTGTGGGCTGTTTTCATTGGCGATGATGGCGATGACTTACACTTTACTGGTACATCAACTAATAGCAAAGACCAACAAGACAACAAGGTCAACATTAGCTTAAAATTATACATACCAAGTGTGTACATGGTGTAAATAATAATAGTGTACTACAGTCAGCATTTTGCAGACATACCTGAATTGTCGAATGCCAAAGTGTCCATGTGATTTGGTAACATCCTTTCTGTATTGAGCGTGTCTTTACCATATAGATTTGCCCTCTCTTTCCTTAGCTCTTCCTCCCTCTGCTTCACCATCTTAATCTCTTCATCCACCAGTGATATTGTGCTTCTTGAACGCAGCTTGAAAAAGGGGTTGTTCAGGAACATTTTTTCTTGGGGCTGCTCACAGGCTTTGCTGAGGGAGAACTCAGAGGCGCTGCGAATAATCAGATTGGATGTCTCTAGGATGATGAGGTTGGAGCTGCTGTCCTCGGATCGCCACTCACCGGACCGAGCTGCCACGCTGTCTTTGCCATGTCTGGGACTGGAGTTGAAATCATTGGTGGGGTCGAGAATGATGACATTGTTTGCTGACACTTCATGTTTCAGAGGTTCTTTAGTGGGTGAAGAGGTAATGATGAATGATGGCGTAAGTGGCGTGCTGATGGATCTGGGCATACTTCGTGATGGATTGCAGTCAGTTGATTTGCCCATCCTGGAGAAGCCCCTCTCTCTCCTGAAGTTTTCTTCCCTCACCATTGATATGCGAATCTCTCTTTCAACTGGTGTTTCTGGCTCATCACAAGGGGATCTGTAACTGGAATCATCCAGGCCGGAATCCTCTGAGCAAGGGCTGAATTGAGTGTGAGAATAATCCCCAACCAAATTTAAGTTTTCCAGATCATGTGCTTTTTTCTGTGCCCTTTCAATATTGCGGACCGGTGTGTACATCAGGCTGTGGCTGCCATGGAAACTGGGCTGCTTAGTGGTAGGTACGACAATCTTGTTTGTGGTTTGCTCCTCCATTTCCCTCCACTGTTTACGAGCCAGCTGGAAGTCCACATGCTCCGTGCTAACATTCTCGCTCTTGGTCTCCTGTATCACACAGAAGTCTTTAGGTAGTTTCTTGTTTGGATCTGCATTCATATGCTGTTGGTGGTTGGTGTGGTTATGATTGGCATCTCTGCCGTTTTCACTCTCATCTTCAGAGATTTTGGACAAACCTTGTAGGCCTAAAGGGTTGTATTTAACCTCTTGTGGAGGGGTGAGAGGAGAAATGATGTCCTCTGGTTGTTCCAGAACTTCTTCTACTTGTGGAACCTCAAAACTGACCTCTTCAAAGTTGTTGTTGTCTTGTTCTTCAAAGTCTGTCACCTCAACCTTCTGCACAAAAAGCTCCTGGGCACTCAGCTGAAGACTGTCCAAATACGAATCATCATCTTCTTTATTTATAGAAGATGAAAATATTGCTCTCCATTTTTCATCTGTCTCACTATCAGAGGAAGCTGCTGCAATTTCAACTCTTAGGCATTCTTCCATTTCTTCAGGGTCAAGGTCATGGCAAGACTCATTGGACACATCTGATATTGCGTCTTCTCTAATGCACTGCTCTAATATTGACTCCTTTGTAATGGCTGGTTCAAATATGATGTCATCGGTCTCTGTGTCTACTACCAGATTTTGATAGCCATCGTCTTCAGGATTGAGCTCATGGTCCTCAGCCTCTGGTTCTGGATAAGGGTATAATTCTAGCCCAGAGTATTGATCCATCTCAGGGAAGTGGTCTTGGTCAGGATCTTGTTCTGGCTCAGGGTAGTGCCCCAGTTCAAAGTCTTCCTCTGGCTTACAGTCTTTCTCTGGCTCATGGTCTCGCTCTGGCTCAGGATACTGCTCTGGCTCAGTGACTTGTCCTTGTTCAGGATCCTCTTCTGGTGTGTCATGTCTCTTACGATGGGCCTCATTCTCATAAACACTGTCAGCACTCGAGAGTGTGTCAGACACAGATGAGGTGATTGACTCATTCCTGTTGAGCTCGTCATGCCCTGGTTCTAATATCATATCTTCCTTTTGATCCTGACAAGGCACTGCAGTGCAAACACTGCCCGTGGAGCAGTCAGGCTTTTCAGTCTCATCTGTGTGGGTTGACATGTCGGTTAATAATTTCCCAAGCATCGTTTTTTTCCCTGGAGAATCTGATGAGTCTGTCTCTAAATAAAGTTGCTCATCATATGCACTGAAATCCTTTCCCTTCTCAGGTGAATCAGCCACAGCGACCTCCACTTCACAGTCCATCGCCAGCTCTGATTGTTCAGTGGTTTCCATGGTGACAGAGAAGGAGTTGTGATTCTCAGTTGTGCTGCAACCTTCGTTCAGTTCTTTTCCATCTGCCTCTCTATTCACCAAGGTGGCTTTCTGAGAAAAGAGAGTATAAGCAAAGGAGAATTTCATTTTATTGGAGGGAGAAAGGGAAGAGTTAGTTTGTACCTTTTGCTAAGTCCATTGCTCAGTTGGGCAATTCTCTGTAATAGGAATCAGTCTCAGCATTTACATAGTATCCTGTACCGTGGCATTATTTGCTCATTAACCTTGTCTTCTCCCAGTGTCTACCTGTATTTAAAATCTGTTATTGTTGTTCATGATTTGTACTGTTTATATTATATTTATATATTTATTGTGAAATAACAGTAGAAAAAATTGTTGTGATCCATACACATAATGCACTGAACTGATTCTGTCTGTTGCAATTATGAATTTCTCTCTATGGAATTCATCACAACGATCGTGTCCTCATTGTCATCATTAATCACTGCAGACAAGAACACTGGATCGGCTTAATAACACTTCAGGATGTTATTGTGAATGTAATCACACCAGTGTGACTTTGGCAAATCCTCCTGAACAAGTCTTGAAGTGTAATGAGGACACTAAAGTTGTTGATGAACAGTACTTAAATGTTCTGTGCCAGGCGGGGAAACACTTTCAGATGTATCTGTGGATTGATGGGGGGTGGCGGTGATGATGCTGTGTTTGTGTGAAGGTCTCTACGTTGTTTGTGCTAACCGTTGCTGTGCTGAGTTCATGTTTCCCTAAGTGGGTTATGTGCAGAAAGAGAGGAAGCACATCAAAAGCATCTGAATTAGATGTCATTATATCTGTTCTTATGTAAGACTGCGCGGCTGGGTCTGTCTCCCACACACTGCTGGAGTGTCCCTGCAAAATGATTAGCTAAGCCCCACAATCCCTGTGTTCACAAGTGCACGCACACGCGATTAGGTTATTTCTAGTTACTGTGAGGAACCTCACTGGCTATATTCATCCATTCATTTGAATTTTAGGGGAATACTGGATGGACATAAATATTTTGATGTGCTACAAGTGTTGTATTTGTGCGGTGCACATGAAAAACTCAACAAAGAAGGATAAAAGGATTTGTGAATTTTATTTTCATTTACATTTTCTTATCATAAGAATGTACAGTGGTTTGATAACTTCACAGTTCCCATTCACACTAACATCCCAATATTTTTATAATTTGAAATTCTTTTGAAACAAACTGACTTTTTTTGTTTTGTTTGTCTTTAGCCCTCTAATCCACAGGCAAGTATCAGGTGACAACTATTTGTCTCCCAACCATTTGTTTATACAACACCTAAATAAAATCAAGTACAGGAATGCTGTAATGAAGAAGAGCCCTAAAAAACAAAAAAAGCTGGGATATGTTTATTCTGCAGATTTCCACTGTTAATGATACTGCTATCACAGTGAAGTCAACAAATTGTATGGCAGATATATTTTTTACTGAATGGTGGACTAACTAGACAGAAAATACAACACAACACAATACCGTCTGAATGACTGTAAAATTCTGGGATGAATACTAAATATTCTTTCATCAACACCAAAAATGTGTGTTATTGTATTGATATTTTGTGCCTGTGTCATTGTCCCACTCAATGGAGAGTTCTGGTTGATTTCATCTCACCCTGCAGCTGATGTCATGTGCTCCTGCTGCCAAGTGTGGAGCCAGCAGCTCACCAGGCCTGTGAGTTCTTTTCACTCTAAAGCTCGGAGTATTAACATAACAGGATACCCATGACTGCTGACTCCAAACATCAAATACTACCAGTGCCCAGCCACTCTCCACCAAGTTTCTAATCCTTTTGCCTTCCTCTTTCTTGTTATCTCTCTTTGGAATAGTCACAGCAGGCACATTCCTGTCATTAAGTTGGCTCCTGCATAATGTGACCAAGCAGAGTCAAACCAGAGACTGGCATCAGTGTTTTAGCCACAGTGGCTGTTGTGACAATGCTTGAATTAACTCCAAATCAATATAATCATCTTGATGTCTGAATTACTAATTATTGTACTCTGCACAGATTGATTTGGCAGCTTAACAGCAGCATCAGGAAATATTTGAATGTAAAAAAAGAACAATCATTTTGCCATTTTTCAGTATTTATGATGCCATAGAATCATCCTATTTCACCACATATAATTCTGCAGTGGGTGCATTTATTGGTGGGGAATCTCCACAGGGAAAATGATTAATCAAAAAGAATAAAATAAAAAGATAAACATAAAATATTCTCTTTCCAACCCTGTCTCCTGGAAATTATGTTTATAAACTGCTACAACTCCTCCATTTCTGCCTGCATCTACAAATACCAGCCCCTTTTCATTGTCTCTGTCTCTTATAAGAGTGCTTAGAGTTAGATGTGGCTCTCATCATTAAAATTGACAAACTTGACAAAAACTGACAAGCTTTAAATTATTGATGCATGTTTATTGTACTGTGCTATCAGGTGATTAGGAGAATAGACTGCCCTGGTTACTGTAACCAGTGTGTGAAGTTGTCTAGGAGGAGCACTGTAAATGAATGGATGGTTTGCCCAAGGTACCACCTCTAAACCTCATTCCCTATGTGAACAGGTTCAAGTTAAAAGTGTACAGGGCAGGGGAATTGTCTTGTCTTGGTCTTCTTCCCCTGCCACTTAAGGCAATGTATAGTGGTCCTTCCTTTATGGCGTGGCAAGTCTCTGATTTGAACAATTTAAATGAAGCTCATGTGTGAAAATCTACAAAGTTGTGTCATCTAAACCTCCTGAAGCTATATCCCTCTTGTGGGTCTGTTTTCTGGGTAGTCAGGTTGTTGCTATTGCATCTGTGTCCCCCATTTTGATCCTGCTATGGAGGAGTGGGAGGAATTGGAGGTTGTGTCTGATGATCGCTTGATGCAGAATGGTTTAAAAAAATGATGAGGTGCTAAACATATTGGAAAGGTCAGTGAACCATTTGGATGTGGATAAACAAGGTGATCAAAACACACTTACTAGAACATAGATGTTAAAGATTGTATGAGAAGTGGCAGTTGGAAGTTCAGTATATGCTGAATAAAGACATTCCAGGGTCTTGCTCATCTAACTGCACCTCTAAAAACTAGAAGATTGTGTTTTCAAAGTGTACTGGCAAGTCCCACCATCCTCAGGCTTGTACTCCTACACAGCATTGCCATTTGGCTCACAAAATGCTCCTGCTACATTTCAATAGCTAATAAAACATGTTTTTTCTGGTCCTAGTGGTTGTGCTGTGTGTAGGCATCATGTAGTGGTGTATCCAGACACATAAGAAATGTAAGTCCAGCACGCAGTTGCTTTTTGAGAGGTTGGTTTGGGCACACTTGAGAATCGTGCCCCACCTTTGGAAGGAGGTGGGCCACGGCAAACCGTCCAGTGCAGGGCAAAGTCATGGCTGTTCAACATTTTCTTCCACCCACTGTGAAAAAAAAAAAATCTTGTGGATGGTAGGGTACTACTGTAGTTTTCCCAGGAAGTTTTCATCAAGTTTTCACGTCACACTGTTGACTGACATGTTGAGAACAAAAGCCAAGTTCATTTGGTATTCACACTTTAAGAATGTATTTGAGAATATTAAGGCATTGTTGTGTTCAGCTCTAGTGTCAGCAGTGCCACAACTTGACCAGCTGCCATCTACGGGTAGATGCCAGATCCTCTCAAATTTTTCTAGGGTTGTGGGGTGAAGGGACGCGCCGATCAAGTTTCTTTGGATCGTGATCCTGAACTTCCTGACAGGCAGACCCCAGGCTGTGCGGATGGGCAGCATCACATCCTCCACCCTGACTCTTAACACCCCCCCCAGGGCTGTGTGCTCAGCCCTCTGCTGTACTCCCTGTTCACACATGACTGCGTGGCCACCCACAGCTCCAACACCATCATCAAATTTGCTGACGACACGACCGTCATCGGCCTGATCACTGGCGACAATGAGACGGCCTACCTACAGAGAGGAGGTCAGAGCACTGACATCTTGGTGCCAACGACCTCCATCTCAACATCAGCAAAACTAAGGAGCTGATCGTGGACTTCAGGAAGGAGGCAGAGAGAGGAACACGCCCCCTCTCCATCAACGGGACTACGCTGGAGAGAATCAGCAGCTTCAGGTTCCTCGGGGGTTCACATCAGCGAGGACCTGACCTGGACTCACTACACTGACTTTGTCACTAATTCAGTCAGACAGCAGCTTTTCTTCCTCCACAAGCTGCAGAGGCTCAAGATGGACTCCAGGATCCTCTGCAGCTTCTACAGGTGCACCATAGAGAGGATCCTGACTTCCGGCTGCATCACCACCTGGTATAGCAGCTGCACCGCCCTCAACTGTAAGGCTCTACAGAGGGTGGTGAAAGCCTGCTCAGCACATCACCAGGACGGAGCTGCCATCCATGGAGGACCTCTACACCCAGCGGTGTAGGAAGAAGGAAGAAGGCCAACAGGATCATCAAAGACCCCAATAACCCCAGCTACAAACTGTTCGGTCTGCTGCTGTCCCGCTGACCATACTGCAGCATTCATGCCTGCACCATTTAGTTGTATAATTTATGTTTTAGTCTATGTTTTACTATTTATGTATTACTTAAGTTTGCTATTTATTTAGTTTAAATAGATATTTTCTTTGCATGTGTGGTCTTTCTTCTAAATATTATTTAGCATTGTTTAAGGGAGCCAAAGACTCAAGAATTTTATCACCAGTGACTACTCCATAAAATTATTATGCACATCATAATAAAATCTTGAATCTTGGTCTCTGATCCCATCCCTCTGATCCCGTCATTAAATATTGAGTGAATGCCCATAATGAGTCTGTATCTGATGCTTCTATTTTCCTAGATAATAAAACTGCAGACTGCACACTTCAGGTACATTAAAGACAAAAGCCAAGTGGCCACAATCAATACAAGCTAGCCTCTACTTAGCAAAGTAGCTATCAGTCATGGCTAACATTACAGTTTACTATTGTTTTGAGTGTGACTAGCAAGTGTATATACAGGGACTCTTAATTGTACTGTAAATGGAATCACTTGCACATCTGCAAGTCTGCAACTACCCAGTGATGAAGAATGCAGAAAGTATGATGGAGGTCTCTCTCTCTCTCTCTCTCTCACACACACACACTCTTTCCTTTAAAATCCAGAGAATCCATGTTTTAGTTTGTTTAAACATTTTGCTACCTGTAGCACTGACACTCATTACTGATGCATTTATTTTACAAACCACTCTGCAGGACTGATATTTGGAGGCACTGTAGAAAGAGAAGAGGAAGAAGACCTAGAAGTTGTACCAAATTATTTTAAAGCTTACTGACTGTAACTTAAATTGGACAAAAATAGCTTGTTTCACAGAGCACAAAATGTTAGTAAGTAAAAGGAATTTCACATCATTGTGCTTTAAGTCAGTGAACATTACAGTTAAAGATTGTGAGTCTGTGTAGTCTGTCCTCTTTCCAGGTCTCTATTGTGGAGAGCAGGTCATTGGTGATAACTGATGTTGCTGAGCATCCTCCTGGATTCATTCTTTACATATGTTTACAACTGATCTATAATTTTGCCAGCCTGAGTCTGATTTTGTCATACTGCAATTTTATGATGTTGGTCTCTTCTGTAAACACACCATCTTTTGCATGTCCATCTGTCTGGGGAGAGGAATGCCTCCTCTGTTGCTCTTACTGAGATTTCTTTGTTATTTTTCCCTTAGTGGGCCAAAGGATCATAAATAATATTAATTTAAAATCTTCTCTGACTCCCAAATCCTATAAATATATATTAAATGTATTTAATAACCTCAGAATGGATATATGATGACACATATATAATGTTTCACCTTAAATGTATTCAGAAACTGATATGTATTCATAAATGTATCTGGCATTTATTCAGCTCTCTGCCAAGTCAGGTTTAGGCAGTTTATGGTGTGTTTCCTGCAAACATCAAGAAACCAGTAAAATTATATTCTCATTCCCTTTTAATCTATAAGTGGCCATTTACACTCTCTTGTTTGCCAGTAGAAGTTTTCAATAACAAACACACACATGCACATACACACACACGCCTACAAGGACACATGCATGCGACAGACTGGGTGCCATGGTAACCGTCAACAGGCCTGACACTTGCACTGCTCAGATCTCACCTTCTCCACCTCCTCCTCACCATCTCATCAGCAGACTGTTAAATGTGATTGGGAGCAGTGCTGCACTCATGTTGTGTGGGAAAAGTGGTAAATACAAACTTCCTACTAAAATAAGTTGAAGGTCAGGTATATGATGCATTATAAGCACATTGATACGACATTATAATGTATTTATCAGGCTATATAAAACTCTTAATAAATATTCATAATCAAGAATGACAACATTATAAAAACAGTTTACATGCTTAAATGACAAGACACACATCAATAATATGCTATAATGTCCTAAATAAACATTTACAAATAAAGAAGTATTAAACAGTATTGTAGTGTCAGGTGATGCAGAGAAGAAGAATTTCTGGTATGCACACAGTGCCCCTATTTTCACCCCCTCTACACATTTATATCACACAATGAGTCTGAATCATGAGCTAAGATCTTGCTAGCCAGCCTGCTCTTCATTTTATGGATAAGGGAATTTATTATTTATTTATTATTTACTTAAATGGAAGTTTACTGACAAATGGCTTGACAGTAACCACAGTAAATGTTTTTCCCCAGAATTCTTATTTCCACTGTTGATCTCCTTAACAAAATCAGTACCTGATTCTTGGTTTCTGCACATCATTTACCTTGCAAAAATGATACCCAAATTCCCTCAGAATTCATAATACCTACAAAAACTACACTCTTCTCCAAATCCCCACATTGTCCGACTGTAACAGTGCTGTGGCAAACCAGTACAAGATTTGACTGAGATGATGATTCACTGCAGTGTTGAGTCATGGTCTAGTTGGTGTGAATGCTGAAAGCATTCAAACCTGTTCTTCTACAGAAAAAAACTTTATTATTATTATTCCGCCTACTTTTTTGGCATCTAACTCTTTCCACATTTTCATCATAGAAACGCCATTCAAACATCAAACATTCAGCTCAATTAGGACATTGGAGCTATTACTTTTAAAATTTCACATTTCCACACTTTTTCACACTTTTTCAACTCTTCACCATTCATTCATAATTTCAGCTACAAAGTCCATTCAAATATCAAAATGTTCCTAATCATTCCAGGATTCAGGATATCATTCAACTTTTCTAAATATTCAACTTTGTTTGAGGTCCAAGTTTTGGCAAAATGTTCAAAACTAGAGTGGGTGACATCATCAGCTAGAGTGGAGAGGAGCTGTGAAAATCTTGTGAAAAGTCTCTCTTCAACTCTGCTCTCATTCCCACAAGGTTTACTCTACATAGATCTTTTTTGCACCACTTTTACAGGAAAATTTATGCTGATCGCAGATATGTGTCTGGCTAAGCAAACAGACTAAGCAAACTGTCTTCAGACCCCTCCAAGCAAGAGGAGCACCAACCAACTGCCCCATCTACTCCCATTATAAATCAGACCTGGAGAAGTTGGAAAAAGCTTGAAGAATACTTCTTTTTCAAACTGCTCTCATGGTACCACATTTTTAGCCCACACACATAAAATCTACATCACTGTGTTCATGAGACTCTTGTCTGTCTGATGGTATCATCATTTTGAGAGGACTTATGACTTAGGAGAGGACTTAGGACTTATGGTCTGATCACAGGAGGCAGGAGTTCGAAAGGTACACCTCAGCTGAATCTCTGTGAATTCAGCTGTGAGAGGCAACAGTGCATGCAGTCACCATGGCAACCAGTGACTGAAGGTTTTCACACAGCTGATTGAGATGAGCTCATTACTGCAGTTTGACTGTGTGTTTACTTACAAGAGGAAATCCCAGAGCCTCTCACACACACACACACACACACACATACAAACTTTTATCATCATGACCAGAGCATCCGATTAAGAATGGCTTGTTATTCAAATAACTTTTTAGATATATTTACAAACTAATTCAGGTAGTTTGACACACTTTACACACACACACACACACACAGTACCCAGACCCCTTCCAATTTTGTCAAGCATTTTTAAAGTCTTATTTACTCATTCAAAATTTTAAACAGGACCTTTTAATTCAGATTCAGATTTCCTTTAATGCAGTATTACTTAACTTCTGAATCCTGTTGAATCCCGAGTTTTCCCCTGTACAGGTGGAACTGGACCAGCTCTCCGTTCAAAGGGTCCGATCCCTAATAGCCTATAGGTATTACCTAGTAGTTAACTTTAGGGATAATTTAAGCTGGTGTCGAGGAGACTCGCCTAGTTTCTCACTGCCTACATCCGAGCGTCTACCCTGCTACCTCCAACCTGGCACTAGGCTGAATAGCCAATGAGCCCAGTACCCGATTGGCCACGCCCGTTCACGACAGCTCTCCTCTTTCTTCATTTTCCTCAGCAAGACATCATGGGCGACCCCATGTACGCCACACGGAACTTACTGGTCAGCTCCTTACAGCTTGTAAGAGTGGGGTAGAAGGGCATCATAAGAACATTTGCCCATTCTCCTGCCAGCGCTGTTACTCCTAGTGTGTTTTTCTCGCTCTGGTCCGGTTATCCATATTTCGGGAATCTCATACCCGGTCTGCCCAACTTCTGGAGCATATGCCTGGCGTCCATCTCTGGTTCTCACCGGCTCCTCTCTGATGTCGCGGGCCATTTTCTCAGATGCTTGTCTTACATCGAGGATTTCTATTTCTTTCTTCTCCCCCCTTCGACGACCTATCTTCAGCTTCTTTACGCTCCTCAACTGTCTGCTCAGCTGTGGACAGCAGGTCGTCGTCTTCTTCTGAGACATTTGCTCGGTTGCTCAGCGAATCAACCTTCCATGGAGTGCTTGCTTTGCATACCGGTGATTCCTCACGTAGGGGCCCTGGAGTAGATGGCTCGGACACCCTCACTCCGGAGTCGTCGGCTCTACCCAGGCTTCTGCTGCGTCGTCTCTGCGAGGGGTGGCTCTCACGGTAGTTGGAATAAACTCTTTCTTCCCGCATCTGGGAGGTCGGTTCTTTCTCGTCTGTCATAGATTGGTTATGTTGCCTCGGGGATCGTGAGGGAAGCTCTGGCCTGGGGTCGTACCACTCCACTGCTCGCAGTTCCCTCCCCACTCGTTCCTCACCGGGCCCCTATCTCCTTCAATTTGCCTATTATCTCTCTATACTCACTGTACTGACCGGCTGCTCTCGTTTCTGGATTTTCCAGGATGTTCTCAATGCCCAGTACTTTTGCTGTCATCTTCACAACTGCGTCGTACTTCTTGTTGGGGCTTATCAGGGCTTCGATGTTGCAGCCTGCCCAGGTGGTATTCAGCTGTTTCACCCACCAGGTCAGCCACTCAAGGACGTCAGCTTTTGTCTTGATCTTTGTTGGTGTTCTTGACAATCACCAAGGCTTGCCCATCTGTTGTGAGCGTGTGGGCATAACAATATCCCTTGGCATCTAGCTCTGTTAACAGTTCTCTCTGCTATGCTCTCTATCTGACCCACGTTGTACGTCGGCATCTCATCTACGAAGTACTTCTGCATTGCTGGGCTCCATGTCTGGATTCCTTCTCCCCACACGATGAGTCTGTGTGGAGACTTGAAGATTGCGGGGACCGTCTCATCAGGTCGCTCCTCGGATCGACCCTCCTGGGTCGTCCTGGTGCTCCGCTGAATGATCCGATGCCAATCCTTGTGCCTCTGCCGCTGCCGCCATCTCTGTCTCAGATTCTCACAGCCGCAGCTTGTCTTTGTCTTCTCGAGTCGGCTGCTCCTCTCAAAGCCTCTCTTAGCGCGTTGAGTCAGGGATGAGTTTCAGCCTCTTCTGGCTATTCAGCGCCGTTCTCTAGGGTCCAGCCTGGCCGTCCCTTGTCGGTCGCTCGTCCCCCGCTGATCCTCAAAGATCTTGACGAGGTGTTTTCTTCTGGCAGGTCCCTGCTTGAAGGCTTATACTCACGTATTGATGAGCAATCCTCCTTCAGGTCCGCTGTCTTCCGGCGCTCGGGCGGTGTCTTCCCGCTGCACGCCTCCTTCTCTCGGGTCGTTCCTCTGGAACGGTGGTTACTTCTCCACCGGGGTTCCTCCTCAGGCCCGATGAATCTTTCAGTCGAGCCCCACGTTGGGCACCAAGTGTTGAATCCCGAGTTTTCCCCTGTACAGGTGGAACTGGACCAGCTCTCCTCTAAGTGATCCTGGCACTTGGTGTGGTTACTAGGAATAAATTTAGAGACCTGGACAGCAGGTCCCAAGGGTCGGTTGATTTTGTTGGCTAGAGTAATCCAAAAATAGAACCTCTGTGATGATGACACACCCTATTACCCAAAACACTTTTCCAATCAAAAATCCAATGTCCAGATTCTATACTTTAATTGCAGTGCTTAGTTTTATTGCAGAAATAGGCAAGGGCAAGCATACAGCATAAAATTTACGATTAAAATAATAGTTGAATAATTAAAATTAATTAAAGTTAATAGTTAATTTAAAAATGTAATGATTAAAAGTTCAATAATATGACCTGAATCAGAGGCTGTTGCTGTGTGGAAAATGTCCCAAAAATAGAGAAAAAGAGAAGAGCCACTTGGCCATAGCAGGTTCCTTCTTTTCAGCCGAAGTTGTGAAATCTGGTAAAAATCTTGACCTTGTACAAAGTCCAAAATAATACAGTGTTCACAATCTTGCTGCATGAGCGGAGAGAATGTCCAGAGTTTGATTTGAAGTTCTTCAACTGGGTGGCAATGGATAATCTTCGTTCGGTCGATCCTCTATTTTCAGTTGAAGTCCATCTGGAAATTTCTTGATGTTGAATAACTGCTCAAAAACTCTCTCTCTTGTGGTGATTTTTCAGCTGGAGTTTTAATGCCTAGATGTGGTCGATCTGACATCAGGTCTCCGCTGCCGAAGATCCCCCGAAGACTAACCCTGAACTTCCCTTTTAACTCTCCTTTATATACCTTTTTATAATTTATTCTTACGTGATATGGTCTGATACCTAGTTGATGCCCACTTTAACCCCTTTTTTGGTTATGTTTTCATATCTGACCTTATCATTGGTTACAGTCGCTGGTCAAGCTTACTTCTTCTTTTTCCCGTTTTGGCTAAGGATGACTTCATTGTCACAAGACAGTCACAAGATGATTACAACACACAAATCAACAGTTTTTACACCTCTTATACACGATCATTTCATCAAATCATTCATATTGATTCATTAAAAGATTATAAAATCTCCAAAAATCACTTCATTAATTATTTCACATTTTACTTAACTCTCGGTCATAGTTACTTTAATCATCATATATGGTTACATACTGCTCTTGCTTGTATATGTATTGTGTTACATTGCCTCAGGTGGAAAGCACCTCCTGATTCCTGTTATCTTTAGATGAACAGTACCTTACTGCTCCTAGGTGGGCCTGTTGTAAGGCCTTCATAGTGATGGCAGAGAGGGATTTCCAACCTTACTTGACTTTCATGTGAGTTACACTCTTTTCCACTTTTCCATCTATTCATACTTCTTCAACTTCTTCTTCATAATAATTCAAAAACCTTAAAATATTCCACATTTCCATTCATTTCAGGGATGATTCAACTTTATTACTCAGCTATCCAGTTTAGCGTAAGCCTTTCATTCAACAAATCTTCAGATATTCCACATACTTCATACATCTTAGGCATTATTCAACCTCATTACTCAGTTATCCAGTTTAACGTAAGCCTTCCATTCAATATGTCTTAAAATATTCCACATTCCTCATTCATTTCAGGTGTCAATAGTGCTCATAATTTAGCAATCCAGTTTAGTGTATGCCTTTTATTAAATATGTCTTAAAATATTTCACATCTTTCTTATATTTCTTTATAAAAATTCAAAACCTTCAAATATTCCACATACTTCATAAATTTCAGGCTTCATTCAATTTCAGCTATCCAGTTTAGCATCAGCCTTTCAGCAATCAGCATTCACACCGCAATTTCTTCAGAAATTGCATTCTCTAGTTTGATTTTAGAATTCAGTCTTGAGAATGGATGTGTCATGATTCTGAATGTCGAATGTCCTCCTGTAGCTTCATCAAATCTTTGATTATCTTTCTGTTACCTTTTTGTTGTTATC
Source organism: Scortum barcoo (assembly GCA_023238725.1). Taxonomy (NCBI): domain Eukaryota; kingdom Metazoa; phylum Chordata; class Actinopteri; order Centrarchiformes; family Terapontidae; genus Scortum; species Scortum barcoo. The sequence goes on from CM041551.1 coordinate 841,713, forward strand.
TGATTCTGTAGCAAGCTTAAGAAAATATTGCTTTGAATGTAGTGAATATAGTGTACAATCTCTATACTGCAGGCTACAGCTTCCTCTCTTCAGAAAATGTACGTAATCAAATGGTAAGATTGTTCTGGTATGCTCACTGTAAGAAGGATTCAGTATTTCGGCTTCAAACTAAGGTATGTATGATGCGTAAATCTTTAGTTTCAAAACTGCTTTTTTAATGTTGAGCCATAGATTCTTGATTTTAATAGGGTTAGTTACAAGAACAACCAAACTCCTAGATGCCCTCACCAGAACCATAACACAGCTCCAAAATCATTTCCATTTGTTCTGTTCTATACATTTTTTACATTTTACTGTAAGTAATGGGGTGAAAGCCAACATACCTAAGCTGTACCTACCGCCAACAACATGTTGTAGATCATCCACACAGAAATCATATCCAGAGAGCAGCATCCAAGTGATACAGACATATAGAAAACAACTCCACACTGCTACTGTATACTCTCCATAGAGTGATGCTTTATTGGAGTGAAACCAAGCTTTGATGGCCTTGTGTGTGTCGAGTGTTGTGTTAAACTGACACTGACACACACACACACACACACTGGAATATTGGCAGAACTGTCATTAAGATGAGGCTGAGAGTGGAGACGAGCTTCCCCAAGGCTGTTTGCTAATGACAGACAAACACATTTCGTGTCAGTCCCTGTCAAAAGTGTGTGTCCCATCTATGCAGTGTGAGTGTGTGCAGAACTTAATGTAAAAAAAAAACCTGGAATGCTGAATGCTGAATGAGGAGAACAGTAAGTTGTAAGGACAATATTAGGTTTGAGGATGCTGGACAACAGTAACAAATCAGCCTGTCCCCGTATGTATCCAGTGCTGCACAGCTAGTAATGATTTTTAACACTTATATAAGCTGAAAATGATTTATATAAGACTCACACATGGTTAATAAACACTTCATGGTTTAAAGTAAACACTGCTGGCTTGTTTCTAGGAGATGCCAACAGAGGTCTTCATTGTCAAAGATTGACATCCATTCAGTCATTTATATTAGTAATCCCAGCATTATACTTCTTCCATCATTACTCTTAAAACAGACCATTCATAACTCTACTGCCACTTATTTTTATCAATAATGTGTAAACATATATATAACATATATATATATATGTATATATATACACACACACATATGTATTTATTCTTTCTATTCTTTCTTTCATAATATACCCTCACCCAAACACACCCACACCGACTGCATTCACTTGTGTGCAAAGCTTCAGTCTAACAGAGACTGTCAGAAAGACAGAGACAGAAATCTGTAAAAGCTAAAAGCTGTTTTATGTGTGCATATGTGTGTGTGTGCGTGTGTGTGCACCTTTGTTGCAGCTACACACAGGCACTGACATGTGTTTGAGTTTCCATTTTCTGATTTTGAAAGCCTTGAAAACACGAGCTCCATCTCTCTCTACACTAAGAATTCACATGCAATCATTGCAGAGCACTGTGCAAGACAGCTGCAGGCTAAACTGCACTATAATACCATCATTTCATACAGTTAAAAAATAAGCACCACAGAAAGTATTAGGCATTCACAAACTATTAGAAAATAAGGCTGTCTATAATCTAAATTATGCTTTCCAATGTTGTTCAAATCTAAACACATCAATGAACTGCACCACTGCACTTTTACAGTTCCCTTATGTTTGAGTGACATTTATGAAAATGACAGTGGCCAGGTGTTTTATGATATTATTAAGTTTTTTTTAATGAAACAATGTATTTGTGAGCTGTTTTCAAAGATTTACATCTTCAACAATAGGGATCACTGTGCTTGGAGCTCAGTGTCACAGGCAGCAATGGCAAGTCAGAAACTAATGAGATTATAATAATTACAATAATAAAAATATGGATTAACAATAGCACCCTTTATGTACTTAACTGGATACAATAAATTGACATGTCTTATACTGCATGGTGCCTTGCCAGAATGACCTTACAAAAAACTGAACATCAAAAACCAAGATGATCATGAAAGAGATGATGATGGTGTGTAATTTCACAAATGTCTAGCTATTTACATATAGAAAGATCTTATGAGGTATGACACATGGGAATACTTGTAAGCTGTCATACTTACTTACATACCTACTCATTACATTCAGACAACCTCAGCTAATCAGGTTCTTTATTTTACTATTTTTCAAATAGTAGATTACTGTCCATTATTAGAACTGTAGATACAAGACACAAACACACCTCCAAGAATACCTTTGTATCTGCTGGACTGATACTGGAGAAAACAATTGTTGGGGTTTTGTTTGCTGCATAATACTGTAAAAATATAACAAACTTTAAAGGCTTGTTTGACAAGGCTTGTTTCTGACAGCAAAAAATCTCACAGACACAGATATCTCCGAACCTGGGCTAATCCAACCAGAGCTACCTGTACGCTTGATATCACTAATAAAATCAAATATTTAACTTAGGGTTAACAGTATTTATTTATCAGCGTGTCAAGTCAAATATTATCTCATCAAAACACAGGCACCCCATAAAACACAGTTTAACCTCACTGCTTATTCACATCCCCTCCAACACACACGCACACACAGACTACTGCAGCTTGTCGATACACGGCACATTATCAACCCAATTACTCGGCTCTGCTGGGAGGGTGGCAGCATCAACATCAATAGCAAACACATCACACCATTTGAACACATATTGAAATGTGGATCTATACGCTCACACAAAGGAAAATCTGTGCAAACTTTTTCATGCGTGTGTATGTGTGTGTTAATGGACCTACCTGAGACAGTGTGGCGGGCTAATGCAGAGGGCTCTGCTCTGTTTCTGAGTGCAGCTTCACAGTGGCAGCTCTGCCGGCTGCTGCTGCCTCTGATTGGATGGCTGGTGGAAGGAGGGTGTACTGGAGACAGCCAATACTCGAGCTTTCTCTGATGAACACAGTGGAGCTCATCTTGTGCTCATACACGCGTTCTATTCCACAGCGGGATTGATTTGCTTACTTAATTCTCTCTGCTTGGAGGGAGAACCTGAATGTCGACTGAATGTCTTTTTGAAGTTACACCTACACTTGCTTTCGGTCTCATCAAAGAACCTGTATGAAATCACTGAACACCCATCAATCTGACAGTGATTTAATGTCTCAGTGATTTATGTCTGCAGTGGTGGGCAAAGCTATGTATAAGTTAGGATCACAGATTCTGACTTAGACTGTCACACGCTTGGTCACACATTTCTTTTTATAATGCAGCTCAGCATAACAGTTAATCTAACAATTAAAATACACAAGATGCCAAGATCAGCTCCTGTACCAGAACACCAACAGCATTTGTTTAACAGTAACACATTTCCACTGTATTACACAATGACCTAAAACAAAAAAAAGGCCACTAACAACAGTAACATGCTGTTATTCAGGGCAGCAAGCACGAACACACACAAACATTCACACTGGTATATATGTTTACATTTAAGTTATATGTTTTCAGAAGACATTGTTTTGTCTCTTTTTTTGTTTGTTTGTTAATTTAAGAACTTTAGTTTCATTACATTGACATGAATCTAACTACATACATTGTTATCATAAAAAAAACAGATTCAAGCCACTTTGAAAATACTGGTAACGTTTTCTTTGAAATAATTGTCTGCACAGAATGAGTAAATATGGGACAAAAAAGTACTTATTCTGCAGCAAAATGTGTCCTGTAGATGATATATGACTCTGTATGCTATTATTGGATGGCTAGTACCGATGCATCAGTGTATAAACAGAATCTTAGTGTTGTAGCCTCTTGAGACAGTGAGGGGGAAAAACAATCTAAATTCGGATACACAGTTTTGTTTTTCTCTAAAATCTAATTCTTCAATCTTTCTCAATATGATCCTTTTAAGTGTCAAACGGTTATCTAAATGGTGGTTCTATTTCGGGGACAACTGAAACTTTACAATAAACCTCAGAAAACATCAGCAAGACACAACTTTGTTGTAATAGATCACAACAACATGATCTCATGAGATAGCATGAGACACCAAAATCTCCCCGTAGGATAAATAAAGTATTTTGATATTGTCATATTCTGGAATAGCACACCACTTTTGAAGCAGAAATAGGTAAGGAGGTCACACATTTTCATACCTAACTCTGTGAATTAACTTGTGATTGCTGGAACAGTGCAAAGTCTGACCAAGAAGATTTTGGTGGGTGACTGAAGTGTGTTTTATGATGAGTTAACAAAGCAGTTTAGCCGAATTTGATAATCTCAGAGACAAACTTGGATTCACTTCCCCAAAGTGCGAGCGATGATCCTCCCACTGTGCTGTCCTCTGCTGGTCATAATACAGCAGGCATAATATTTCCAGAGCAGTATTTTTGTACGAGTAAACCATGCCTTTTAATATGAAATTTAACAGGTCTAGCTGTAATTATTGTTTTTAATCCTTCTTTGCAGGTGAGGTGCATTTTTCTGCACCTATTTTTCTGTCTGACTCAGAAAGGATTGGTTTGCTATGCCTGTCAAGGAAAAATTCACATTCCCTAAAAAAACGTATGACCGAAGCTTCCACCATGATTACACCCAGCCAGCTTTACTTTTTATTTATTAACTATTATTTCCATTATTTCATATCATTTTAGGTTCCACTGTTCATTTTATGCCATTATTACTGATTTAACATAACAGGCTTTTACATTTGCATGCATTTTGTTAGGAATGAAACTTTTACTTTCTTCACTGTTCTGCAAATTGCACATTTTTAAACCAAAAGCAATTAAAGTAGTTAACAGTAATGCACTGTCTGCTGGTTTATTTAGTTAGTTTTCAGTACACCACATTCAGTTTGCCAATAGTACTTAATATAATAATATTAAAGTGCAACCAAACCACAAAGTGGGGTGGGTCAACATGTTATTTCACTACTGGGATTTAAGCTAAGGAAAAGCTAAACAAAAATGTGCTGTATGTATCATTTTTGATAAATAATTTGTACAGTCACTTTACAGCATTTTAGACAGTTTAGAGATAGATAGATAGATAGATAGATAGATAGATAGATAGATAGATAGATAGATAGATAGATAGATAGATAGATTTTGTGATAGTCCTCATCACTAATGAGCATAATCCACAGCTCACTCTGAAACTACTTTATAGTTATCTCCTGGATTTGTCTCTCTCATTTTAAAACTATTTAGGTAGAAGTGCTAACTACATCTGCATTGTATTACTCTAATCAACTCATGATGAGTGGAATATGAGTCATCTGATGTAATCTAATCGACCAAAAAAAAGAAGAAAGAAGAAAAAAGAAAAAAAATAATTCTCAGTTAAAACAACATGTGCATTCCTGTTGGAGGTTAAAGGAGGACATTATAATATATTCAGTACAAGTACACTCTGCTAGCAAATGGAAAGACAGATACACTGTGAATATTGAATTTCAGTGACAGTAATAACAATAGATGGCCCAGGGTTTCTCACTTTTCAGGTTTTAGTCTTACATAAGAATATTCTGTTATATAACTGGATCCTTCCAGCATGATGTCTAAGGTGCCACCTTGTTTTTTTTCCACCCTCCTCCATGTTTTTCATAATGCCACAGAAGAGAAAGCAACCATGGACGAGTGTTTTACATGAGAAACAGAGCGACATTTGTTCACTCAGCTGTCAGTCCTTGTGTCCATGCAAACGGGACACAGAACAAACCTGCTGTCATGGCTTTATACAGACGAGCTTGCATATTACATATTCATGTTTTTTTATTGTTATTCAAACCTATGTCCTTGTTTTAGTTCGAGCTTTAGGTTGCTGCCCTAAAAATGTTGAGCTGGAAAATGAAAGAAAGTCTCAACAAATTAGATGTAGATGTAGATGTACTAAAAGATGCACACATTGATAAAAGACGTTAAAATTAACAGTCAGAACCAACGACCAAAAACAACACAGTCAACATTAGTTGTTGAAGAAATCTTTTTAATGGCAGAGGAGTAGTGGCACACAGGTCAGTTTCTTTACAGTTGCAGTAGAAATTCAAACCACGTCTTTTTCAATTTGGCATGATTTACACATTCATTTGAGAGTAAATCCACCACTTTAAAAAGCCATAATTGATCAATGCTTCCAATAAAGTTGTGGTAAATGGCTTTATTAATGGTGAATACACAATTTATTGGTGCTTTTTACCGAATACAATAAAGTATGTGGACACAGTGAACATACCTCTCATGTGACAGTTCAACAAGTGACACCATGGACAGTGGTGCCTCTATAGCACCTGATACTAATCTTCCAGTTTCAGGCTTTCCACCAGCTTTGGGAACCTGGCTGCAGGAATTTTGTCATAACTCAGGCAGGAGGAATCATAGCAATGAGCAATGTAGATATAATGTAACATATGCAGTTATCTGGCTACTATCTACTCTTATCTGGCTGTCTGACAAGGGTGAAAGAACATTAGCCAAAACTTTTGTACATTAGCTTGAATTTTTTTTGTTTAATTTTGGTATTGAACTTACTTGTTAGGTAATACTTAATTGACCCAGTATATACAGTGCGTGTACAAAAACAACCATTTGGCCACTTTTGTGCTGTTATGGACAAGCGCGAATAAATATTTGCTGTGATCTAATATAGAAAATGTGAAAACACCTGTTACATCAACAAATGGGTTTAGCCTACAAAATTAGTGGGCTGTGTGGACATGGTGGCCTGAGATGGAGTCAAACTTCTGACCTGAATCATTGCTTCATCCTGTATGTGCAGCATAAGTTACGATGTACACCAGTAAGAAGTGAACCTCTGTTGTAACCTTGAAATCTAAGGGTTAAACAAGATACCTCACTATCCCCAAATATTGCTTTGTAGTTCAGGCCTCTGAGAAGCTGCTAGCTCTCACTGATCTGTTAACAGATAAGTTGTAAAGAGCAAAGATTGCTTTAATGCTACACTAACACAGGTAGCTCACAGGTAACGTTTAGTAATGTTAACATTATAACAAAGTTATTAATATTACTCTAACATTTGACTGCTAAGCAGCTGATTCCAGACAATCAAGTATAAAGTAAACATACAAAATGTTCACAATCAGGGGAAGTGCTCGTCTTAATAACATTATCTCAAGAAAAATCCAGCAAACCAGCTACGTTACAATATACACAAACAGTGAAGCCCAGGCAACAACACAGCAGTAACGTTAGTCACATCCTGGATAGAAACACTGAACACTAACTAACCACACAATCAGCCAAAGTCTTACCAATAACAATAGTCTCCAAAGACTGAGCGGTTGCACTTAACGTTACATGTTCAGCCCATCTAGTTCATCCAAAATGAACTACAATCCTACAATCAGTCATCAATTTATAAACATCAGTTCTTGTCAGCTTACCTTTGTGTTACACAACTTTGTTTTGCCAAAGCAAATAAAAATAAACTAGGTCTTGATTAGTTAAAGCAATCCAGTCAGAGAAAGAAGATTTACATTTCATTAGTTCAGGTCAAGCTTGCAAGTTTGCAAAACTGCCATAATTTCTCTGCATTATAATTGCTTTAAAAAAACAAAATTGCCATAAACTCACCATAAAGGCATTATGGCACTGGCATTTATAGATAGCTCAACAGCTTCAGCTTCTTTTCTCATCATCAAAATAGACGCCCTGCCAGTTTAGAGAGAGACAGGGCCATGTTGATACAGGAAAGCAACAAATGCAAACAGTTGACACAAAGTTGGAAGAACACTATTGTCAAAAATATGTATGTTTTAGTATTAAAGTTGCCCTTCATTTTAACTAAAAGGATTAATTATGTGTCCACAAACTTTACAGAACACTACAAAAAATGATGCTTGGTTTGCCATCCCTTTGGTTGATATATATCATCCTGCAGCATAACTATCTCTGGCAAAGTGCTGCAACTACTCTAAAGTCAGTTTATTATAATAATTTATCAATGACTAGTCAAAAAGTAAAACACTCATTCATACTCATAAAAAATATATTTTTTTATTTTGTTTCCAAATAAACGATCAAAGATTACTGACTTTAAAATAAGCCATTGCATCTGCTGTTATGTATGCTAGTAAGGCATTAATAAAGGCGTCCTTCGCCACAATTATCCATTAATACATGTGGTCTACATGTGTCCTATCAAGAGGTCCTCTTGTTGAATTTAAGAGACAAAGCCATTTATGCTGGAGCCACAAACTGTGGCAGCTTACAAGGTGTTCTATTTATGTAGAACAGTGTCTTATAGACTACCGTAGAAGTGTATAAAGAATTAGTGGTACCAAAAAAATGTCAACTTGATCAGGCTTTGACAATCTCCATGCCTATGCTGATATGGCTGTGTAAGGAAACTAATTTACCAGGAGGTGGCAATAAAGCTTCCTGATTCAACTAGGCTGATAGGCACAATGGTGAAGCACAGACGTGTCGCAATAAGGCTTTTTGAAACAAATCAAAGAGGAAACGTTAGAGCTTCCTATTGTACAGAAAATGCATTCAGAGTCAGGCTGCGAGGCACTGTAGGTTGGATTGGCAGGTTATGTATTCACACACAAGATATATTCAAACCTATGAACCATGGGAAAACATGGTGAATGACTAAAAAGAAAGAGACAGAAAGAAAGAATGACCTAATATATCAACTGAATTCTATTTCATCCCAGTTTCTCATCCCATCTCATCAGCTTATCTTCCTGTTGACCAGAGCTTCATTTTCTCTATATCAATGCTGCCTGAGTTTGCAGACTCGTTCACCCCCTGTTCCTGCAGGTAGGGACTGTGCTTTCCAGGCTTGTGGATGAATGTTGGCTTGTGGAGACCCAAATCATCCCACTTTGTGTAGGCGTCTTCAATAATATCTCTACAGCCTGTTACTTTGGCCACACCCACTTTGGGTTGGAACACTTTGCTCTTGTACCCCTCTGGGTGGTAGGAGAGACACTCCTCCCCTTCACTTTCAGTGTTGACATTTTGGGCTTCGTCCTCATCCTCATCACTGTTGCCTATGATCACCAGCTCAGCCTGGATATCATCTTCCTCCTCCTCATCCTCAGCATTCTCATAGCCCATGAAGATCATGGTGACGTATTTTGATTCTAGGTTCTCTGGCAGAGTGTTGACAAGGTTCAGAGAGGCAATACTCTCTGCACAGGAGTGTGAGTTAAAATTACCTGAGCTCTCAATCAAGGCATCAGTTTCAACTTCTGACTTGTGGCTAGCAAGTGAGGGACTACAGATATCTACAGCTTTGTAGACCGGTTGTACGGGTGTGGGCATTCCCTCTGACCTGGCAGTGACTGAGACAAGAGCTGCTGGGTTTGGAATGCTTGTATCTGTGTTGCTGTTGGTGAGCCCCTTGTGGAGTCGTGACATCAAACTGAGGCTGTGAAATTGAATACCTGTCACTCTTGGATTGTCTTGGAATGTCGAAGTAGGGCAGCTTGGTTTCCTCTCCGTGTCTTTGGACTCTTGATGTGGAGTCTTGTTGGATGAGGGTAGGGCTGGGTGTTTCACTCCCAGGTTTTACATGCTTCCAGGTCATGACTTTGCTTGTTTTCTCCTCTAAGGATTTGAGCTCCATTTTTGGGTGAGGCTCTGTTGTGGAAGGGGCTGGGTGTTGGAGTTTGCCTTGGTGTCTTATTTGGTGTCGTAGGCGTTGAAGGCCTGCTACTCCCTATGTAGGGTACAGAGTAGACAGGTTGATGGTACTGCACCTCAGCGGGCACATTCTTATCTGTGGCCTGATGCAGTAACTCTTCTACCTCTGTGGATGTCATCTCTCCAACTGCTTCATTGTGCAATTTGCCTCCGTCTGGGTGCAGTGCATATACAGACTTGACGTCCATCATCGCACCTTTACCCCTCTCCTGTCCATCATCGTACACCTTTAACCCCCTCTCCTGGATTGACTCTGGAGTGATAGTTGCTGTAGACACCACCTGACTTTTGCCTGTTCGCTTATATCATGCTCAACACTAATTTCCATTGCAAATGTAGCTGGAAAAAAAGAGAAGGCTGATATGAAGGTCTTTGGACAAACAAATATGGCTCAATGATGTGTGTTGTCACTGAACATTTCCTGACATCAGATTCTCATTTTTAACACTTTAAAAACAAGACATGCTTGGAAAACTGGTATAATGCTGTCATACATTGCTTATACATTGCATTTTAACTGAGATCTATGTAAGGCAATGGCATATAAATCACATCGTCATTTATATATATTATATAATATATTGATGAGATGAAACAACTGATTGATTAACTGATGAGTTGATCAACATTTTCTTGCACCTTTTAGAGCAAAAATGCCAAACATCAATTGGTATCAAAAGCTATTTGAAAATGTTACACTGGGCTTCAGGAAATTGTGGCAGGCTTTTAACTATTTTTTTGACATGTAGACAAAAATACGAAATCATTATCATTATTATATAATTCATCAACAGACTAATCAATAATACTTATTTGGCCCTAGGTTAAATGTATGCGTGTCCTGAGAAACATGAAAAGACTCATGATAAGGGATTCCTTGTACATTTTCCAGCAATGTGTATGTGAGATAAGCTCAGTAAACTTCAGGAGGAAAAAGAACTGGAGCACAGATTGATTTAAAGCCATAAATACTGCAAACAAACTAATGCACACAAAACATACTTTATACTATTACAGGACACCGTGCAAAAGTTCTGCAGCTTCACTAAGATATCCACATTAAGCCAGTTAATACATCTTTTTTTCTGTGTTTCAGCCCTCCATCCTTACAAGTGTCATTTTTTTTTCTGTTTTGTTGCAGTGGAGCAGCTTGGGACAGTGTTTCTGGTGTTCATGGACCATGATGAAATTACTATTCCTTGCTCATTTAGGAATCTGACCACAGACACTGAAAAATATGAAAAATTATATATTAACTATATTGTGAAATCTGCTCTGTGTCTGACAGTGTCTAAAGAGAGCAGCAGGAGACTGAGGAATAACAGCATTCAGGTCATTCAGCTGAGTAACTGCTGTGTATAGATTAGTCACAGGCAGGGTTTGGGTAGCAACAATGTTGGTACAACTTACTCTTTTCTGTGTTTTACCCATTTTTAAACATCAATATAGCCAATTATACAACATAAACATAAATACACATTAACTTGTATTTATGGTGATTTTATTGAACTACGTCACCACCATGAAATGATGGTTCATTAGCCGGAAGTTGGCTGTTTTGTTTGCCAGCTGAAAAGACAGTGAAAAATAGATTTATCTGTGTTTATGTTGTTTAGGTGTTTCACTGTGGACAGATGTCTCTAACATGAAAAAACTAGTGTGGAAATAAATAGTTGTCACACAAAAAATGGTGTATTAAAATGCCTTAATTCTGTTCAATCTACACTCTTATGACAAATATACACATATTCCACATTGTCTCTATGTGTGTCTGCCTCATATCCTTTTTTACTCTGATGAGGACACAGTAGGGTCAAACCATACAGATGTTTTCACTACAGAAAGCTGCAGATCAGTCAGTGTACTCCAGTCTTTTTTCCCTCTGATGAAAACTTTGCTTTCTCTGATGTATGTCTTCAGCAAAGTTCCACAATGGTTGGCATGGGAATGTTCTGTTCTCCTCAAAGTGAAATCTAATTGCTTCATAATTTGCATCCTGGTGAAATGTAAAATTACAGCTTTTAAAATAGCACAATGGGACCAGGAGGCGTTTTCAGTCAGAGACGACAGCTATGCCTCAAGAGCACAAAATCGATGTCTGCATGACCATGGAGCTGAGAGACTGAGTTGTGAAATTGTTGGTCGGGTTTGAATTATTCTTCCTCTCCATCCCATTATATACCACTTGTATCACACTTGCAGAAGATTATAATGCCAGTTATATTATTAATCAGCAAAGGAGAAACTGCTTTCAGCATATGCAATAGTTATAAAATGTCTGTACCTTTCTTTGGTTCTTCACTACCACACTCAAGTATTCGAGGAGTTTTTGCTGGTGTCAGTCGGCCGAATGATGGGACATCTGAGAGTGGTGAGGGGGCATGATTTATCACATCTGAGAAGAAAAAAATGACAAGTGAAATACAGGACAATAATATAAAAGCCAAGTGTGTCATTATACCAAAGTGTCAAACCATTATGTTATATTATTATATTATGGCTAAGGACCAAGTTATGTATTTATCACAAAATGTTATGTTTTTAAGCCCGTTATACCAAGATAATACGTAATAACTTTTTTTTTTAAAATCCATCCATCCATGTTCCTCCACTTATGCTGGACCGGGTCGCGGAGGTAGAAGTCTAAGCAGAGATGCCCAGACTTTCCTCACCCCAAGGAGGATTCGAAGGTGTTCCCAGGCCAGCCGAGAGACAAAGTCTCTCCAGCGGTGTCCTGGGTCTTCCCTGGACGGGGCCTCAGGGCCTCCCAGTGGGACATGCCTGGAACACCTCCCTAGGGAGGCGTCCAGGGGCATCTGAAACAGATGCCCAAGCCACCTCAGCTGACTCCTCTCGATGCAAAGGAGCAGCGGCTCTATCTCCTCAGCTCCTCCCGAGTGACTGAGCTTCTCACCCTATCTCTAATGGGAGCGCCCAGCCACCCTGCAGGAGGAAACTCATCTTCGGCCACTTGTATCTGCGATCTTGTCCTTTTGGTTGACATTAGTTCATGACCATAGGTGAGGGTGGGAGTGTAGACTGACCAGGTAAATCGAGAGCTTCGCTTCTTTCGACTCAGCTCCTTCTTCACCACAATGGTCCGGCACACCACACAATCGCTCCAGTACATGCTGAAGGTCCTGATTTGATGAAGCCAACAGGACAACATCATCTGAAATCTGAGATGAAATCCTGTGTCCACCTCAGAGTCCCCAGCCTCCGCTTCCTCCGTGGAAGACGTGTCTGTGGGTTTGAGGAGGTCCTCAAAGTATTCCTTCCACTGTCCGACACTATCCCCAGTTGAGGTCAACTGTAAACAGTGTTGGCAGAGCACTGCTGAGGCACTGGACGGTTTGCCAGAATTTCTTCGAGGCCGACTGATAGTCCTCCTCTATAGCCTCACCGAACTCCTCCCAGACCCGAGTTTTTGCCTCCAGGACCGCCCGGGCTGCGGCTTGCTTGGCCTGCCGGTACCCATCAATGTCAACTGCGTCGTTAGGAGTCTCCACAGGCCAACATGGCCCGATAGGACTCCTTCTTCAGCTTGACGGGATCCCTTATTTCTGGTGTCCACCACTGGGTTCAGGGGTTGCCGCCACCACGACAGGCACCAGAGACCTTGCGTCCACAGCTTTCGAGCTGCCGCGTCGACACAATGGAGGCAGAGAACATGGTCCACTCCGACTCAATGTCCCCAGCCTCTCCTCAGAATCTGTGAGAAGCTCTTTCCGGAGGTGGGAATTGAAGACCTCCCTGACAGAGGGCTCGGCCAGACGTTCCCAACAGACCCTCACAATACGTTTGGGTCTGCCAGGGTCTGTCCAACTTCCTCCTCTGCCAGCGGATCCAACTCACCACCAGGTGGTGATCAGTTGACAGCTCAGCCCCTCTCTTTACCCGAGTGTCCAAGACATACGGCCGGAGATCAGATGAAACAACAACAAAGTTGATCATCGACCTCCGGCCTAGGGTGTCTTGGTGCTACATGCACTGATGGACACCTTTATCCTTGAACATGGTGTTTGTTATGGAAAAACTGTGACTAGCACAGAAGTCCAATAACAGAACACTGCTCGGGTTCTCAGATCGGGGAGGCCGTTCCTCCCAATCTCACCCTCCAGGTATCACTGTTGCTGCCCACGTGAGAGTTGAAGTCCCCAGTCGGAGCACCATCTAAGTACCCCTCCTAGGGACTCCAAGAAGGCCGGGTACTCTATACTGCCATTCGGCCCGTAGACACAAACAACAGTAAGAGACCTATCCCCGACCCAAAAGGCGCAGGGAAGCAACCCTCTCATTAACCAGGGGTGAGGGTGAACTCCAACACATGGCGGCTGAGCTGGGGAGCTATAAGTAAGCCCACACCAGCCCGCCGCCACTCACCCTGGGCAACTCCAGAGTAGTGGAGGGTCCAGCCCTCTCTCAAGGAGCTGGGTTCCAGAGCCCAAGCTGTATGCGTCGGAGGTGAGCCCAACTATCTACACGTTGCCATTTTGTGCTGAGCCCAGCCGGGTCCCGTGGGCAAAGACCTGGCCACCAGGCGCTCGCGCCCCAACTCCAGGCCTGGATCCAGGGTGGGGCCCCGGTAAAGCCAATCCAGGTGACGTAACGGTCCTTGATGTTGTGATATCCATGGTGAGCTTGTGAACTGCTCTTAGTCTGGCCCGTCACCTAGGACCTGTTTACCATGGGAGACCCTACCAGGGGCGTAGTGCCCCTGGCACATAAACCCCTCCACCACGGTAAGGTGGCGGTTCAAGGAGGGTTTTTTTTTAATATAATAATTGGTTTTCCTTCTGAGAGCAAGATTGATAGACTGACATGGTGAAGATCAGTCTCATGGAGGTTACAAAGCTGGAGTCAGGTGGTTAACCTATCTTAGCATAAAGACTGAAGGGAGGAGGAAACAGCTACTCTGACTCTGACCAAAGTTCATAATCATTCCTACCAGCACTTCTAAAGTGCAAAAATGTACATCTTGTACATAAACATGTGAAAATGACTCGGCGGATGGTGAACTAGAGTATATTCCTTCAAAAAATATTTCCAATCTGCTCACTCTCCCTTAAGCCACAAATTGATGTATTCACATCAAAATGATACACTGTATTATTCAGTGAGCCTTAAAGGTGTTGGTAGGTGTATTTTCGATTTTTAGACAGAGCCAGGTTAGATGCCACAAGTGTTTATACTAAGATAAGCCAACCACATTCTTAATCCAGCTGCTTAAAGCACAGACATGAGAGTGATATCCATCAGAACATCATACTCAAAAAGGAAATAATAAGATTTTTTTCCCCCCAATGGTGAGATAGAAAAGATAGTTTTGTGGTCATCAGGACTTCATGAATAATCTCAGATTGTGTTATTTGTGGTATATCCAATAGTCTCAGAGCAGGGACCAAAAATGGCAGGGGAAAAATGCATTAGGCTTAACAACCTCATAATAGAACAATTTGACATCTCCACATTATTAAATTTTGATCCCCAATTTTCAATCATTATCTTGGTATAACAGTGTGGAAAATAAAATGAGCAAAAAATGAGCAACCATGACTACTGTCAGTGCCAGAATGATAAAAATAGAGGTTAAACGGTTAGTATGTGAACAGTGAATTAAACATTGCAGCTATCTAAATGACTAACATTCATGTTTTCATGTTGATAATATGAATAATATTAAATAATGTCAGATCTATCAATATGTTAATACAGGAAACTTTAGTTTTCAGACACACAACATAATTTATTATAGAAAAGGAAATAGAAATGTTAAGCAGCTAATTAACCAACCACAACACACCAAAATGCTACAGAAGTGTTTACCTGCCTGGAACTCTGCGTTTAGCTCCTACATGTGAAGACAGAGTAGTTGAGGGTCAAAGTGGTGAGAGAAGCAGGAAGTCAACATCTCAGCAGCGCAACAGATGGTGTTTAGCATCAGCATCCACGACTATATCACATTCAAGTCACAGTTAATTAACTTTGTATTTAGACTTGAAGACAGACAGCAACCAGAAAACAAATCATGCATATTAGTCCTTGTACACTGCATGCCCATGTGAGCAATCCATGTACCTGCCACCCTATTCACTCAAAGCAGCCTCGTTTGAACCAAAGCACACCCACACAGTCCTCAATAAGTGCATCTCACAGCCACAGGCAGCATGGAGTAAGTAGAAGAAAATCATATTTGAATTCAATGTGGTATATTCATAGAAAGCACTAGAATCTGCTCCCTAAGTTGAAAACCAAATTTCACACATTTTTCTATAACAAGTTTTTATAACCTCCAAGAACATGCAGGTACAACAGCTACAGTGTGCAGTGAGCTGAGATGTGCCTATACATGACTGTGGTTATAGCATGAAGTTATACATATGTTACCAAATCATACTGGAGTATCAACTTCCTGAGTTGTAGCAAACTACTAGTTTCCATAATTTGAATCTATTTTACAATGTGATTTAACTTTATTATTTAATAGAACAAACTCACATTTGAACCCAAGAGGTGACTATGTATTAGTACTACATACTAAACAAATGTTTAGAACACACAGTAACACTAGAATAACAATAATACTTCTGACAGACATTAATCTTGGAAGATGCAGCATCACACTGCATTAGCCAATCAAATGTGCAATCATGCTCTCAAAAGAATTATTTGAGAATTATTTTTATTCCACTAGTGGACCAGCACTTTCAACATATGAATCAATTAAAAAAAAAAAGAATCATGACTTGTTTTTTCATGGTGACGAAAGACAAAATGTCATAGCTGAAAACAGTGGTTACAGTGACTTTTTTCCATCAAGATGGAGCATATTAAAGAGAGAGACACAGATTAAAGAGCCTTTAAAGTGCAGTGATTTAAACCTTGGTGTGAGTTAAGGGCAGCCGCTTCATCACATTATCTGTTAGCAGCAATTCTTTAAAAGTACAGACCCATGTTGTGTTGTGAATTCATTTTGTTCTCACATCAAAAATCAGAAAATTGTGTTTGATAAAAGCTAAAGGATTACTAGATTTCATCACGCATCATTGCCAGTGAAATCCTTTGCACCGTGATTAAGAAACAAAGCACTGTGAGAGTTAGTAAAGAAATCAGAGTATTGACAAGCAGCTGTTTTTTCTGAGCCTACCTTGATAATGTCCTCGGTAGTCCTCTCCACTTCTTTTAACCGCTTCAGAACTGCCTCTTCATTGGCAGAGATGCTGAGCTCCTGTGTTTCCAAGGCCTCAATCTCCTTCTCTATTCTGTACAAGACAGTAATGGACTGTGTTGATTACTGATTAACAAGCACTTAGCTTAACAGCACGCTTTCTTAACTAACAGCAGCGATTTGACTAGCTTTTAATAAAGCCAGCTTAACACACTCGTATCACTGCTTCTTTTCCAATCAGCATTTGGGGTAATATTGCTGTGTTTAATTTTATGTATTTTAACTGTCCAGTTTTCCCATTTGAACATGACTTTGTTCTTGTTTTACTGTGAAATGAAGAGTTGCATATCAGGTTCAGTAATGTGTAACAGTTTTGGCAGTTACACATTTGGTGGTTTTGTCCCCAATACCTGCAATTTTAACATTTTTATTAGCATATATAATAATTTAGTCATCTTATGGTTTAAATCTGGTTCAACCATGTTTAGAACCAATGGATACTATATATACATTTATTAAACAGATACTTCTCTAGACAGCTGTAGTTCATGTTCAGAGGTATTTACAGCCCATCTCAGGGCCTCCTCTTAGTACTTTATAGTAAATCACAAGGGGTCATGGTTCTTGCAGAGCCCAATCCTGTGTGTTGATGGGTTGCTGATACAGAGGCTTTATCTACAGACTGCCTGTGACTTTAGCCTGCCGGCCTTGATCCAGCTCAGTAGAGCGAGCTCCCAGGATGCTCTAACATGAGCACCATTAACATTTATCTGATTAACCTAGTCTATATAAGCCAAATTAGATACCACAGTGTGTGTATTGGTGGCTGTATATTCAAGATTCAGAAAGATAGACATCAACTTAGAAGAGTGTAACAAAAAAAGAAAAGAAATCTTAATCTAATGTTACTTACACTTTTTTTTAAGTCTACATGAAGTAAATAATGAAGCATGACTCTTCACCTTCACGGCATGTTTATGACAGAACTGTGGTTAGATGTAGAGTAAAATGGAAGTGAAAAGTGAGAGTTTTCATAACATTCATAGTAACATTCATAACATTACATACATACTTACATAACATAATAACCGCAGAAATAACTTTCATCCACTCTCATAGTCATATTTTCATAACATGAGATTTCTTTTCCCCTCTGGGTGTACTACTTGTATTAGATGGCAAACAATACTATAATGCATGTTATCATAGATTTATGTCTGACTGACACACACTGAAACTGAAAAATGTGTTTTACATCCACCCTTTCCTCAGTTCATATTTTAAAATATCTTTTTATGATGTCAATCTACCAAAAGCTGATTTTCCAACATGGACCCTCTAAATTTCTGTAACATTTTGGAGAGAACCAGGAGAAGATTAGATATTGGGTTCTTCTTTCTATTGTCCCTACCAACATGCTGTAAAAGAGTCACTAAACAGTTCCTGTTTAAGTAGTTACAGTTAAAAAGTACCATTAGTAGATCTGACCTGGAATAATGCTGTGTTGAAAGGCTGTCGGGTTGCTTTAAAATCTGTAGTTCAGCTAATTTAGCAATGGAAAAATGTTGTTGAAAATTGTTGAAAAAAATAATCCTAAATGGAAAATCTCTCCATGTTATTAATCATAACCTCTAACAGGTACTTACAGGTAGAGATGAGGAAAACAGCCTTGTACAGTAATATCCTGGGGATTAATGTTGGATTTCACACACTTTTAATGGACAATGAACTGCTACAGTACACAGGCAGTTAAAAGTGCTTTGTGTGTGCCTATCCTACTCTCTGACTGTCTGACTGATCAATCAAACGTCCAAAGTCATGTGCTGATGTACATATACATTACCATGGTTACCAATGACTTTGATTGATGTAATTTTTAAGAGACACTTATCTCTTGAAATCCTGTAAATCATGTATTGGTCACTTTGTTTTCAGACCACAAAAAAACATCTCAAACAGAGTCTGACTGATAGTAGGGGCCCAGATGTGCTGCACTAACCAGGCAGAACTTACCAGACTTTATTTAAGCTGAACCAAACAAGTTAGGTGTGAAAACCCCAAAACAGATAGATTTGAGACTGTGGGAACCAAGCATGGATAAAAATATTATGGACTGTGTCTCTGTCTCTGTGATAGCTGTGTGTTCCCATAGCAACTACCATACATCTGATGCTGGAACATTTGGCTTCAGCATAGTGCTGCTGTTTTATACAAACTGAACACTTATTAGGGATGATTTATGTGGTTGAGATTGAATCTAACTTAATTACAGGAGACATCAAATGAGAGAGAGCACAAAAGAAAGCGCATGGGTAGAAAGGAAAACAAAAAGACTAAACTGCAACCTTCCCTGATTTTGCTCCTTGCTTGGCACACATATTCTGGCACAATAATAACAGCCTCTCATTTTCATTCATGGATAGTTATGCCACAGTGATTGAGCATTAAAGTTAGGACATCTGTGCTGGGTCTAGCTGTTGCAGCCTTCTGTTTAACAAGAGCACCCTCAGTCTTGCAGGTCAGTGGGCTTGTGGAATCCTGGTTCTCTGCTGAAGCAGTCTTTCTATCTGTAATCTAACACATGTATGTTTATGAAAATGTTTCAACAGACATACTAGCAGATTGATATTTTAACTGAGGTCACTGATGTAATAGCACATCCCTGAACACTTGAATAATCCTTAAACCTTGACTAATGTTTTTTTTTTAGATTATTCATTCAAAGTAATCAATTTTATTTCATATAATGATTCTGTCACCAAAAAAGAAAGCTTAAAATAATTACATCAGCCTCTCTCCAGCCTTTCATAGAAAGACATAGACAGGTGACCAGTGAAAAACCTGAATCAATGAGTGAAGAAACAACTAATGCAGCTAACTAATGGAGATATACTATGGCCTTCACAGTCAGCACATCTCAACCCAACTGAACATCTATGGGAAATTTTGGAGTGCAACGTGTTAGACAGAGCTCCCCACCACCATCATTAAAAAAAAAAACACCAGAATGAGGGAATATCTTTAGAAGAATGGTGTTCATAACTCCAGTCGAGTTCAGAGACTACTTAAGATACTATGTTGTTTTTTCCTTTAATTTGTCACCCCTCTATAGTTAAACAAATGAAATTCTAAAAAAAAAAAACTTTACTTTCACTCCTTACAGCACATTGTTGAAATGCATTCATCATAGGTGTACAGTGTTCTTATGAATGCAGACAGTGTGAACCTTGCGTGTGTTGTTAGTGTGTACAGACACTAAGCCATGGCTAAGTAGTTCTGTTACGCAATGAGGTGAAGGTTCAGGTGACCTCAGGTGAAACAGTCTGGGTCTAATCCCTCACTGCTTCCCAGTGTAGACCACATACACACAAACACATCCTCAGTGTTGGTTGTGGAAACAAGCCTATCAGTGGGTGAAAGTTAGTGAGGTGAAAGACATTAATTATCAGCTGTAGATTTACAAGGATTTTTTAATCTACTGGAGAATAAGAGCTTCTTTGGGCCCTGACAACAGCAGATGGGGGAGCAGCAGCAGGAGGAACTGTTAACTACAATGCTTTAATCTGCTCCTCTTCAGTCAAGTAGAATTGATCACATACAATAAATACCAGATGTATACTATTCTAAATGTTTTCGTATTAAATTATCTTTTTCCTTTCTGTTCAAATAGTTGATTACGTCTAGGGTAGGCAATGTAGTTTAGAAGCAATATTTGTGGTATCTGTTGAAATTCTCTTTACATCCTGACAGAAATCAATAAATCAAATGCTTTGAAAAGAAAAGAAAAAAAATCCAGACCCAGCACTACAGACTAGCCTTTCTTCTTGAAACATTGAATGAACTGCACCTGCTTCATATAGAATATACTTCAGATATAATCCACAAACTCATAATATCTTGGTTAACTGCCCTTTAATAATTCAATTGCAATAATCCCTTACAAAGCAAGTGTCGTTAACATGTCTAGATAACTGATCCCCAAGCTAAAGCTTAATTAAGGAGTCTCTATCCATAGCTATCACCTAGAACAAGTGCCCTATGCAGGTGCCAGCTGCAGTGAATGACTTGGCCTTGTGCACTGCCAGAATTATTTCATTATTTCATTTGTCTCAATAAAGTAATCAAAATGTGTAAACCAATTGAATCTCATAAACACACAGTTGTATTTCAAGCACTCACTATGGTAAAATGTGCCCTCAAGGCTTTTTTCTCTGGATGGCCTCTTTAAATTTTAACCTGACTGACTCCAAAGTCTTACTATTTTCTCCTGCAGCAGCCTCTTTTCTCCACTGGGATCGCTTAGGTTTCACTCGGTCTTTACATGCTTCAGTGTACCTGAACCACATATAAATGCCTTCACCCACATGATCTGTTAGTTCTGCCAGCTCTCTGCCTGTTGCGTCCAGTGTGGGATGTACTGTGGGATTTTCCAAGTGCTTTCTGATTCAGGTTACCTGAGGATGTTGCTCTGCAGCTGATCACTCTGCTGCTGTTCGTCATGAGCCTGAAGCCTCATGGCCTCCTGTTCCTCCTCCGACTGCTGACTCAGGCCATCCATCAGCCACTGCTCCCTCAGGGCTTTCTTCTGTCAGTCAAACACACCGACACACAGGAACCTCAGTTTTAGCTGCCAACAGTACTTGAGCTCCATTAAAACTTTAAAAGTGACAACTGAATCAATCTCTTCTTAACAATGAGTCTTTTCAGACAGCGGTGAGTGCTTCACAGACCTCTGCCCTGCCACAGCTCCTTGCCTTTCAGGCTTTGTACAGATTACTTCGATACCCTCCAATTAGTGGAGATTGTAACTGTGGCAATTGTAACTGAGATTGTAACTGTGACCTAAGAGGAAGACTGCAAACACGACTGAGGACAGTAAAGGACAAAAATCCTGGTAATAGACACATATACAATATTTATCCATAATTATGATTACAAAGAATCTGTCTGTGAAAACTAAATTTGATTGTCTAATTGTCTGTATTAATAATTACCATTAGATTACCATATTGCCATATTAGAAGTTATATAATGCTATACTACAGAGGTACTCCGGCTGATATTTGTGGGATTAAGGTCTGGTGTTGTTTAATAGATTCTGGCTGAGTTTGTACAGAAATGAAGTAGTGATTGTTGCACTGCACAAAATTAATTTGAAAAACATCACCACCTGAGATTTTTTATGTTGCTGGAGACACACGTCAAATTTATAAAGAAGAAAAAAAGAAAGAAAAGAAAAAATTTAGACCGTATTTTACACATTTGGTGCAGTACATTTTCTACTTGATGTTGCTGCTGTACCTTGATGTACTGGAGTTTTAATTTCTCCTCTTCAATCTGTCTTCTTTTCTTGGCTATGTTCTCCTGGATTTTTCTTTTGTCCTGTAGGGGAAATAAAACATACATTTGCATCATGTTTACATTTAATAGCTTGGAAACTATTCCACCTGTTGTGTTCTCATGCTGACACTTCAACCTTGAGCTGACAGCTGGACACCAACAGCCATAAATAGCTAAAAATCTTACCCAACCTACCTGTTGTCTGTGTGTATTATTTTGTGTGTGTGTTTGTGTGTATCTGTTCAACCTTAACAACAACCCCTACTAATAAGCACCTCCTGTAATAAATCATTTTAAATAAAGTTGGATTGTCAGCTGGACATTGAAAGTCAGGTAATAATGGGGGCACTTTGTTCTTCCTGAATAATCATAGTCACACATGCTGCTTATTAGCTTTAATCATTAGCTCAGCATCAAAAACACAAGTCTTGCATTCCTGCATGTCACTGGGGAGGGGTGGGTGGTCATTGTATGCTAAACTTAGCCCCACGATCTTGGATCACTTTGGCACTAAGCCCCTAGTAAAAAGGAGATCTCCGAGATGACATCTGCTGGTATTTATAGTCCTGTCTCTGTCTGAGTCAAACATGTGACAGAGTCACAAACTCACTGTCAAACTCAGTGATGTCAGTTTGCTTCAATGTCTGGACCTTGAAAACCATTTCACACAGACAACTGGCACCATGATGAGTAGAAGTGTATCAATCAAATGGCCCTCATTACTCACTGTGTGTGTATTCCACTTTGGGCAGGGTTTCAGATATGTATATTTAAAGAGAATTATTAATTATTTATTAATTATTTATTATTTATTTAATTATAATTATTATAATTATTCTGTATCTATTGGTTTCAGCACTTACTTAAAACAACCGAGATGCTAAAACTCTGAAATATCAAACCTAGAGGTGGGACCAAGTCATTATTTCGCAAGTCTCAAGTCCCAAGTCTTGAACTCCAAGCTTTGAGCCATTAAACAAACCATAACACACTCAAACCTGATGCCTTTTAACAACAAAGTAATAATTAGTAAAAATGAAAAAAAATTCTGATGAATATCAAAATATGTATTTATTATAAACTGGACAGAGGCTTTTAAATAAGAAAAGCTTTTTTGTCTTCAAGGTAATATATAATCGTATGTTTCTCCTGTTTTGTTTTTTTTTTTTTTTCAAAATATAATTTTTATAAGTTTTTGACTGTAAAGGGTTGAGGGGTCCAATACTGCCTCTCTATAACGTTCATATTACATTACATTGTGACTGAAGTCTTACTTGAATCAAAATCATGTAACTCAAGTTCACACCTCTGATTAAATTGTAGGATATTCCTCTGGAATTTAAATTTCTGGCAGGTATAACAGTTTGTAAAGATGGAGCAATGACTATATGAGTTTAAAGGTGACTTGGGTTTGGCTTACCCTCAAGCTAATTGGAATCTGTCTTTAGAACAGTGCCCAATGAGTCCAAAAGCCCCCATGTTAGGCTTTGACAAACCAATACAGTTCCCAGTTGATAAGGGGGTGCTGTTGGGTGCTATACCAACCTCAGGCAGTGTATCCTTAATTAAACATATATTTCCTCATTAATGCACTCCAAAGTTTTATCAAAATGGATGTGATGGACAGGCTAACAGAGAAATGAAGGTTTTCCTCTACAGCTCTGTCAACCAGCTACTACACACCCACACTTTTTATTTTCAGACTCTGCTTGGAAACGATTTCTGTTTCAGTGCTGCATCATGGCATCCTGCTCAGATTAAATATCACAGCACTGAATCACTAGGATGCAGTGAATTACCTGAGAAATACACTGCCTGTGCCTCTCCATAGGAGAGTTGTTTTTGTGCACTGCTGTTTGCAGAGTTTCATAATATAAGTATATGGGTATATCCACAGCAGATAGGATTATTAAAATTTATTTTATATTTCTCTTATATTTCTCTAAAACTGTAATTCAAATTCATAGGTAAAATGTATGGTCATTTTTCATCATTTACATGATTAATGTACTGTATATAATACTGGTAGAAGGGAAGACGCACCGATCACTGCAGAGGTCACCCCCAGCAGTGGTACTTCAAACACAACACAAATATCCAGTGGCCCCATATTTACTGCAGGAGGCTCTTCCCCAGTAAACCACAGTTAGCTATGGCAAAAGCCCAGACTAGCATCCTAAGAATTAGGTCCATGTTGCATGGTTCTGCAATGTGTCATTTATGTCCAATATTAGCTGCCACTGGCAGTGCAGGAAGTACTGTGTCCTTTATGTAAAGAAGACGGAAATAAGTGTGGAGGTCAGGTAGTGACTGAAAAAATTGAAAACATAACACATCCTCCCAGTCTTTAAAATAGTGCATCATTTTTCACATAGACATTCCAGTTTATACATTGAGTTACTGGTAATCGTTCCTAATGTGATTCTACTGAAAGTAATAGGGCCACAGTCTGTGTAAGAATATATTTCAGTTCAGCTGAAACTACTGAGGCTTTGACAGTATGAGTTATTTGAATTAAGTGGTTATCTTAACAAAATTCCCTCTTAACAAAAAAAGACTATAATTTGGGAAGATCCCCACTGGATTTGTTTTACTCAGACCGAACTTAAGAATGTATCTTTTGATTTGGTCTCCTCTTACATTGTAGTCATATTGGGAAATGATATCTTCACAGCCTGTTGGAACCAAGTGTTGTTTCCTGAGGACCTGAAATATTACTATTGTTTTTTTCTTTCTTTGTACACTCTATGTAATAAACTGCCCTTTTCTCCATGTGAATAAAAATATATTTTTATTAATAAATAACATCAATTGACACCCATTGTATAATTCATACACTGCATTGGGAAGAATGCTCCACTTACAACATGTGCACACATGATAGATACAATTCATAGTATGAAGATACAATAGGTTACCAAAACCAGAGTCCTACGACTTGCAAACAACTGTCAGATAAAAAACAAATAATCCTAATAAGAGATACAATCAAAATACAACAGAAAAGACTAGTTCAGGTCAGTAAACAGCTCTCAACATGTTACACAGAGATTATTTATATCCTAGCTTTCTAACTACCAAAAGTACAGGTCTGGTCCTTACTGTGATCGCCTGGAGCCTCTCCTTTAGCAGGTCTGCCTCCTCCATGATGGCCTACAGGATGGACAAAATACATGGCAGTGAACGAAGTGAGACAACAAAGAAAAATTCAAATATTATTTTAAATGAATTTCAAAACTCCAACCTCAGTAGGAAAAGTCTATTTTTAAGACCTTTCATGCATAGATGTGTAAATACATAGACCAGAAAACAATATATATACTATAACAATAATGGACCGTAGGTAGAGGTGGATAATAAAGAGAGCAGTGAATTTTACACCCATTCTTGTCACTTCAAAACCTTGTGTGTCAACAGATGATTGCAAATACCTAAGAGTTACATGTTTTAGTTACTTAAGGAGTAACTAACCCACCAATCCACCTCTACCAGCTCAAAAACAATCTATATGGGTATTTAGTGGTGTCATTGATGGATTCAGATCCAAATCTTTACATTTCAGTGCAATGCATTTGAATTTTACACATGGTGTTCAAAGTTGCAATTGATTTTGCTATTGGCCGACATGAAGTCCCAACCTCCTCCTAAAATTATTAGTAAAGACTGGATTAAGCGAATTGCATGGATTATAGTAGCATAGATGATTTTAATGTAAATGTTATGGTTACAGTTGGCAGGTTTCCAATGGGTGGATCCACCTCCTCCAGCCCTCACCTGAGTGGGAAGTCCACATTATATTACAGAGCTTCACAACTTATGTCCAACATTAGTTATTTAACGTAGTTAATGTTAAAATTAATGTAGTGTTACCACTCATACATTTACTGATTATAGTGGAAGCGTGCTGCTGCAGTTGCTCCACCAACGGTCTGCAAACACTACATATTCACTGAACCAGCCTGTTAGAGATTGCCTCGGCTCAGAGAGCTCCTGCTTTGGGCATTACTGGGGCTGGAGCCAATGGCTCAAATCTGTAATATGATGATGTACATAATAAACTTAACTTCAGAACAGTCTGGGGCTGCCAACAATGATTTACTACAGTACATTGTAACACACAATATTCATTTGCATATATCATCCTTGACAGGGAGAGAGACAGAAAGAGAAGTAGCGTGTCAGTGTCACATGTCAAATGGATGATTGGTCCAGGTCCGAGTAGTGTCACAGCGACTGTAGGGAATGTAACGTGGCTGTGTTGGTGCTCTGTGTTATTATGCTCAGCAGTAAATCAGAAGAAAACAGAATGATCACTGGAGATTAAGATGCACCTGACTCTGCAGAGAGAGGACAGCAAGCACTCATGGTGCTGTTTGAAAAGAGAGCATGTGGTTTACGTCCATAGCCACGTGAGGGAGGACACACCATTGACAATAATGTATTGTGGGAGAAAGAGAAGCTGGAAGGAAACTAGAAAGACAGACAGAGGGAAAAAAGGAAGAAAATTGGAGATATGACAGGGAAGTGGGGATGAAATAAGAGGAAAGGGAAAGAAAGAACAATTGAAGAAGTTGTATGGGAAGAAAAACCCCCAAAAGAGCCTGACTTGAAACTACAGATGTTAAAAGAATAACTGCTTGAAAATATTTGCAATTAGCTTTTACCAGAGGAAGAAATGTTTACAACTTAATTGCTATAGTAAAATAATGACAAATGGTAAGTGAATACGAACAAAGGATTTTGTCCGTATTCACTTTGTTAGGCATGAGATGCAATTTGAGGTTTTGCAGAACTGTACAATATCAATGTACTGTCTCTTTTATAGCTCAAGGGATTACATGGTAATTTTATGTTTAAATCAATTTGGAGTATTTATTTTTACCCTTTTTACTCCTTCTCCTCCACCACCTCCTCCTGACATAAATGTGTTTTCTAATGACAAGAGAAAGCTTGCAGATATATTAATCACATGAGTAGAATACCTCAGTGCTAACATCAGTTCCTTGTGATCTTTATCACTGAACAATACTTTGATCTTATTACGACAAAGTCTAAAGTGAGGAAGCTTCAGAGAAGTATATATTCCAAAGACTTTCACATAACCTAAGAAACTACAGATGAGTTTATGTGGACATATAAAAAAAAAGGAAAAGCTAGGATTCACATCACTTTAACTTCTGCTAAGGAGTGTCTTTTCTTTAAATTCCATTGATCCAGACTATCTGTAATCTGTTAATGTCAGTGTCATCCTGTGTAATTCCAGATCCTTAGATCCATCACCCATAACTCCACTTTGATGTATTCTGCTTAGGTCATCGCTTGGAAATTCAGCTCTGAATTGCATATTTGGATCTGCTGACTGGGAGGGAAATGTCAAGCTGTTGAAAATACACAGTGTGGATGATAACATGATCCTCACTGACAAATGAGCAAGGACACATTTATTTATGTGGTGCTAGTGTTCACACTGCTAGTAGCACCTAAGCTGGGTAACTGTCATACTGTCCATGCTCACTTCTGCTCACTTCCTCTGTATATAAGAGGGGATACGTGGATTCATGCCCAGGACAACTTAAAGGTGGTGGAGTTCATAGTGATTCTATGAAAAGTGCTATGTATGGAATTTTTAACATCTCCTTGTCAAGGTATGAGGCTGTAATTGAGAAATGTCTGTCTTTGTCTCACAGCAGTGGTATAGTTGGACAGGATGTACACAGGATGTCACTTTTTTACAACCAACTATTTAAAAAAAGGGAAATAACCTTAATGACAAAAGTCGACTGATGAAGTAAACAAACTAATACTGTCCTTTTCACTGCATCCACATTTGTTTTTTTTCTTTTATTTCATTTGTTACTCCTGAACTCATTACACTGTTTAAAACACTTTTTAAAAGCTACCTCTGTTATCAGATATAAGAGCTTGGCATCTGTACATAAAGTAATGAGTATGTAAGCTGAGTTTACACTTGTGCCTGATATCTGATGCCATCCTTCTTTCAAAATACAGGCAAAAACCTACAACCAAAACACAATACCTGGATCTGACTACTTTCTTGCTAGCTTCTGGCCAAGTTAAAAAAAAGTCCAATCAGGAGCCATCTCTGAAAGGGGTAAATGACTGAATACAGTCTAAGGCTCCTTTTAGTACTTTCCATTAGATGACATATACATTTTCATTCATCCATCCATCCATCTTCATACGCTTTATCCGGGACCGGGTCGCGGAGGCAGCAGTCTGAGCAGAGATGCCCAGACTTCCCTCACCCCAGACACTTCCTCCAGCTCTTCCGGGGGGACCCCGAGGCGTTCCCAGGCCAGCTGAGAGACATAGTCTCTCCAGCATGTCCTGGGCCTCCCCGAGGGCCTCTTCCCGGTGGGACATGCCTGGAACACCTCCCTAGGGAGGCGTCCAGGGGGCATCTGAAACAGATGCCCAAGCCACCTCAGCTGACTCCTCTCGATGTGAAGGAGCAGCAGTGGCTCTACTCCGAGCTCCCCCGAGTGACCGAGCTTCTCACCCTATCTCTAATGGGAGCGCCCAGCCACCCTGCTGGAGGAAACTCATTTTGGCCGCTTGTATCCGCTGATCTTGTCCTTTCGGTCATTACCCAAAGTTCATGACCATAGGGCAAGCCACCCTTTTCCGGTCGAGAACCATGGCCTCGGATTTGGAGGTGCTGATTCTCATCCCAGCCACTTCACACTCGGCTGCAAACCGCTCCAGCACATGCTGAAGGTCCTGGCTTGATGAAGCCAACAGGACAACATCATCTGCAAAAAGCAGAGATGAAATCCTGTGGTTCCCAAACCGGACTCCCTCTGGCCCCTGGCTACGATTTCCTAGAAATCCTGTCCATAAAGATTATGAACAGGACCGGTGACAAAGGGCAGCCCTGTCAAAGTCCAACATGTACACTGGGAACAGGTCTGACTTACTGCCGGCAATGCGAACCAAGCTCCTGCTCCAGTCGTACAGAGACTGAACAGCCCTTAGCAAAGGCCCCCGGACCCCATACTCGCATGGAGCACTCCCCACAGAATACCACAAGGGACACGGTCGAATGCCTTCTCCAGATCCACAAAGCACATGTGGACTGGTTGGGCAAACTCCCATAAACCCTCAAGCACCCTGTGGAGGGTATAGAGCTGGTCCAGTGTTCCACGACCGGCAGGACGAAAACCGCATTGTTCCTCCTGAATCCGAGGGTCGACTATCGGCCGAATTCTCCTCTCCAGTACCCTGGCGTAGACCTTCCCATGGAGGCTGAGAAGTGTGATCCCCTGTAGTTGGAACACACTCTCTGGTCCCCCTTTTTAAAAAGAGGGACCACCACCCCAGGTTTGCCACTCCAGAGGTACTGTCCCCAACCTCCATGCAATGTTGCAGAGGCATGTGTCAGCCAAGACAGCCCCACAACATCCAGAGACTTGAGGTACTCAGGGGCGGATCTCATCCACCCCCGGCGCCTTGCCACTGAGGAGAGCTTACGAACTACCTCAGTGACTTCGTCCGACAATGTCGCTCAGTTGAGGTCAACAGCTCCCCACCTGCACTGTAAACAGTGTTGGCAGAGTACTGCTTCCCCCTTCTGAGGCGCCGGACGGTTTGCCAGAATCTCTTCGAGGCCGACCGATAGTCCACCTCCATGGCCTCACCGAACTCCTCCCAGACCCGAAGTTTTTGCCTCCAGGACCGTCCCGGGCTGCGGCTTGCTTGGCCTGCCGGTACCCAATGTCAACTGCGTCAGGAGTCCCACAGGCCAACATGGTCCGATAGGACTCCTTCTTCTTCAGCCTGACGGCATCCCTTACTTCCGGTGTCCACCACCGGGTTCAGGGGTTGCCGCCACGACAGACCCGAGTTTTTGCCTCCAGGACCGGGCCTTAAAGTGCACTATGGATCAGTTTCAGTTACGATCATTTTCCATCCTCTCTTGCTCCTAATCTGTGGTGGAAAGTAACTTTCACTCACTCAACTTCCATTTTAAGATATCACTAAAAAGCAGTGTCTTTTTGGGGCCTAGGTCATGCCGGGGATTTTGTTAGGGTTATAAGTTGTTAGCAGTTCCAACAAAGAGACATGTTTCCTCTAAATTTCTCAGATGGTTTAATTTCAGTCATTGTTTTAGGCCCTGGACACATAAAATCATCAAATGTTTTCACAAAAAGAATTAATAGAAACATTGATTTTTTTTTTTTACTTTCCTCTCGCTTTAGCTATATCCTGACACTTTGGTTGGCCAGCTACTGGACTGAACTACCTAACTGCAAGTAATGAAACCTTCTATCTTGGCTTGAAATGCATATATGATCTCAAAGTTGAGTATTTCATTAAAGCTACAATCCTAGCTACTGACACTCCATGAGATACTCCTCCCGGCGCTGATTGGCTGTTTTGTGAATGGCCTTTTTTGTCACATGTACTACAGTCAGGACATGGGGACAGTTTTAGCAAATGTGGTATGACTTCAGCTTTGAGCATTCACAAAAGTCTGTGTGAGGGTGAGGTGGGAAGTGAAGGAATGCCCCTTAAAGGTCAACAAATAGCGACATTGATGCTCACAATCGCGTGCGGCCATCCTGGCTTCACAACAAAGTGCAGAGAAGCTCAGATTACAACACACACAAAAAATCTTATGAAACTTACATGCTGTAGGGTCTATAGTTAGCATAAGTGCTTTTAGTACATATTATAGTTTCAGTCCCCTCCTTGAACCGCCACCTTACTGTGGTGGAGGGGTTTGTGTGCCCGAATGATCCTAGGAGCTATGTTGTCGGGGGCATTACGCCCCTGGTAGGGTCTCCCATGGCAAACAGGTCCTAGGTGACGGGCCAGACTAAGAGCGGTTCACAAGCCCATCATGAACAGAACAGAAGAACATCAAGGACCATTACGTCGCCCGGATTGGCGTTACCGGGGGCCCCACCCTGGAGCCAGGCCTGGGGTTGGGGCTCGCAGGCGAGCGCCTGGTGGCCGGGTCTTTGCCCACGGGACCCAGCCGGGCTCAGCCCGAAATGGCGACGTGGGCCCGCCTTCCAGTAGTAGGCTCACCACCACCCGCAGGAAGGTCCATGAGGGGCCGGTGCAATGTGGTTTGGGTAGCAGTCGTGGCGGGGGGCCTCGACGACCCAATCCCTGGACCAAAACTCTGGCAATAGGGACATGGAATGTCACCTCACTGGGGGGGAAGGAGCCTGAGCTCGTGCGGGAGGTTGAGAGGTACCGGCTAGAGATAGTCGGGCTCACCTCCATGCATAGCTTGGGCTCTGGAACCCAGCTTCCTTGAGAGGGGCTGGACCCTCCACTACTCTGGAGTTGCCCAGGGTGAGCGGCGGCGTGGAGCTGGTGTGGGCTTGCTTATAGCTCCCCAGCTCAGCCGCCATGTGTGTGGGAGTTCACCCCGGTGAACGAGAGAGGTCGCTTCCCTGCGCCTTCGGGTTGGGGATAGGTCTCTTGCTGTTGTTTGTGCCTACGGGCCGAACAGCAGTACAGAGTACCCGGCCTTCTTGGAGTCCCTGGGAGGGAGTGGTACTTGATATAGTGCTGCCGACTGGGGACTCCATTGTTCTACTGGGGGACTTCAACACTCACGTGGGAAACAACAGTGATACCTGGAGGGGCGTGATCGATCGGAGGAACGGCCTCCCCGATCTGAACCCGAGCGGTGTTCTGTTATTGGACTTCTGTGCTAGTCACAGTTTGTCCATAACGAACACCATGTTCGAGCATAAGGGTGTCCATCAGTGCACGTGGCACCAGGACACCCTAGGCCGGAGGTCGATGATCGACTTTGTTGTCGTTTCATCTGATCTCCGGCCGTATGTCTTGGACACTCGGGTAAAGAGAGGGGCTGAGCTGTCAACCGATCACCACCTGGTGGTGAGTTGGATCCGCTGGCAGAGGAGGAAGTTGGACAGACCTGGCAGACCCAAACGTATTGTGAGGGTCTGTTGGGAACTCCTCAGAGTTCAACAGTCTCACAGCTTCCGGGAAGAAGCTGTTCCTCAGTCTGGTGGTCCTGCTCTTAATGCTCCGCAGCCTCCTGCCTGAGGGGAGGGGGACAAACAGTTCATGTGCGGTGTGAGTGGGGTCCTTCATGATGCAGGAGGCCCGTTTCCTGCATCTGGAGGTGTAGATGTCCGTGGTGGTGGGTAGACTGCATCCCACAGTCCTCTGTGCAGCCTTCACCACCCTCTGCAGAGCCTTCTTCTCTGCTGCCGTGCCACACGATGATGCAGGAGGACAGGACGCTCTCCACCACACATCTGTAGAAGGAGGTTCAGGACTGAGCTCCCCAGCCCGGCGCGCCTCAGCCTCCTGAGGAAGTAGAGACGCTGATGTGCCTTCCTAATGAGACATGAAGTGTTCTTGCTCCAGGTGAGGTCGTCAGAGATGTGTACGCCCAGGTACCTGAAGCTGGAGACCACTTCCACCGCAGTCCCTCCGATGTACAGGGGAGAGGGGAGGTGTCTGCCCCTTCTGAAGTCCACGATCATCTCCTTGGTCTTCTTCACATTGATGCAGAGGTTGTTTTGTCTGCACCAACCCTCCAGGTGTTCCACCTCCTGCCTGTAGTCGGACTCGTCGTTGTTAGCGATCCGTCCCACCACAGCTGTGTCATCCGCGAAACTTCACGATGAGAGACAGCTCGGATGTATCGCTGAGCA
Source organism: Scortum barcoo (assembly GCA_023238725.1). NCBI lineage: Eukaryota > Metazoa > Chordata > Actinopteri > Centrarchiformes > Terapontidae > Scortum > Scortum barcoo. Next base: position 874,582 of record CM041551.1, read on the forward strand.
GTCGTGTGTGAGCAGGGTGAACAGGAGGGGGCTCAGCACACAGCCCTGGGGGGAGCCGGTGCTGAGGCTGATGGAGGAGGAGGAGACGTCGTGGATCCTCACAGACTGCGGTCTGTCTGTCAGAAAGTCCAAAACCCAGTTACACAGGGTGGAGCTCAGTCCGAGTGTTGTGAGTTTCTGGACCAGGGTCTGCGGTATAATTGTATTGAACGCAGAGGTTGAAATCCACAAAGAGCAGGCGGACATAAGAGTCTTTGTTCTCTAAGTGGGTGAGGGCTGTGTGGACCACAGAAGAAATGGCGTCCTCTGTGGATCTGTTCTTCCTATATGCATACTGGTGCGGGTCCACAGTGACGTCGACGCAGTCCTTGATGTGGGCCATGACCAGTCTCTCGAAGCACTTCATGACTATCGGGGTGAGGGCTACCGGCCGATAGTCATTCAGGCCTGTCACTGTGGACGTTTTGGGGATGGGGATGATCGTGGCAGTCTTCAGGCAGGTGGGGACCACCGCCTGTTGGAGAGAGGTGTTGAAGATGTCCGTCAGCACCTCGGTGAGCTGGTATGCACAGCCCTTGAGCACCCGCCCGGAGATGTTATCGGGACCAGCAGCTTTGCGTGGATTAATCCTCTGGAGGGTCCTCCTCACCTCTGCTGCGGTCACCCTGAGGGGCTCTTCTCCTGGTGGGGGGGTGAATCTGGTGCTGGGGGAGGTGTTCGGATCATCAAAGCGGGCGTAGAAGTTGTTGAGAGCGTCGGGTAGAGAGGGGTCCCTGGGGCATTGTGCATCTCTGGTGTTATAGTCTGTGATGCACTTTATGCCCCTCCACATACTCCTTGGATCGTTGGACGTGAAGTGTCCCTGGATCCTCTGGGTGTATGCGGTCTTGGCAAGTGTGCAAGTGGGGAGCTGTTGACCTCGACTGGGGACATTGTCGGACGGTGGAAGAAATACTTCAAGGATCTCCTCAATCCCACCGACTTGCCTTCCAATGAGGAAGCGGAGGCTGGGGTCTCTGAGGTGGACTCGTCCATCACCCAAGCCGAAGTCACTGAGGTAGTTCAGTTCAAGCTCCTCAGTGGCAAGGCGCCGGGGGTGGATGAGATCCGCCCTGAGTACCTCAAGTCTCTGGATGTTGTGGGGCTGTCTTGGCTGACACGCCTCTGCAGCATTGCATGGAGGTTGGGGAACAGTGCCTCTGGAGTGGCAAACTGGGGTGGTGGTCCCTCTTTTTAAAAAGGGGGACCGGAGAGTGTGTTCCAACTACAGGGGGATCACACTTCTCAGCCTCCCTGGGAAAGGTCTACGCCAGGGTACTGGAGAGGAGAGAATTCGGCCGATAGTCGACCCTCAGATTCAGGAGGAACAATGTGGTTTTCGTCCTGTAGGGTGAGAAGCTCGGTCACTCGGGAGGAGCTCGGAGTAGAGCCGCTGCTCCTTCGCATGACGAGAGGAGTCAGCTGAGGTGGCTTGGGCATCTGTTTCGGATGCCCCCTGGACGCCTCCCTAGGGAGGTGTTCCAGGCATGTGTCCCACCGGGAGGAGGCCTCGGGGAAGACCCAGGACACGCTGGAGAGACTATGCTATGCCTCTCGGCTGGCCTGGGAACACCTCGGGGTCCCCCCGGAAGAGCTGGAGGAAGTGTCTGGGGTGAGGGAAGTCTGGGCATCTCTGCTCAGACTGCTGCCTCCGCGACCCGGTCCCGGATCAAGCGGTTGAAGATGGATGGATGGATGGATGGATATAGTTTTAGTTTTTTTTTATAGTTTACAGTAATTTATTAATGGGGACAACTCTTTCCAGGAGGAGCCCTGTAATATCCGCCCATGCTTGCATGTGTAAGAAACCAGGGGATCATTTCTAATTCTAATTCATATCTCCCCTACATTTCCCATAAACACAGATTTTCCTCTTTGGCCTTGTTGAAGCAGATAAGCCAACAAGTCCTCCCAGCTAAACAACAAAGCTTCAAACCAACACAGCGTGTTGTGACCTATCGGTTATCAGTAGGATGACGTCATTTTTAAGTGCCATGTTACTACTTAGTACCTTATATTTGCATAAATATAATATTCCAAGTTATATCTGTTATATCTATGTTCATAAACAAGAACACTGCTGCTGCATTAACGTCTAATTTAGATGATGTTACTTTGAGTGTTGATGGAGAAGCTACAATGTTAGCACAGTCCTGATCAGTCCAAACTCTTTTCAGAAATGTTTAGATTTAGATGTTTAGATTTATTTACTTTTAGATTTTGTCTTATATATTTTATTTTTGTCCTAAAAATTATATTTTAGGTCTATATTTATTTTATTTTACTCTACTTTTTATATTATTGTATTTTATTTTGTTTTTTGCTCATGTGGTTTCCTTTATAAATATTTTTGGAGTGTTGTTGGAGGGAGCCTATGACTCAAGAATTTCATTACCAGCAACTACTCCATGTAATTGTGGTGCACATGAAAAAGTCATGAATCTTGTAGACTAATATCAATAATCAAGTTTGTTAACTGACTACGTGTTCTTTAAGGAAAAGAAAAATAACTATGATAATGTGCACACATGCAGACAGGATCAATACAAATGTCCTTGACAGTCCTCACAGTCCACACAGTACGTTAAGTGGGGAAGGGATCACATGAACCCTGCTCATGTCAGTACAAGTCTGTTTTAAATACCATGTATGAGAGAGGGCACTTATATTTTTACACATTCATGCACAGCCCCCTCACCCACCCACATGCATACCGACTGAAATCAGGCTTTCAACCACACATTGCTAACACAGGCACAACATTCATGTCACACAGAATGTGCTTCTCAGGGACTATGTATTCAGTACTACTCTAAAATACATCACCAAATAAAATAATCATTGACTTTTTGTTCATAACTCCTAAAACACTAGATATATTAATGTTTGTTATGAGATTTATCACTGCTGCAGACTTTTCAGAATCAACCAACCACCAGCCTTCATAAGACGTTTTATGGTGCTGTAACACACTACAGTGTGT